>CM067319.1:39709458-39873137 GCA_034231615.1 Meghimatium bilineatum | reverse complement strand
CCAAAGCCGGTCTTACGTTTCATGTACATGTTCTACTTAGAATTTTCCAATTTTCGCCCCAGTCTGTTCAGCCAAATTTTTAAGGGGTGTTGTCCTCATTATACCTTTTATTTGGCACTTGTCTATGTGCTGTTAGATGGCAGAGTTAAACACAACGAGCACTGGACAATAAATAAAAATATACATTACAGTATCTTAAATGAAAACACTTATCAATATTGACATTGAAATAATGGAACCAAGAAATGTTTCCAACAGTGAAATAGATAAATCAAGAAATGTTGTGGACATTGAAAGTGGAAAAGATCAATTTTTAAACAGAGCCGAACAACTGATTGGAGCTTCAATAGAGCAGATTAGAAAATGAAGACGGCAGGTAGGTCTATATATGTACGAAAATATGTGCCACTGAAGTCAAAACTTTGCGAGAAGTTAACACATAAAGTAGATTTATTTGAAAACATGAGAGAGAGAGAGAGAGAGAGAGAGAGAGAGAGAGAGAGGGTAAGAAGGAAAATAAATAAATATATTTTCTTGCCAAATTATTAGAAGATGGTAAATGAAACACATAATAACAGCAGGTGCCATAGAACCAAGACCGTACATAAGGGACAATCAAATCCCTCTTATATATATATATATATATATATATATATATATATATATATATATATATATATATATATATATATATATATATATATATAATTCAACTGGATTTGCTATTTTAGAGTGGAGAATGATGGAGTCTGCGATATTTGGCAATCGGAAAATAGCAACGAGAGTCTTAGAAAGTATTTATACATCTTTATACATCGTCATGAAGGACTTCTAGGTCCCTCGTTTAAATTATTCAAGTCTAGAAACGTTGATACTGTCTGTGTAAACATTGGTTAGCATAATTATCACAGTGAAATGGTTGGCGTGTTTTCTGTCCTTCCAAAGTAAATTGGAAAACTCAAATTTACTGGAAGAAATTTACAAGCAGACTAGTTTGAATCAACTCGTTGAATGTTATAGGGCATACTGATTCAAAATCTGGGAATGTTACGGAAGAATGTTACTAAAGAATTCTTATCGACTGTATCATTGCCCGATAGTGGTCTCACACTTAAATGAATAAATGCTTTGGCATTCAGGCCTTCCGCGTGCAGGACGTCTGCGTCAAAGATATTTAGCTCTGTACTGGCAGTAAAAGACATTCATCATCAAGTGCCCAAAACCGTGAATGAATTGTATGCCAAGACTCTTTGTCCTTCTTCTTCTGCGTTTTATCTCAAATTTCTGTTTGTTAATAGGATATTGTCCAGAGAACTGAATGGGTTGTGTTATGGTATACAGCTTGACTGCGATATCTACGTATTTTGGCTTGACGTATAGAACGTCAGCTTGAGTTTTAGATCGATTTGATATTTAGGATAAAACAGCCAATTTATCCCTAGACCTTGTAGTCGCCCCCTACGACATGAAATGTGGTTACAGTGTTGCTATTATTTCCTCATTTTTCGTATCTCTGCAACATAATCGGGCATTGTCATCATCCCCTTTGCTTAGCCTTCTGATGATGGAGAATATAAAGAAAAAGAAGAAGAAAAGAAAAAAGAGGAGGCAGATGAAGAAGAAAACAGAAAGAAGATAAAGAAAAGATAAACAGATGAAATGATGGAGTATGAAAAAGAAGGAGAAAAAAGAAGAAAAAAAGAAAGAAAAAAAAGAAGAAAGAAAGCGAAAGAAATGAAGAAGAAAATAAGAAGAAGGAGGAAGAGGAAAAAGAATGGAGGCAAATACGAAGAAGGATATGAGGAGGATACAGAAAAATACGAAGCAAAGAGGAAAAAGAATAAAACGACGTGGAAGAGGAAGAAGAATAAAACGACGGGGAAGAGGAAGGCGTAGAACAGGAAGAAGAAAAGGAATAACAAGACACGGAAGAAGAATAAAGAAGTAAGGGAAGAAGAAGAAGACGACGAGGAATAGGAATAAGTAGATATGGAAGAGGAAGAAGAAGGGGAAGAGGAAGAAGAATACACAAGATGAAGAGGTAGAAGAAGGCAGAGAAAAGGAAGAAGAAGGGGAAGAGGAAGAAGAAGGGGAAGAAGAAGGGGAAGGGGAATAAGAAGACGGAGAAGAGGAATAAGAAGACGGAGAAGAGGAATAAGAAGACGGAGAAGAGGAATAAGAAGACGGAGAAGAGGAATAAGAAGACGGAGAAGAGGAATAAGAAGACGGAGAAGAGGAATAAGAAGATGGAGAAGAGGAATAAGAAGACGGAGAAGAGGAATAAGAAGACGGAGAAGAGGAATAAGAAGACGGAGAAGAGGAATAAGAAGACGGAGAAGAGGAATAAGAAGACGGAGAAGAGGAATAAGAAGACGGAGAAGAGGAATAAGAAGACGGAGAAGAGGAATAAGAAGATGGAGAAGAGGAATAAGAAGACGGAGAAGAGGAATAAGAAGATGGAGAAGAGGAATAAAACTTAAGGAACAGAAATAAGAAGACAGGTCGAAGAATAAAGAAGACAAGGAAGAAGAATAAGAAGACAGAGAATATGAAAAAGAAGACTGGGAAGATCAAGAAGAATGGGAATGAGTAGACGGAAAACGGAAGAGAGATAAGAGGAATAAGAATACCAAGAAGAGTAAGATGGCGGGGAAGAGGAAAAAGAAGACAGGGAAGAGGAGGAAGAAGAATACGAAGCTGAATAAGAAGACAGGGAAGAGGAGGAAGAAAAATAAGAAGCTGAATAAGAAGACAGGGAAGAAGAAGACGGGGAAGAGGAAGACTAAGAGAATGAAAAAAAATAGCAAGATTAAGTAGGAGAGAAAGAAAGTGGAAGACGAGGAAAACTAGAAGAAAATATAGTAGAACAAGACGATGAGGAACAGGAATGTGTATTGAGGCGAAAGAAGAAGATGAGGAAGACAGCGACGTTGACATAAAGAAAAAAACAAAATGAATTTCTTTGAAATCAAAATGGTTTTAATTTTGTGAAATATTTCTATCATGTGGTCGGACGTTTCATTTCTAAACTAAGTTCCACAATGTTTCAATATGTATGCGGCTAAAAAAATCTCAGTGTTGCCAATTTGATAATATTTATGATTGGGTTCTACTCTGGACCCCCGCAACCTACCCCCTACCCCCCCCCCAAAAGGATAATTCTAGTAATAAAACCATTGATCTGGAAAATTCTGTAGTGTTTTATGAGCTGGGGGTAAGTGGAGTGTTTTATGTGTTGGCAATATCTGTAGTGTTTTATGAGTAAGCAATTTCTGTAGTGTGTTATGAGCACCCAGCTTATCTTTAGTGTATTATGAGCTGGTGGTAAGTGGAGTGTTTTATAAGTTGGCAATATCTGTAGTGTTTTATGAGTTGGCAATATTTGTAGTGTTTTATGAGTTGGCAATATCTGTAGTGTTTTATGAGTTGGCAATATCTGTAGTGTTTTATGAGCAGGCAATATCTGTAGTGTTTTATGAGCAGGCAGTATCTGTAGTGTTTTATGAGCAGGCAATATCTGTAGTGTATTATGAGCAGGCAGTGTCTGTAGTGTTTTATGAACAGGCAATATCTGAAGTGTTTTATGAGCAGGCAGTATCTGTAGTGTTTAATGAGCAGGCAGTATCTGTAGTGTTTTATGAGCTTGCAATATCTGTAGTGTTTTATGAGCTTGCAATATCTGTAGTGTTTTATGAGCAGGATGTATCTGTAGTTTTTTATGAGTTGGCAATATCTGTAGTGTTTTATGAGCTTGCAATATCTGTAGTGTTTTATGAGCAGGCAGTATCTGTAGTGTTTTATGAATTGGCAATATCTGTAGTGTGTTGTGAGCAGGCAGTATCTGTAGTGTTTTATGAGTTGGCAATATCTGTAGCGTGTTATGAGCAGGCAGTATCTGTAGTGTTTTATGAGCTTGCAATATCTGTAGTGTTTTATGAGCTGGCAATATCTGTAGTGTTTAATGAATTGGCAATATCTGTAGTTTGTTATGAGCAGGCAGTATCTGTAGTGTTTTATGAGTTGGCAATATCTGTAGCGTGTTATGAGCAGGCAATATCTGTAGTGTGTTATGAGCAGGCAATATCTGTAGTGTTTTATGAGCCGGCAATATCTGTAGTGTTTTTTTACAGCTGTCAGTATCTGTAGTGTCTTAAAAGACATAACACACATCACCCTTCCTAAAAAACACTGTTCTTCCAAGTATCTGGGTCTATTTCAAAGACACTAAGTGAGGTCTTCAACGAGTCCTTGTATCGCTTCTTTTGTCCACTTTGAGATCGTATGCCCTAGTGAAACTTACCATAAAGAAGTATCTTTTGTAGGCGATGATCTGGCATACGTATCACAATACCTGCCCAATGAATCTGTTTCTGCATTAGAATAATGTCAATGCTATGGATACCAGCTCTGTCAATGACAGTGGCATCCGGAATCTTGTTTTGTCATCTTCTTCTTCTTCTTTTGTTCACTTGAAACATGTCTGTATCTGTAATTCTGTCTCCTTAATAAAACTCACTGTCTTTTGTAGTTTATACAGTGGCCCATAGAGCTTTGATTTCAGTGTTGTTTCCTCTGGCTAATATGTCTGCCTCATGTCAAGATAAACAAAAGTAGGTAGATGTGTTACCACAATAAAACATAACACAACCTAACAACGAGATACAGGGACAGACGACGTTTCGACTATTAAGCCTTCATCAGGACAAACGAAAGACAACGGTACAACGAATCTTACATGGAAACAAACGTGGTTGATAGGGAGGAAAGAGGAGGAGAGATAGTGAATGGATAGTGGAGGAAGTAAATAAGGAGCGGCATATTGGGGAGGAAGAGAGTATGGGGAGAAGAAGTGAGGAGAGAAAGTGCACGGAAGGAGGTGAGGAGCGAAAATGGATAAGGTGTGGTAGTAAGTAAAATAGATAAGGTTAAATTAAGATACTTACCTCAAAAGTGGCAACACGCAATGAGTATAACGAATAGATAGCAGAGGAAGCAGAGATGGAGCAGCCTAGCAGGGAGGAAGAGGGTATGGGAAGAAATGAGGAGGGGAAAGTGCACAGAATGAGACGAGGAGTGAAAATAGTTAAGGTGTAATAGCAAGTAAACTAAGATAAATGAGGATAAATTCAGATACTTACCTGAAATGGCAACAGGCAATGAGTATTAGCATACAGTCGTCATGGGAACGCAAAAGAGGATGGTAGGAGAGATCAGATGAGGGAGAGAGAGAGAGATGGAGATGAAGAATAAAGAAGAGAAAAAAAAGGGAGAAAAGAAAGAAACGACCGAGCAGATATAGGCAGTGGAGAGAGACTATAAGTAGGAGTAGATAATAGTGGGAAGAAAATACAGTGATAATACAATGATGTATGTAAGTGAGAGTAAAATATAAAATATAGGTGATAATATATAAAAAAGAACTTATCTGATACGTTGAGAACTGGCTAGCTTGAAACCAACAGTCACACTGGTGGGTCAGGGTCAATGGACAATGAAAGCTAGTAAGGCAAGTAGCGTCAATAGCCTTTATACTTATCGCTCAATCTTCCCTGCGGCCATTTCTGTAGTCCTCTTGCTTCCTGTGGTGTGACAATCTGGCATGTTGGTATTTTATTGACGCTACTTGCCTTGGTGATTGGTATATCTGGTTGGTCTTCGGCAGCACCTTCCTTAGCCAGTTGGTCTGCTTTTTCAGTTTTGTCATCTTATATTCATAATTTTTCCGAGAGAAGTTGTGTGAAAGTGATTGAGCTTCCTTGCATGTTGTCATTGCACAGTACATGCTTCCTCGGCGAATAACATCACTGGAAGTACCACTGCTCTGTAAACTTTCCGCTTAGTCTGTAGATCAATGTCATGTCTGCGGTGTGTGTGCAACTCTCACAACCTTATAACACAATAGAAATCATTAATAAATTATAAATTATTATCTAACTGTAATGTTGCACTTTCAAATTAAACTTAGTTTTGACATATCAGCTAATGTCATCTCCAACCGTAGCTTTAATTCTAATTTTAATTTTCCATTGCGCTATATAACTTACAGATACAAATTCAAAAAAGACTAAAAAATTACATATACATCACAAAATAAAAATAAAGTCTCTCTGACATAAAAAAACAACTCAAAAAATACCACCAGCTTTCTTTCAATAATCAAATTCTTAATTTCCGATAAAGACACCACTAATTTCTTTCAGACATCTTCTATATACAGAAATGACTTCAAAGTATATTTAGTTGCCGAAAACTATTAATTGAACTTCATACCAAGTCTCCTATTTATCGAGTCCTTTGAAGACTCATTGAACTACTGGATCATAAATACGTATATTGTGAGGACTTCAACACAGTAAAGTAGTCTTACTATGTGGCAGCACTTTTCTAGTATCACGTTCTCTTCGTTCCTCGACATTTGTTTTTACATCAATCAGTCGTCCCAGGCCGAGTGGTGTGGGAGGATATGTTTCTTCCCAAGTCTCTGTTTCTTGTTTTGCCAATAAGTTTATATTTGATGCCTTTGACATGTGGATATATAGAAGAATATGGAGATTTTCGTGGAAAGAGAAGAAAATGGACAAAGAAATTCTAACAGCACTTCGTATGAAAAAATAACGATTAAATGAAATAAAGTTCACATAAATATAGTATTGTATATATATATATATATATATATATATATATATATATATATATATATATATATATATATATATATATATATATATATATATATTAAAAGACATGACACCTTGTTGATGATCTTACTTGAGGGTTTAGTCGAGGGGAGTCAAGCAAGAGGTAGGAAGGCATGCAAGTGGGAGAGAAACATCACGAGATGGAAATTTACAGTCTAGCAGAGTTAACCTTCAAGGCAAGAGACAGGGATGTTGGAAGACCGTTGCAGCCAACCTTCGTTGCGGAAACGGCACTAAATGATGATAAGTAAATTCAGTTGGTGAAGTTTTCCCATGCCGCGATGACAACCAACCCAGTCACTTCTCATTCTCTCTTTCTCTCTCTCCCGTTGATCTTCCCCGTGGTTACTATATATTCAAGTTTGCTATACTCATCACATACCCTATAAATCTTGACTGTCTACTTCTACATTCTGATACTAATTTTTCTCGTTATTCTTGCATGTCTGTGGACTTCTACGTTAGTTTTCTTAGCTGCTCGTAGTAGATTATTTTTCTAAATACACATCCCAGTAGCCTCCAGTTTATTTTGCATTTTTTAAATTTAACAGTCCATATCATATCCATAGACAAGAATTGTTACAATATATTTCCCTAGCACTTGAATTAGCATATGCTTTCATAATGCGAAGTGCCCCAATTATATTGTCCTGTTAACTGACGTGCGTCGCATCATCCATCAACAGTGACACTATTTGACTTTGTGAGGGATTTCCATTGGTCACTTGATGTACACTCTGTGTCGACAGCAAATGAAAATCACGGGGAAAATCACATACCGTCATTTTTGACGGTTCATTCTGTTATTTTATGGGGCGTATAAATATCTTTAGCTGGGAAGGAGGGTGCGTAAATAATAACGATTCATCCGTTCTAATGCGTAATTCCCTATTTATTATGAGAAATTGTATGACATTTTTGTGAAAAACCGCTATGTGTTTCACAACCCTACACTTTTTTGGCTAAATTCATAGAACTAAATGTCATATCCTAATTCACTAAGGGGGGGGGGGGTGTGATGAATACCTACCTTATCTACGGGCTTGATTATTTTCGTTCCCATATGGCGTTCCATTTATCTGACCCCGGAGAGAAAAACATTCTCGTAGTATCACCCAGCGCTGGACATTATCATAATACATAATTATTGTGTTATTTTATCGTTTCAGGAGGAGCTGTAATTGTCAATGCAGACCTTAGTCTCCGCTCAATGGGACCCATTTCAGAACTCAACATGGTAAGTGTACTCATTTTTATTATCATAATCCCCGTCAATAGATCAATATATGTGAGGAAGATAGTTCTGCAAAGCTACATAACGCCGATTCTAACATGCGGATATGAATCTTTAACAATACATAAACAGGATAGTTGAAGATTAGAGGTAACAGAGACGTGGTTCTATAGAAGAATGATGAGAGTATAATTGATATATTGAAAAAGTAACAAGGATGTGTTGAAAGAGCCAGATGAGAGACGGGGGCGTTACGTAATAATATTAGAAAGAGACAATCTTTATATTTGGACATACTATGAGACAGGACGATCTGGAGAACATAGTTAGATTGCGAGTTATAGAAAGCAATAGAGATCGAGGATTGCATCTTTATAATGTATACATGTGTAGCCTGAACATATTTATTGTTCATCCCTTACATAACAATGTCCTTTTCGATCGTGTGAGCATTTTAGGCTAATCTATTTCTCCTGGTTGATACTTTCATTATCTTAATTTCTTCACCTGTTTTTTTTTTCTTCATATTTTTTGCTACCTTTATTTTGTACGTTCTCACATTGTGATGACGATCTCCCTGACATTAATGGTTATGCTATTTCTTTGTGCTGAGGAGGTCATGAGTTCGATTCTGGATAACGATATCTTGTTTACATGAGTATTTTATGAGATCATTTGAGGATTATTGCAACGGAGTTACCCTCCATGAGTGGTACTCTTGGCAGTCCGTGTGCAGCTTGTAGAGTATATACGAGGAAACCCGAATACAAGGTTCAAAATATTGTAATTGATTTTCATTTTTTAATAGTTTTTTTTTTGGCGTCTGTGGCTACGTCGATGGCGATGCAAACAGCAGCAAAAATGTCCAGTATGCTTGGCCGTGGTTAGCTTTGAGTATGGTGACCAGCGTGTAAGTCAGAGAACCAATTCCCTAGTACGGCTGGCCTACTTCTAGCGATACGGTTGCAGGCGTCCACCGTCCAGTGGGTTGTTAAAACACTGATCGCATTAGTTACCAAAGCCGAAGACAGATGTGTAGGGTCATTGACAAAAATTTAAAAAATACGATACAACCGATTTGTGTTCTCTGAACGATGTCCTGCTGGAAATCTAGAAAGAATATCCTGCTCTGCCACAAAAGAGATCGATATAAATTTTAGATCGTACGCCAAAAAAAATATCTTTGTTATTATATGTCATAGTCTCGCTATTCTTTGCTTCCTTTTCAAGCCTCGGAAACAAGAGGGTAATTTATTCGCTAATTCTGAAACATCTTCCTCCTATCTTCAACTTGCAAACTATAAGGATGACTATTCGCTTAATACAAAAAGGTTATATGATGTCCAGAGCTACCTGCTCATAGCTAAAGGGAGTACTTCAATATCATCAACTTGCAGACTATTTATCTTGTTTTGTGTTTCTCCCTCGTTCTTGATTCTCTCTTTCTCGCACTCGCACATTCCCACACTCTTTTTTCCACATACATCACCCACACTCAATTTCATTTTCGTCATTCTCTTTAACTTAACTTTCATTTCTTTCACTATCTAACCATCTTCTACTCCCTCTTTCTTCAAATATTTCACAGTTTCTATCTAAACCATTATTTCATTTTTTCCCCTTTAATTTCACTGCGCTTGTCTCCATCCATTATCCTTATCCACTTCCTGTTTGCTTGCCTTAGCTGTAAATGAATGTCCATAAATCGAAGCTTTTGTTGTGAGCTCTCGCAGAGTGGGCAAGTGAGCTGGACAGATAAAAAAGAGTCGAATGTATACGTTATTAAAGATATTCAATTCTTTGACAAATGCTAAAATATTCAAAAATGGCCTACGGTGATTTGATCAATATGATATTGTAAACTAATGTCTACTGCGGGAATGTTTTCGAAGACTACGAAAAGAAAGAAATGGGTCGTCTAATTATAAGAACCCTTATTGCATAGATGCCAAACAACGATATTTATCAGGATGGCTAGTCAATAAAGAGAACAACCAAGATTTCGGTGCAGAGACTTTAATCTGAAGTAAAAAAAAGACAAATTATAGCAAATATTCAAGACAGGCAGTCAAGATTTATAAGGCAAAAAAACTAGAATTATACCAGGTAAGTTCAGCTGGCACCTATTCGCCTCGCAACTTAGTTGGCGATTTGTTCGGCATAAACTTGATTGATTGGCTAATTACTGTGTATAGTGTCGAAATTGGAGGAGGTTACACACTATAAAAAAGTTCTTGCGAGATGCCTTTTGAACGGACTTGGTTCAAATCCCGTTTGCTGTCTTATTATTTTTTATATCATAATGAAACCTCAATGCTTCTGTATTATAATATTAATTTACCCACGATTTATAGGGCATGTGATAAGAAAAGCAAAACTTGAACATTTAGTAGCCACCGAAAAAATGAAGGGTAGAAGAGGAATACAAAGAGAAAAGTTCGTAGTTTCGCTGTCATGGGAACATGGCACCAACCGAACTTATTAACTATACAACAGACAGAGATTTGTAGAGAAACATGATCGCCTACATCAATCGACATACACTTGATTGATTGTCTAATGACTGGGTATAGTGTCAAGATTGGAGAAAGGCACACGCATCGCAATGGTTAGCGCTGTGACTCCTTAGCCATGAAGTCCATCTTTAGATACTTAGTTAATGGTCGCTGTTTTAGACCACACATGGTTCCCTGGTCGATTCACCCTCAATAAATTAGTGACAAAATAAGAGAAAAAACGGCGAGCACTGCTAGTATTAGTGTGTAAGTTCTCTTTAAGCTGGTACAACCAGGAAGCCAAAAGATACAGAACCTCTGAAAATATCACGAGTGCAGCAATGTTGTTTATACCTTGAAGTGCTGCACTTTTTCATTTAAAAAAATTTAATAGTTAAGAGAAAGCTCGTAATTTACGTTAACAATTACATAGAATGGGATCTGGACAAGTTTGACAGCTGTTGACAAAGGGGGGAGGGGGGGAGGTTAAAAGTTAACGTTCACAATAGTGTTTTTTATAGACGAATAACATTGTTTTAACTTGAAAAAAAATATTCATAAAATGTAACACAAATCATGTTTTTTTTCCGTACTTCTCATTCTAGAAACTATTTTTGTTGAGGAGGTGGGTGGACAACATTTTTAAAGATAATTAATCAGGTTTTGAGGCCCCTGCATTGTTGACAGTTGTTGACAAGGGGAAAGAAGGGTGTCACAAATTGATTTTTTTTAAAAAAAAAAACCTAATTTGGGGTTCAAAGGGAACGCATTGCTCTAGGCGGACACAGGGTTAGCAGATAACCAAGATCCCAAATGTACCTCCACGCGGTGCACCCTGGAAACAGAAATACAGCAGCTCGAGCTGATTCTGGCCAAATCATTTGGGGATCGTGTCCGAGAATGTGGAGGTAGCAGATGGAAAGAGATTTGACTGCACAAGAGACAGACAATATCTCCGACACCACCAGCATCACCACATATAGCGACACTGTCGACATACAGTAAAGCAAGTCAGTCAGTCCGAACATTGGAGGGGCGGCCAATGTAAAATGCACGTAAAGATAGATGCATGGCGAGAGACAAAGAGATTTCATACCGAGTACAATGAAACAATGAAATGGCAGAACAGCGCTAGAGGGCAGCGCGAACTGCAAATAGAAAGTGAAAAGTCCCTAGGAAAGGGGAACTACAAGCTCCGTCAGCTCGAGGCGAGCTTCTAGTTACCTGTGTTCCTTACAGGCAGAGACCCAGACCCATCCATTGGCGTTTGGTAAAGCAAGAAGACCTAACCCAACTCTAATGTCGAGCCTTCCTAAACCGGAAATATGCTCGCGAAGAGAAAGGGTTCCGTACTCGATGCACTCAGGCACAAAAGGGACAACGATTTAACCCTGGCCCAACTCTACTGTCAGGTTTTCTTACACCGGAAATACACTTGAAGAGAGAAAGGGTTCAGTACCTGATGGGCTCAGGCGCTATTGGGACAAGGACGCTCAGCTCGAGAACGCCTTGCTCTCAAACGCGTGGTGTGAGACTCGAACTTGGACAAGGGGTACACGATGTCCGTGAATGACACCTCGGCTAAGAGGGCGAAAGAGCCAGGGTCCAACTCCTCTGTTGAGTTCTTCCCCTTAAGGAACCAGGCTCACGGATGAGAAACGGTTCAGTACCCAATGGGCACATGCACAGCACGTCCAATTACACGAGGCAAGTTCATAGACAGTGGAACACTTCGTTCGAGTCAGACGAGAGCAAAAAATCGTCTGGGCGAAGAGTCTCCACTACGCGTGCCTGGAGACAGATATAGAGGCTGTCACAGGCTAAGGGTAGCCCACCCGAATTGTCAAGGCATGCCGAAATCGGATGTGCTAGGCCTACAAGGCGCATAACGGTGGCACAACGTAATCACGCTCCCGGCGGAAATCGCACGGATATCCGTGATGGTTACAATGGAGCGAACGAAAAACAAAACAAACAAAACGTAATTTTACGGTAGTCCGTAACGCTCATGCAGATGTACATACAACTACTACCAATTTGCTTCTTTGTATTTTGAATACACTATTTTCAATTTCGTGTTGCACATCACCATAACCTGGCACCGAATTGCATCAAGAACATCTAGAAACACAAGAAGAATAACTTTACAGTAATTGACTGCTGTCATAACTCATTGCTAGGATTTTCCGTACAGTATTTGCAAAGTTTTTCCAAAAAATAGTCACGCGTACTGATCTCAAACACTCATTTTGGATGATATAATTGATAGCTTATTACTTTTGTGTAGGATTTGTGTCATAGCCAAAGAAAATGTTAATACAAGATAGGAGACGATGCGTGAAATTTACGACATTTCAAGATTGATTTATTTTCTAGCTATACTAGTGAAAATTGGTTTTTAAGGTCATAAATACGGAAGGAAAATTGGGTTTGTTTACTGACAACCGACCCCCTACTATGATGCAATAATTAGACCTGAAAGTATTTCTAGATGTTCGTTATTTTATTCGTGTTCTCTCACGTGTTGTTGATGTTCTTGAAGCTGTTGTTGCTAGTGCTGTTTTTGAATTATTTTTGTTGCAGTTGGCAGTGTTCTCGTTGTTATGCTGGTATTGTTACTGTAGTTGTTACTAATCTTGTTGCTTTTTTGCTGTTGTTGTCGTTGTTGTTTCCGCTGCTGATTTTGTTACTGTTCATGTTGCTGTTGGTTATTGTTGACTATATTACAGTTCATGCTGCTGTTGTTGTTCTTGCTGCTGTTGTTGTTGTGGCTGCTGCTGTTTTGATGCTGTTCTAGTTGTTGTTGTTTCTACTGTTGTTCTTTGGTTCTACATGAATTACGAGCAATTATTTCTTATTTCCAATAAACCATGGTGTGTCTTCTTCAGAGATTTATTTCCCACACAAAAGATTCATTCTCACTTGCAAATGATGTAAAAATGTTCACACTGTGCACTAAAATTTATTGTGCTTAAATACACTATCATTGTGTGTAGTATCTTTTGTGTGTTACCTTAGCTGGAAAGGACATCACATAGTAGTAACACGATTTCTTGCCACGCATGTCGTAAGAAGTGACTGAAGGTTATAAGCGAGTTGAATACCCAATCCATGACCTCCGCTGTAATGAAGTCTGCCGAAGACTCATACCTGGACTGTTAAGATGGAATAAATACTTTTAAGTGCAGTATTCCTCGCAGATAGAGAACGAAGAGACCATGTGAGGAATGAAGATATTATAATAACTATTGCAACAACATCTGTGGTCGAATATATTGAAAACATAGACTTAAATAGTTCGGCCACTTAATGAGAATGAAACTTAGGCCTATTGGTCAGCGGCAAGCCTACAATATGAAAATAGAAACAACAGGAGGCAGAGAAAGACCCAAAAAATGTGGATTGAAGGAGTTAGCAACGGTCTGGGATGCCAATAAGATCGCTGCATATTAAGCGACATTTAGACCACATTTATTAAGTGATATAGCCCGGAAAACCGATCGGTATTCAATCTTACGACTCCTCACACCAAAGAAGAGAAAAGACGGTATGTAGGTAGGTCGATCGGGTAAGATAAGGAAAGTTAAGATTATGATAAAACAAGATAAGATTGAATACAGATTTTTGGATTTAAAGAATTACGGGATTTGAGCGGAAGATTTAGGATTAGATTAAGGAATATATTTAGGATTAGATTTAGGATTAGATTAAGAAATAGATTTGATTAGATTAAGGAGTAGATTTAGAATTAGATTAAGGAATAGATTTAGGATTATATTTAGGACTATATTTAGGATTAGATTTAGGAATAGATTTAGGATTAGATTAAGGAATAGATTTAGGGTTAGATTTAGGAATAGATTTAGGACTAGATTAAGGAATATATTTAGGATTAGATAAATGATTAAATTTAGGATTAGATTAAGGATTAGATTTAGGATTAAATTTAGGATTAGATTGAGATGCGATGAGTTTCGATTCACTGTTTCAATTCGTTTAGCTTATTGTAGTTTAGTTTAGTTTAAATTCTTTTAGTTTAGTTTAGTTTCATTAATATCTATTCATTTATTTTCTACTTGTTTAGTTTGTGTTCATTTAGTTTTTATTCGATTAGTTTCGATTAGTTTCGATTAAATTCAATTGTAAAATTTCAATTAGATTAGATATATAGTTTCGATTAGATTAGATAGATAGTTTCGATTAGATAGCTTTAATGAGTGGATATGGATGTATAGATACATTGATAGATAGGTAGGCAGGCAGGTAGGTAGATGCCTGGAAATAATATCATTACCAAATATCCCCTCCCCCATAGTATAAATACTGTTCAGCTAGTGGTATTGCACTATAATCCAGATTGCGCCACACATCCACATTGCACCACACAACCACATTGTGCCACACATTCCATTGCATCACACATCCAAATTGCTCCATATATCCACATTTTACCATACAGCCACATTAAACACTCATCTGAAATGTACAAAAAGCTATGCAAAATTTCTCCATCAAAAAGACTTCCAGAGAAAACATCAAGTAACTGAAAGAAAAATTCCACTGCTTGGCATAGGGAACAAGACATTGAAACTCGTACACCATATAGGTTCCATCATCATTAGCATTATCATCATCAGCACCATCATCATCAGCAGCATTAACATCCTAATTTTCATCATCAACACCAGCATCATTATCATCATAAATCATTATCACCGACATAATCTTCATCAGCAATAACAATAATAATCATCATCAATCATCACTATGTTTGGAAACCTGAAGTTTAGAAGACGTTTCAAATTTTTACAGATGTACACACTTGATTGCTACTTTCGTCAAAGATGGATGGACAGGAGACTAGCTATGAATATCTCCCTAGAAAACTTAACCTTAGGAATTAATATCTTGGAGCGCATTTGGCACCCTGACACCGTATTCTACAATGGTCAAAAGAGTTATCTGCACGCCATAACATCTCATAATAGATTTCTGCGAATCGGCGATAACGGAACCGTGCTGCTCTCGCAAAGGTGTTATTCATACTTTAGTTCAATAATTTAAGGTGTTATTCATACTTTAGTTCAATAATTTAAGGTGTTATTCATACTTTAGTTCAATAATTTAAGTTGTTAAATATTTAAGATCATAAATAGGTATTTTTAGGTGAGTATGATTGTGTGCTTCTTTGTGTGTTTGATTGTGTTTTGTATGTACTCTCATTTGTTTCGGTATGTTATGACCACAGTAGCGCAGCGCACCAGGACCCCGAGACAAGGATCGTAGATACGACTGTACGGGAGGGTGGTTTAAGTGCTCAACCCCAAATTTAGATAAGTTAAGCACATATTTTTAAAATAGGGCAGTAGACACGACTTTAATAAAGGGAATATTTTTCTTTAATATAGGGCAGTAGACACGACTTTAATAAAGGGAATATTTTTCTTTAAAATAGGGCAGTAGACACGACTTTAATAAAGGGAATATTCCCTCCTACCCGAGGCGTCATTCATAGACATACATGAACCCCTAGTACAAGTTTGAGTCTCATACCACGCGTTTGAGAGCAAGGCGCTCTCGAGCTGAGCGACCTTGTCCCAATAGCGCCTGAGCCCATCAGGTACTGAACCCTTTCTCTCTGCAAGTGTATTTTCGGTATAGGAAAGCTTGACAGTAGAGTTGGGCCAGGGCTAAAATCGTTGTCTCTTTTCTGCCTGAGCCCATCAGGTACTGAAACCTTTCTCTCTGCAAGTGTATTTCCGGTATAGAAAACTTTGACAGTAGAGTTGGGCCAGGACTGCCATCTTTGTCCCTTTCTTGCCTAAGCCCATCGGGTTCAGAACCCTTTCTCTTCGCGAGCATATTTCCGGTATAGGAAGGCTCGACATTAGAGTTGGTTTAGGTCTTCTTGCTTTTCCGAACGCCCATGATTGGATCTGGGGCTCTGCCTATAAGGATCACAGGTAACTAAAAGCTCGTCTCGAGCTAACAGAACTTCTTGTTACCTTTTCCTAGGAACTTTCACTTTTCATTAGCAGTTCGCGCTGCCCTCTGGCGCTGTTCCGCCCATTCATTGTGTCATTGTACTCATTATGACGTATATTTGTTTCTCTTCATGCATCCACCTTTACGTGACTTTTACATTGGCCGCCCCTCCAATGTTCTGACTGGACTTACAGGCGTCACTGTATGTCGACAGTGCAGCTGTATGTGGTCTTCCTCGAGGAATTAGCGATCGCTTGATGTCGTTGCGATTGAAAGTGAGCAAAAATAACTTTGCCACATTACTTTCTGCATATGCGCCGACAATGACAAATCCTGATGAGGAAAAGGATAAATTCTATGAAGAGTTAGATTCTATATCTAACTCTATATCTGCTACACCTAGAGTGCACAGAAAAAGCGCTTCAAAGACACGCTCAAGTCATCCTTGAAACATCTTAACATTGACGTAGGCGCTTGGGAGAGCCTCGCTCAGGATAGACCAGCATGGCGTTACAGCATTAGAACGGGAGCACTAGCGGCGGAAGCATTCAGACAAGAAACTGCAAGACAGAAGCGGTCACGTAGAAAACAAAAAACATCTCAACCTCACACAGATACCTTCTATTGTTGTCAATACTGTGAAAGAACATTTTGTGCACGCACTGGACTTGCTAGTCACTTAAAAACGCACTATTAACTTTTATTATTTTTATTATTTATTGTTATTATTATGGTTGAGTTTTTGGTCATCGTCGATCACGACGGACGAACACCATGTGGTGATAATTGTGTGCCACGTCACGCCAATATGGCGCGGTATTATTTTCACAGTGTCAGTTGTGCTAATGTTTTCAAAGTTGTGTTAACATCATAACCAGTGTGTAACATCAAATTGTGTATTTTAAGACAGTCTAGTTGAGGCTATCAAATGGATATATCTGCGTGATGTGTAAAGAGTGATTATATATAATAATGTTGAATTTTATGTGATGAACAAATTTACTTCGGTGTCAATAACACATTGAAATCGCTCACTATTCACCATGTAGCTACAACAACAGGTTTGACGTGCCGTGTGAACACAGCACCAGTGGACTGCCTGGGGCGTGTTCTGGCTCCACACTCGACTGACAAGATAAACAAAAATAGGTAGATGTGTTACCAAAATAAAACATAACACCCCCTGTATCTCGTTGTTAGGTTGTGTTATGTTTTATTTTGGTAACACATCTACCTATTTTTGTTTATCTTGACATTTGCCCGGTGTTACTCCAGCCACCTGCTTCCTGTTTAGGGTTGTTACCCAACACTGGAACATTTAACACTCGACTGACAGCCTGTTAGGCAGCCATAAAGTAGGTGATATTGTGCTGAGACTATCTCAAAAAGCATAACGGTCTTGTCAACCTAAACACGTTAAATCTGATATTCGGCGAATTTACGCGTACGAGGTACGATGGTTTATCGGCCCACCGGGTAATGTAGGCGAACGCCAGCAACGCGGTGTGGACCGCATCGGGCATGGTGAGACACGTAGAAAACCATGGTCATCCACTGCATCGTACTTCACTTCCAGTCGTTTCGATTCGTCTTGCCACTGGTTTCAAATGAGGTCCGACAAGAGAGTGATGGCGACGCTTTGCACAACTCTTCCTCACTTTAATCACAATTCCCAGTGCAAGTCATTTTCACATTCACGAAAATTCACCCAAAGAGAAAAGCTTTTCCCACTGACTCTAGGAGCATGGAATGTACGTACACTCCTCGACAATGACTCTAACACAAATAGACCGATTCGAAGAACAGCCCTGATTGGGAGAGAGTTAGCAAGGTACCATATTGACATAGCAGCTCTGTTTGAAACACGACTTGCTGGAGTCGGTCAGCTCTGTGAAAGAGTTGCAGGATATACATTCTTTTGGAGCGGAAGAGATATTAAGGAAAGACGTGAAGCAGGAGTAGGCTTCGCCATTAAAACAACACTCGTTGGCAAACTAGCAGGCCCAACAAAGGCAATAAATGACCGCCTCATGACAAAAATCCCCCTGCTCTCTGGTAAAAAATATGCAACAATCATCAGTGCGTATGCACCAACACTGACAAATCCAGAAGAAGTTAAAGATACGTTCTATGATGAACTTCATGCAGCTATCAGTGCAGTTCCATAAACTGATAAGCTCATATTACTTGGAGACTTCAATGCAAGGGTGGGTAAAGACAATATCTCCTGGAACGGTGTAATAGGGAAATATGGAGTGGGTCAGTGCAACAGCAATGGACTTCGTCTGTTACAAACTTGTGTCGAACATGACCTCCTCATTACCAACACCATATTTCAACTCCCAATCCGAAACCGAACCTCCTGGATGCATAGATTTAAAGGAACGCCAAGATGTTCGAGTGACAAAATCCATGTGCGGTGCAGACTGCTGGACTGACCATCTTCTTATTGTGTCAAAACTAAGAATTCGCATACAGCCTGCCAGACTCCCACAAGGAAGCAAAGCAAAGAAACGCATAGACGTCAAAAAGTTATCAAATGTAAACACACAACAGTCCCTAGCCTCTGCTCAGGATGAATGTCTGAAATCTGCACAACTAGAGCAAGATGTAGATACGAACTGGACATATCTGAGCAAGCAAATTTACGACACTGCTACTGAGGAACTATGTCATTCTATCAAAAAACAAAATGACTGGTTTGATGAGAATGATAATAAAATCAAAGAAATGTTGGACGAAAAACACCACCTTTTCAAAGCATACTTAAATGATCCAAAATCAATGTCTAAAAAAGAAGCACTCAATTTCAAACGGAAAATAATTCAAAATAAACTACGCCATATGAGGGACTCGTGGCTGAATAAGAAAGCAGATGAGATACAAAGATTTGCAGACACAAACGATTTAAGAAACTTCTATGATGCGCTTCAAATGTTATATGGCCCAACCTCATCGGGATCTTTTCCACTTCTCAATGCAAATAAAACACAACTAATCTTAGAAAAAGATAAAATCCCGCAGCGCTGGGTAGAACACTTTGAGCACATTTTGAATAACCCATCATCAATAAATGAAGAGGCTATCAACCAACTACCGCAGGTTCCTCTCAATGAAATGCTAGATGACATCCCTACTTTGGAGGAAACTCGTAAAGCAGTTCATCAGCTTTCTAGTGGAAAAGCACCTGGCTCCGACTCAATACCAATCGAAATATACAAATATGGTGGTAAAAATCTTATTGAGAAACTTCACATAATTTTCCAACAGTCATGGATAAGCGAAAAAATTCCACCTAATTTTAAGGATGCTACAATTATACACCTGTATAAACGTAAAGGGAATCGCCAGTCCTGTAACAACCATCGTGGTATCTCTCAACTGTCCATTGCTGGAAAGATATTTGCCATAATTCTTTTGAACCGTCTTACATCTCATCTAAATGAAGGACTACTACCCGAAAGCCAATGTGGTTTCAGAAAAGAACGTGGAACAACTGACATGATCTTTGCTGACAGACAGCTTCAAGAAAAATGTCAAGAACAACACTGTTACCTGTACACAGCATTCATAGATTTGACAAAAGCATTTGACACAGTAAGTAGAGAGGGTCTGTGGAAGATTCTGGCAAAGTATGGATGTCCACAGAAATGTATCTCAATTGTGCAGCAATTGCATGATGGAATGCAAGCTAGAGTTCAGGATGATGGAGAGTTATCTGAAACGTTTCCTGTCTCAAATGGAGTAAAACAAGGATGTGTATTAGCACCTACCCTATTTAGCATCATGTTCTCTGCTATGTTGGATGATGCTTTCAGAGATCTAGACCTGGGAATAAACATCACCTATCGCATAGACGGAAAATTGTTCAACCTTCGGCGGCTTCGAGCAAAAATTAAAGTTAAATCACACACAATCAGGGATCTTCTATTTGCTGATGACTGTGCCCTAAATGCCAGCTCTGAGGCTGATCTACAATATATTATAGACAGATTCTCCAAAGCCTGTACCAACTTTGGGCTTACATTTAACACAGAGAAAACAGAAGTCATGTTACAACCAGCACGTGGCAAAAGCTATCTCGAGCCCTGCATAAAGGTAAATGGTGTAGCACAGAAGGTTGTGAATAGATTCACATATCTAGGCAGTACGTTATCACAAAATGCCAACGTTGATGATGAAGTGTATACAAGGATCGCCAAAGCAAGCAGTACTTTCGGCAGATTATACGCAAATGTTTGGCGTAGAAATGGCATTAACCTACAGACAAAGCTGAAAGTTTACAGAGCAGTGGTACTTCCAGTGCTGCTATACGCTAGTGAAACATGGACTGTGTATAGACGTCATGTGAAAAAACTCAATCATTTTCATACAAATTGTTTCAGAAAAGTTATGAACATCAGATGTCAAGACAAGATTCCAGATACCACTGTCCTTGATAGAGCTGGTATCCCAAGCATTGACACGATCCTGATGCAGACACAGATTCGTTGGGCAGGTCATTTGGTGCGTATGCCAGACCATCGTCTGCCAAAGATACTTCTCTATGGTGAGCTAGAGAAGGGTATACGATCTCAAGGTGGCCAAAGGAAGCGCTACAAGGACTCGTTAAAAGACTAACTGAAAGCCTTTGAAATAGACCACGATACATGGGAAGAACTTGCACAAAATAGATCTACATGGCGTTCTAAAATTAAAAAGAGCGCATCATCTTGTAAAAAGAAGAGAAATGCAGCAGCTCAACAGCGGAGAGCAGCTAGAAAGTCAGGGATAGACCAAGATCCGTCTACAGTCGTTAATCCATGTCCAAACTGTCCATTTACAGCTCGAATAGGGCTCATTAGCCATCTACGAACTCATAATCAAGGACGTAACTAAAATTGAATTTTCAAAAGTGGATGTAACAAATGGTCATCATCACTTGTGATGGACGGGGTGCAAAGGGAACGCATTGCTCTAGGCGGACCCAGGGTTAGCAGATAACCAAGATCCCAAATGTACCTCCACGTGGTGCACCCTGGAAACAGAAATACAGCAGCTCGTGCTGATTCTGGCCAAATCATTTGGGGATCGTGTCCGAGAATGTGGAGGTAGCAGATGGAAAGAGATTTGACTGCACAAGAGACAGACAATATCTCCGACACCACCAGCATCACCACATATAGCAACACTGTCGACATACAGTGAAGCTAGTCAGTCCAGTCCGAACATTGGAGGGGCGGCCAATGTAAAATGCACGTAAAGGTAAATGCATGGCGAGAGACAAATATGTTTCACACAGAGTACAATGAAACAATGAAAGGGCAGAACAGCGCTAGAGGGCAGCGCGAACTGCAAATAGAAAGTGAAAAGTCCCTAGGAAAGGGAACTACAAGCTCCGTCAGCTCGAGACGGGCTTCTAGTTACCAGAGTTCCTAACAGGCAGAGACCCAGACCCATCCATCGGCGTTTGGTAAAGCAAAAGACCTAACCCATCTCTAATGTCGAGCCTTCCTAAACCGGAAATATGCTTGCAAAGAGAAAGGGTTCTGTACCCGATGGGTGTAGGCAAGAAAGGGACAACGATGGCAGTCCTGGCCCAACTCTACTGTCAAGGTTTCCTATACCGGAAGTAACTTGCAGAGAGAAAGGGTTCTGTACTCGATTCGCTCAGGCACAAAAGGGACAACGATTTAGCCCTGGCCCAACTCTACTGTCAGGTTTTCCTACACCGGAAATACACTTGAAGAGAGAAAGGGTTCAGTACCTGATGGGCTCAGGCGCTATTGGGACAAGGACGCTCAGCTCGAGAACGCCTTGCTCTCAAACGCGTAGTGTGAGACTCGAACTTGGACAAGGGGTACACGATGTCGGTGAATGACACCTCGGCTAAGAGGGCGAAAGAGCCAGGGTCCAACTCCTCTGTTGAGTTCTTCCCCTTAAGGAATCAGGCTCACGGATGAGAAACGGTTCAGTACCCAATGGGCACAGGCACAGCACGTCCAATTAAACGAGACAAGTTCATAGACAGTGGAACACCTCGTTTGAGTCAGACTAAGAGCAAGAAAATAGTCTGGGCGAAGAGTCTCCACTACGCGTGCCTGGAGACAGATATAGAGGCTGTCACAGGCTAAGGGTAGCCCACCCGAATTGTCAAGGCATGCCGAAATCGGATGTGCTAGGCCTACAAGGCGCATAACGGTGGCACAACGTAATCACGCTCCCGGCGGAAATCGCACGGATATCCGTGATGGTTACAATGGAGCGAACGAAAAACAAACAAACAAACTTGTGATGGACGAACAACAATGTGGTCATACAAATAGTGTCGGAGATATTGTCTTGTCTCTTGTGCAGTCAAATCTCTTTCCATCTGCTTACTCCACATTCTCGGTCACGATCCCCAAATGATTTGGCCAGAATCAGCTAGAGCTGCTGTTTTCTGTTACCAGGGTGCACCGCGAGGAGGTACATTTGGGATCTTGGTTATCTGCTAACCCTGGGTCCGCCTAGAGCAATGCGTTCCCTTTGCACCCCTTGGAACATCTAACTAATTAGTTTCTTATAACTAAATACACTGTTATGTTTTACTAAGGAGGGGAGGGGGGATTTAATCCCTCAAGCCCACCACTCATATACGACCTGGAGAAAATCTTGCAACCCAACCACCATTTTCTCCATTTTAAAACGATTTTTAACAAGTAACACGTTAAATTTTCCAAAACCATTTTCTGAAAGAGATTTACATGAAAACGTCTTTTAAAAATAAGCCGAGATTTAAAAAATATTTTAAACTGAAAATACAGCCCTTTGCAATGTCGCTTAATATACGATTCTCAGACATGTATCGGTAAGCAGAAAGAGAGAAATAAGGACAGCGATAAATATAACGAACCAAAGATAAAGATATAAAACTACAGAGAGTAAGAAAAAAAAAGAGAAATACATAAAAGAGGGAGAACGAAATAAAAAAGGGGACAAAAACAGAAACACACAGAAAAGGATAAATAAAGTGAAATAAATGGAGAAAGAAGTAGATAGAAGAAATGATGAAAATGGGTAGACCATTAAATAAAACACCAGTAAATGGATAGAACATCAATTCTTCTTCTTCTGCGTTCATTCTCAAACTCCTACTGAATCTAGCAGGACCATGGTCCTGCTAGATTTCCAGCAGGATGTAGTCCAGAAAATGGAAATGCGCTGTGTCGCCGTTTTATTTGCGCCAATGGCCCGACACATCCGTCTTCGGCGGAGAACATCAATTAAAAACATGACATTGGAATAAGAAAATTGTGTTATTTATGTAACTTTCCCTTTTTTAAGGATTTGAGAAGGAAAAGACCGTCCCTATCTTCAAGCTTGGCATTGACTTGTATATATCTAAAATCCATCAACATTCGGGGAGGGGGAGGGGATTAAACACTCCATTCTACAAGCCTGTATCGGTCTCGTATATATATATCCAGCATCTTGTGATGCGGGAGGGATTAAACACGCATGATATATATTATTCTTTTATTGTCCTTTAGCGCTGAAGTTAGCGTATAGGGCAGAGGTCACATCTCTTCAATTATGTCTGTTCCATGCTATTCTGTGCAGTTCTTGAATAGTATGTATATTGATTGTTTTACTTTCTCTAAGTAATATATATATATATATGAGTGTGTGTGCATATATATATATATATAAGCAGATGTCCTGGAGAAGGGGGAAATTCAGCAAATATAGGTCTGATCGGATTTAAGTTGTTGCCAATAATAATGTTTTTTTTTAGATGGCAGACATCTGTGTAAAAAATATGGATACTCATGAATTTGAGAATGATTATCACAGGTGTGTTAATATTATTTTTCTTTCTCAGGCTAACAATCCAGGCAACATGTAAGATGAACCTGGAGAACTTCCCAATGGATATTCAGAACTGTCCATTATTGTTTGGAAGCTGTAAGCTTTTTTTGTGTTTGCCGTTACTACTTGTGGTTGTTTGTTTTCCCTTATATGCGTATATATTTTGCTATTAACCCTTCAGCAGCTACATTGTTCTCAGTAACCGATCTCAGCTGTGCTGAATTATTTCCCAAATTATTTCTCCTACTGTTTCGATTCATTTTCTTGTCATACAATAATAATAACTTCCACCGTGTTAGCTTTTCTTTTGTGTATTGATACCAGAAATGATATATATGACACTGTAGTGTTGCCATAAGTGTGCTGGATGGTAAACGGCTAAAGGCATAAGTATTCAAATATCAACGAGAAACCAGGGTTCCAATATATATAACCAGTTCACTTATTTACAAAGACCTGGTTTACAATATCAAGGTTACTATCTTCCAGTGTTACAACATCTATAATTCGCATGTACAGCATCTTAGGCATATCACACATTTCTTTATTCACTGGCGTGCCACTAATACATTCATTCGGCCTGTTCTGCAAGTTAATATTCTTCTTTTACCTAACCTTCGGACTACCCGCCCGTGATGGTAAGTGACTAGAATGTGTAACCCGATGCCAATATATCACAATGCTTGTCTGTTCTAAACGGCCGTGTGGCGATCGTAATGGCAATCGTTGGATCCTAAGTGCTTGTCGATGATGCACAATTTCTATACTCAAGTCTCGCGACTTGTAAGATGCTATTTGACGTCCTGGAATTTTAGGTTCCCAATATTGGTCAACTCCTTGAAACTGTCTGTTCCTATTATCCGATATCCAGCAAGAAGCATGGCTTACTTGGAGACTTACACCATCTCCCAGATTCCCTCAATTCCGACTTGTCAGTATCAACAAGTCATTTAAACCGTATCAGCCCTCAGCAACTACCCACATTTAGATGCTGTTCTCATCATAAAACAACTAAACACCTCTCCATTAAGTCACAGGAAAAGTATTTTACGGAAACCCTTCCCAGTCACTAACTCACTGCATGGATCGTTAAATCAAATTTAGAAGACGCATTTTTTTAAAATAATGGTATTGAGCTGTCAAGAGATGGAACTACTCAGCAATAATTGTTTATTGACAAAAACAACACTAACAGCTTGTTTCATTCAGTTCAGTTCAGAAATAGCTTTAAACCGACTTATCACAGCAAATATAACAGCCTTGTAAAGTCCATCCCTTTTTAGTTGCCTACTGCGACAAGCATTGCAGCAAGCAGTCTTAATATTTTTTCCATCCTTTTAAACACAAATTAATCTGATAATACAAGATTTGCTGCAGGGAACACACGAGCATGGAAGAAGTGGTGGGGGTTAAAGAAAATTATGGACAGACATCAAAGACTGGATATGCCGAGATGTGTTCACTCATCTGCAGCGATGAAGGTAGAAATTGCTGGAGGATTCTGTTTGTTGGTGCATCAATGGTGCATATTCCTGGCGACCTGAATGGTTATGGGTTTCTTGAATAATTGATGGATGGAACACAAGAGCGAACGAAGAATAACATCTTTCTGTAGTCTATGTCAGGAGGCGTTTGTTAACATATATTCCCACACCTTTCTGTCCCGTATGAAATCAATCATTTCTGATACATATGCTCCTCCAAGCCAAGATATGCAGCATCTTATGTCTTGGTATACTCTATCCCTCTTGATCTTCAACTTGCCGATTATCACGTTGTGTTCTATCTTAATCAAATTACATGACCTTACCTTGGAGATGGTGACAGTTCATTGAAGAAATCAATACTAGCGTACAATAATCCACAGGAGAACAAGGAAGAAGAAGAAGAAAATTATCTACATTCGAACACAATATCTTTCTCTTATTCATCTAATTTATAACAAGTTCCCTCCTTCCTTCACAACCTTAATCTTTTGAACGTATTCTAGCCATCTCTCCAATCATATTTTGTATACTTCAAGTTATTTTATTTTTCTATTGAATTATAACACTTTTCAAACGTCACACTGCCTAACTTTCATTTTCAGTTGCATACACTACCGATGACGTAATATACCAGTGGCGCTACGGTCAAAGTGGATCCATCGAACTGGCCCCAGATCTTCGTCTTTCCCAGTTTGACCTAACTGGATTTCCTGCCACTAATTACACCAGCCAATTAAAAGGAGGTACGTATATATGTCAGTGATAGACAACCTACGGCTCGCGGGTCAACAAGAGTTCGTCAAGAAATTTTAGTTGGCTTGCAAGACTGATTTTACCATATACTCTGACCACTAAGCCCACAAAGGATAAAACATATAAACACGCAGACACAGACAAAATATGCATACAGAAAAAAATATTAATTATGTATTTTAAAAGTCATCACGAAACAAAAATGAAAATAATGCATTGTTAAATGTTATACGGCGGGGTGGGGGTCAAAAGTAAAGTTAACCCATAGCATTTTTAACTCCGTAGAAGTGTGAGATGTTAGCGATCTCACATTTCAATGGCTTTGTTATACGAGGGCGATAGCCATCTCCTCTCCCTCGCAGATACTTCCCGGATTATTCCGGTTCCCAATTAGGTCTGGGTCGCCGCACAATATCTTTTGGTGCATTGACCGATACGCTGCCTCCTATATAAAGAATATAAGAAAGTCGAATAATATTTGTTTCAGCAGCATCACATAGCTCTAGACCAAGAACATCTTGAAATCCTAGCAGGGCCGACTACATCGCACATAGTAGGAGGTGGTTGTCAATAAACATTTTCTATTTCCTTCGGGATCTCCAGTCTTGAACAAATTCCCACTAGTATAGCAAGAAAACAAGACCTCTAAAACAGTCTTTCTATTAAATCTCACGCAGCGTCATTTGTCTTGACTCATCTGACTTTGTCCAGACTTTTCTTGTTGCTACACAGAAAATATACACAAAGCTATTAATAATCAGTCGCATCAACTGAAATGAATGACACTACATGAGAACAATACATAGGACTATTCTGGAGAACATCTTGGTATTTACTGTCAGTGAAGTCCTTGTTTTTTTTGTTTTTTGTTGTTGTTTTTTTTGGTAACAACCGACTCTTTGTGACGCATATAGATGCGGTTAGTCGATGTTTGACCGTGACCAATTATTAGCTATCAACAATAAAGGCCTACGAGTAGATTCAAAATAATCCAGTATACGTAATGATTTTGAATATTTCTGTTTATTCGTTGGTCACTCATTGTGACGGGATGAGTCCTGCTAGTATCTCTTTATGTTCGTGATCTAGAGCTATCTATGTGATACTAGTATGAAAAATATTGTTCAGCTTTTATCTAATATTGTTTGGTTTCATATAAGAACTTTAAACTGGCAACCCTGTAATATATATTTTTAGGTGCATGCCAACGCCGAACAATGAAATTCACGGAAATAGTCCAAAAATGACATTTGTAGGCTTCTTTTGATTTTGCTTGCATGCCTTTATGTCGATAGTCACAGATCAATTTATCAAGGTTTGCCTACCAATTGTTTTCTTTTCAGAACCACATTCGGTCCTGTGTGTAACCTTCAAGTTGAGCAGACATACCGGATATTTTCTAATAAACCTTTACTTGCCTTGTTGTTTACTGGTTGTCCTGTCTTGGGTATCCTTCTGGATAAACAGAGAAGCAACAGCAGACAGGATCGCCCTAGGTATGTTAATAAAAAGCAGTAGTTCTCAATGGGTGTCATATGAAATGTGTGAGAGCTACATCATATTTATGTGTGTGTGTGTGTGGGGGGGGAGTGAACTATGTAAATAAAAACTACGATTGGGGCAACTGCCTCGTTTAAGGGAGTCACAGAAAGTTTATTATTTGCACAACATACGGTATAATAATATAAGTAACCGGTGTGTTGCCGAGGAGGGGAAAATGAACAAAGAGCAACAACAACCATGTAACCTGTCTTGCATATTGTAAGAGGCGACTAAGAACATTTGGGGTTAAGTTAGCTATACAATCTGATAGGTCAGAGTGGCCCAAAAGCCACACCGATGTCGGATGCCTGAAAAGGCAAAAGGCACAAATATCACAGTTAAGCATTAAACCATGACACAACCCTTTCAATTTTCTTGATTACATCATGATAGTCAGCAGGAGTCTAAATACGAACAACGAAGAAGAAGATAGACTTCCTGATACTGAAACAAAATTGTAATAATAAGCGCAATCCGGATAGCAATAAAAGGTCCTCGAAGTATATTACATTTGTTGGTTCCTGGGATAAAAAAAAAACAATTTCTATCTGAAAGTAAATGAGGGATGAGAAATTTAAAGAACCACTGTTTTTGAAAGTAAAACCGCTGATGAAAAAGTTTGAAATCCACTGTGTGAAAATAAAACCGCAGTTGCAAAAATTAAAGAGTCGCTGTGTTTGAAAGTAAAAGCACAGGTAAAAATAACTTTAGAGAACCACTGCGTTTGAATACAATTGTTTGAATATAGATTCTCCAAAGCCTGTACCAGCTTTTCGCATACTATTAAAATGGAGAAAACAGAAGTCATGTTACAACCAGTACCTAAAATACTATCACGAGTCCAGCGTAAAGGTAAATGGCGTAGCACTGAAACTTGTGAATAGATTCAAATACCTAGGTAGTAAATGTTATCACACAATGGCACCATTGATGACGAAGTGTATACAATGATCGCCTAGAAAGCAGCACTTTCAGCAGATTGTACACAAATGAGTGGCATAGAAAGGCATAATTTACAGACTAAGCTGAAAGTTTACTGAGCAGTGGTACTTCCAGTGCTGTTATACGTTGGTGAAATATGAACTGTGTATAGACATCATGTGAGGAAACTCAATCACTTTCATACAACTTTTCTCAAAAAAAGTTAATATTAGATGGCAAGACACGATTCCTGATACCACTGTCTTTGACAGATCTGGTATCCCTAGCACTGACGCAGACACATATTTGTTGGGCAGGTCATATGGAATGTATGCCAGATCATTGCCTACCAAAGATACTTCTCTATGGTGAGTTGCAGAAAGGCATACGATCTCACGGAGACCAAAATGAAGCGCTACAAGGAATTGTTAAAGACTTAACTGAATGTTTTTGAAATAGACTAAACTACATGGAAAGAACTTGCACAAAATAGAGAGCTATATGGCTCTGTAAAGTAAAAAAAAAAGAGGTGCAGCATCTTGTGAAAAGAGGAGAAATGCAGAAACTGAACAGAGGAGAGTAACTAGAAAGTCATGGGTAGACCAAAAACCCACATGCAGCGGTATTCCCATGCCCGAATTATGCAAGGACATTTGAGCACAGAATAGGGATTACTAGCCATCTACGAAGTTATAGTCGAGGACATAACTATAACTGAATTACGTAAATTTATGTAACAAATGGTCATCATCGCTTGTGATGGACGAACAGCATTAACCATTGCGCATTTCAATTTATTATTCTTCTGCGTTCTTTCTGGAGCTCATGTATATTAGCAGGATGTAATCCTGTTAACGGAAAGTGTTGTCATGGTTTACAGCTTTGCTGTGATATCTATGCCTTTCGACCTGACACATCTGACTTCATCATGGCTTCTCGGTCAATTTGCCCCTACATGGGATGACCGCGAACTCAATCCTATAATTTCACTTTAAGCTGTATTTCATGAAAACATGGTCGTAAATGTGTCATCTTAAGGGGTTGTTCAAAACTTACGTCAACAATTGGGGAAAGAGATTTGAAAAAGTTGCGCATTTGTTAACATGGGGGCGGAGAAGGAAAGTTAACAAAAGTTGACATCAACAACATTGTTTATTTAGCTATGTATTTATCTATCTGTATAACGTGCCCTTTACAGCTGTCCTCACTATCACTCTTATAAGCCTCTCTGTTCCGTGCAAGCTGCCCAGCCCCTTCCAGTGTCATGTTAAGAATGTCTTCGAAATCATGTGTCAATCGTAGTCTTGTAATAAGTTCCACAATCTTGGAACACGTTTAGAGACAACAGATCAAATGGTTTGCACACATCAGCAGACTACCATCAGACAGCGTACCACAGAAATCTATGTTACACAGATACAGTGAAGACCGACCTAGAGGCCGGCCACACAAACAAAAAAAAATGAATCACCAAGATAAAATAAACAATAAATTCCATAATATACATAGAATACAAGAGTACCACCTTCAGAAAACTATTCTACCTCTGACGCTGAAAGGCAACAAATGGTTTAGCTAATACATAGATATAGATCGTATTCTTGGTCTGCTTCGTGTTCTTTTTCCTGGAACATTTCCCTCCTTGATCAATCTTTCTAAACCATTGTCTCCCTTTATATATCTGAAATATGTTAGTTTGTGTTTTTTGACAGTTTAAGGAGTCAGTCTTGTTCTAAGTCTTTGTAAGATTGTACGCAAATGTTTGGCGTAGAAATGGCATTAACCTACAGACTAAGCTGAAAGTTTACAGAGCAGTGGTACTTCCAGTGCTGTTATCATCATCATCAAGTGCCGTCTCCGCAACGAAGGTTGGCTGCAACGTATCTCCAACATCTCCTGTCTCTTGTCTTTGTGGTGCACTCTGCTAGACTGTAACCTGTCCATCGTGTAATGTTACTCTCCCACTTGTATCTCTGTCTACCTCTTGCTCGCTTCCCTTTGACTTTACCCTCAAGTAAGGTCTTCAATAGGGTGTCATGTCTTTTAATGTGTCCAAAGTATTTTATTTGCTTGATCTTTATTTCTCTTAGTAGTTCTTTCTTCATATTAAGTGTTTTTAGGACCTCTTTATTTGTTTTCTTCTCTTTCCATGATGTTCTCCCTATTCTTCTATATACCCACATCTCAAAGGCATCAATTTTGTCTTCTAATTGTTTATTTAGTGTCCATGTTTCTGAGCCATACATTAATATGGAATAGATGTAGCATTTTATAATTCTCATTTTTAACTTGTTTGTAATTTGTTTAGATATTAATAATTTCCTCATGTCATTGAAGATACTTTTAGCCATTCCTATTCTCCTTTTAACTTCTGTTTCACATCTGCCATCATTTGTGACTATGTGTCCAAGATATTGATACTGTTTTACTTGTTGTAGTTTCTCTCCCTTTATGTTTATGTTTACCTCCTGTTCTTCTGTGTCTTTGCTGATTATCATAGTTTTTGTTTTTTGAATGTTTATATCAAGTCCATATTCATTACTTGATTTATTGACTTGATCTATTAGTCTTTGTAGTTCATGTTCACTTTCTGCTAAAAGAACAGTGTCATCTGCATATCTAATGTTGTTTATTATTTTCCCATTGATCTTGAGTCCTGGTATTTCTTCTATATTTTTAAAGATATTCTCTGTGTAGATATTAAATAGGCTTGGTGATAAAATGCATCCTTGTCTTACCCCTCTTCTTATTTCTATGTACGGAGAGTAGCTGTTTTCACACCTTATTGATGCAGTTTGTTCCCAATATATATTTCTAATCAGCCTGATGTCTTTTCCATCTATGCCTATTTCTTGAAGACATTTGATTAATTTTTCATGTTGGACTCTGTCAAAGGCCTTGCTGTAGTCTATGAAGCAAATATAGATACTTTTTGGACTTCTATATATTTATCTATCACTAGCCGGATACTCAGTATAGCTTCTCTGGTTCCTTTGTTTTTCCTAAAACCGAATTGTTCTTCACCGACCTCCATGTCTATCGTGTTCTTAATTCTTTCATGTATTATCTTGAGAAGTATTTTAGTTAAATGGCTCATTAGACTTGTTGTTCTATATTCTGTACAGTCCACAGCCCTGGGCTTCTTAGGTAGTGGTATGAATATTGATGATGTTAGGTCTTTAGGTATATGGCCTGTTTCGTATATGTCATTGCAAATTTCTGTGATAGTATCTACACCAAACTCATTTAGAGTTTTTATTATGTCTGCTGTTATGTTATGTGCTGTTATACGCTAGTGAAATATAGACTGTGTATAGACGTCATGTGAAAAAACTCAATCATTTTCATACAAATTGTCTCAGAAAAGTTATGAACATCAGATGGCAAGACAAGATTCCAGATACCACTGTCCTTGATAGAGCTGGTATCCCCAGCATTGACACGATCCTGATGTAGACACAGATTCGTTGGGTAGGGCATTTGGTGCGTATGCCAGACCATCGTCTGCCAAAGATACTTCTCTATGGTGAGCTAGAGAAGGGTATACGATCTCAATGTGGCCAAAGGAAGCGCTACAAGGACTCGTTAAAGAACCCACTGAAAGCCTTTGAAATAGACCACGATACATGGGAAGAACTTGCACAAAATAGATCTACATGGCGTTCTAAAATAAAAAAGAGCGCATCATCTTGTGAAAAGAAGAGAAATGCAGCAGCTCAACAGCGGAGAGCAGCTAGAAAGTCAAGGATAGACCAAGATCCGTCTACAGTCGTCATTCCATGTCCAAACTGTCCAAGGACATTTACAGCTCGAATAGGGCTCATTAGCCATCTACGAACTCATAATCAAGGACATAAGTAAAATTGAATTTTCAAAAGTGGATGTAACAAATGGTCATCATCACTTGTGATGGACGAACAACAACAACAACAAGTCTTTGTGGGTGTATGCCTTGGTTCATCTTTATGTTCATGATATTCTTATGGTCGTTCTTCGTTTTCTTGTGCATCAATTCAATTGTTTAAACTTGAAAATATTTCCTACAAACGTGAAACTAATAATGTATTTTTCTGCTTAAAAACTGTTTAAAGGAGTAGGGGGAGTTTATACATAATTAAGCGAGCGGGTCCCTGTATTCTTGACAGATGTTGACAGGATGAGGGGTCAATAATTGTTGATGACATTTATAGACAGTCCCTTAGGGTTTCCAAACGAAAACGTTAGCTACTTCATTTTGTGGTATTTTAGATGTACTTTTTTTTTAGAAATTGCTACGCGGGAGGGGTGTTGTTTACTCTATGATTTACCACTTTCTTAATACTGTCATTTATGGCCCGAAAGGGGAACACAGAATAATAACAATGTGTACTTTCCATCTGCATACTTTCTTCCTCTTCTTCTACGTTCGTTCTTAAATTCCTGGATATTGGCAGGATGCAGTATGGAGAAAAGAATAAATTGTATCATGGTTTACAGCTTAGATACAATATCTACGCCTGTTGTCCTGACGCATCCGATAATCGCATGGCTTCTGTGTCACTTCGGATCTCTCTAGAATAAGACAACTAACTTTTATCCGAAAACCTCCTTAAACTCCTCTTACGACATGCGTAGTAGGTAACAGTGTTTTTATTATTTGCTCCCTTTCCAGGCCACACGACAACACCCGTACGATCCTACCTTATATGTGGTTTAGCAGAAAAAAAATGAAAAAAACAATTATGTTCTGAACAAATATATCAATAAAAAAAATCAGTGAAAGTGTAACAGATACAGATGACATGTTTTCCCCACAAACTATTGCTAGCAACTTACTCCGCCTTCCTTATGTGCAATTTGAGACCTATTACAAAACATCACATTCAAATATGATATGCCATTTTCAAACAGGTTCTACAACGGTTCTCACAATGACAATTATTGGCGTGGAAAACAAAAGTCAATTACCAAAAGTATCCTACGTCACAGCAATGGACGTGTACGTGGCTCTGTGTTTCATCTTTGTGATTGCGACTACTATAGAATTTGCTGTGGTCCATTATTTCACGAAGTACGGTACTGGGGAACCATTACTTTTGACCAGCGACGATGAAAGTTCATTTGATGAGGTATTTAATGAATAATGGTTTCAATATGTTGTTTAAAATGAAGGTCCCATGACATCAACCTTCCGTTGGGGATGAAGATAAATCTTCATGTACTAAGCCGTAGTAACTATTAGGTGGGGTGGAGAGTTTCATTTCTTGCTCTGTTTGCCTTCCCTAACTACTGCATGAAGTACCCATTTACAGATGGGTCGACTGGAGGAGCAGTTGTGCCTGGCCAGAAATCACGACCTGGATTATTATGCTGTTTACGTGGAACCTAAACTTTCGCATCTAAACATATCGTTGGGTGGTTGTTTCGTTTGTTGGTTATTTAGTTGGTCATCGGATCATCACCATTGCACTCCATGCATGTCCATAGGGTGATCCGATTTCCATTTGAGTGTATCCACCATTACACGATGACTGATAGTTCCTGTTCTTTGTTGATTGGCAAACGTTCCCCTATGCACAAAGTAGTGCTCATTCCTAGCAACGCGTGCATTTGAAGCCTACAACATATTGTTCTTTACTTGAAGTATAACATTTCTCATATACACATAATATTATTAATCATGCTGGGGTCAGAGGAAACGAGACAGCATGGCGGCGATAAGATGGCACAATGATGAGAAGATATAAAGCAGACTTGATCAAGGCAGTAATACGAAGTTTATGAGAATTTCTGGAAACTTCCTAATGATATCGTTAATTTACCCATGTTGCATCTGAAGCAACCATATTTCTGTTTATGTGTTACTAATTTTTGCAACCTCACAACACGTATTAGTTCATGCAGCAGGAAGGCTTAATACGTTCTGTACTTGTCAAAGTATGTGTGGTACACAAGGGATTTACACACGTGGGAAAAGTATGTATTACAAGACACCGTAGGCCGTGGTGACTGGATTACCAGAACACGACCTAACTAAATAGGTGTAAAGCTCTGATATTAACAAATTGAACTAACGTCCACGGTTTAAAAAAACGCGTACCTCATTACAAAAAGTGTTGAAGGATGTTTATATATTACGTCAACAAATGTTTGTAAATTCTTTGATACGACCATTTATTCTTAAATAAAATCAGAAGCAATCTCGAATATTACTACCCTTTGTTTATTTTGCTTACTAAATTTCTGTTTCACCTGAAACTCTATGCTTAACTCTTTGTCCCTTCATTTTTTTTTTTTTTTAAACTAGCTTTCGGAAGATAACGTAAGTATAGATTCCTTCACCAATGGTAATGGCAAGTTCAAGGTCCAGAGATGTCCTTGGCCGCCGAACGAAGCAAATGTTAAGGTTGGAATCATGGCAGAACTCTGTCACAGTCTATTGAGGTAGGCCCTATATGTTCCTTCAGGATGCTTAATATAAAAGTAGCTTGTTAAAATACAGAAGTGATTTTATGTGGCTGTGACTATAGAGACGCAGGACAAACAACGAAAAGTTCCAGCATCTGTGACGATAGTTGTCTTTGAGCGTGGTGATCTAAGGGTAGATACAGGAACCAGTTCTCCTATACTGAAAAAACACGTAATATATTAATTGCCATACAGTAGTCGGATGTATCGGACCATTGGCACAAATGGCACAATGCATTTTCATTATTTAGACTACATCCAACTAATTAAATGATTAAATGAATAATCTGTATTAAGACCAAACGGCTTAACGATACCAAACTACAATTATAGCGATTTTCAAGAGCGTACCAAGATGTGGTGAGTGGTGCAAGATATATGTCACGAGCACGAGATGATCAGCGCCATTGAAATGCTTACGACAGTAGGAGATATGTGGTTAATGGCATGAAGATGGCAGAAACGGTCATCATAGTCAAACAAACAATAGTCGTTTGTCAGTTCACCTTTATATTCTATGTCACAGTATTTACAAATTATAACGTAAATGACATTACGGGATTCGCATGTGAAGACGTCATTGATAAAGTGGCCTTGGGAAATGAAGCGGATCTACGCTATATAGGAACATGTATTCTTCCACAACGAACCGTGTCAGAATTATTTGAAACATTAGCCCTGAGATGACTGGACCAACATAAGATTTTTGTCAAGCCTATTGGCATCCAGAAGAATGTCTTGGAAAAGGGCATGAGTTTAAGGATCGGTCTGAAGAAGGGTGTAGTGTTTGAACAAGATTCTGCGGACGGGATTATGGGGATGAAAAGTGAGGACAAGTTTAACTCTATCAGAAGAGGTTGTATCATGAGTATTAGTCAAGGCATTATGAGAGAATTTACGGACACGAAGTCAATCATCTTAGAATTTATCAACTTAGTCGCATTCATCATTACATTAGTGACAAAGGCGAGAAGTTACGAGAATGGCAAAGAGTTACGACAAACAAGTGTATGAGAAGAAGTGTAAAGAAGAAAACTATGTGTATCGGTAGGTTTGTTGCAAACAGATGTGTTACATTAAAAGGGATGAATCGTGACAAATATGTCAAGAAAGTTGAAAAAAGTTGTATAGATGTTGGATGTGAATTGAAAGTAAGGTTAAAATCGTTTTAAAAATTGTTGAAACTAGACAATTCTGCTTCAAGCATATCAGTAATATATATATATACCATCATCAATGTATCTATGAAAAATAAACGGAAAACGGCCTTCGTGTGTCTCCCAAACGTGATATTCCAAATGTAATATGAAAAAGCAAGAATAACTTGGCCCTCATAGTACCCATAGCAACGCCGTTGATCTGATAAAAAAGTGCCAATCCAGTTCAAAAGAGTTGAATGTCAGCACACGTCCAGCAAGGCGGATAAGAGTGTGAATGGATACAGAGGGATTTGGACTCAAGAAAGAACTGCAATGCCTTAAGACTATCGGAATGAGGTATAGAAGTACATAAAGAAAAACATAAGTAAGAACGGATAACAAGTGCAGTCAGATAAGTGCGTCCTCCTGCTATGATGTTCGTCCGTCGTGATCGACGAAGACCAAAAAACTGAACCATAATAATAATAATAATAATAATAATAATAATAATAATAATAATAATAATAATAATAATAACACTAAGTAATACAAAATAATAAAGTTAACCGTGCGTTTTTAAATGACTAACAAGTCCAATGCGCGCACAAAATGTTCTTCTACAGAATTGACAACTGTAGAGGGTGTCTATGGGACGTTGAGATGTTTTTTCTTTTCTACGTGCCCGCTTCTGTCTTGCAGTTTCTTGTCTGGTCTCTTCCGCCGCTAGTGTTCCAGTTCTAATGCTGTAACGCCATGCTCATCTATCCTATCTCCCCCCAAGCGCCTACGTCAATGTTAATATGTTTCAGTGATGACTTGAGCGTGTCTTTGTAGCGCTTTTTCTGTCCACCAGCTTTTCAAAAACCTGCCTTGAGTGCTCCATAATATATTTGTTTTAGCAAACGCGAGTCCCCCATACGCACAAAATGACCTGCCCTGCGTCCTTGCGCCTTCATAAGTAGTGTGTAGATGCTTATTGAGGTTGATTTTTTCCAAGACCTCGTAACCTGCTATAGGACAGATGGGGCGGGAATTTGAAAACGAAAGCAACCCACTCACCCCCCCCCACCCGTTGGAAAATGAGAACACTACATTTAGTTACCGAGAACTAAAAAGAAGGTAACACACATCACTACGCCCTCTTCCCCCCCCCCCCCCCCCAACCGCCTCCCAAACCCCTTTATGGTTTTACCAATTAAAAAAACTCTAATGATTAAACGACAATAAGAAAACTACCATCGAAAACGATAAAAATTTACTTTTTTCTATTTTTTCTTAAGTAACCCCCCCCTCCCCCTTTCCGAAGACGTATATGCGTCCCTAATCTTTTTAGGGACCACATTTGATTTTAAAAATTGTAAATATTATTTTAGACATGAATGTGTCAATTAGTGCGGCAATCACGTTGAGTCAATTGTAGTGAAAAGTGAAACAGTTCAGTAGTAATAATTGGGGGGGGGGGAGATGACATCGATTGCAATATGTGACTTCTTATTGTTGTTTTTACCTTCTATGACAACTTGAGACCTCATTTCCCAAACATAGAACTAGCAATTGCTTATGAATATATTGAGAATTTTGGTACATTTTGTTGTAAAATACGAGTCACATAATAAGTGGTCACGTAATTGTTCATTAGTTATACTGTATATTCTGTTATCGTTTCGATCGCCAGCGATAATCAGTAAATTACGAGCGATTACCGCCTACTTCATATGTGAAATGCCGCCTACTTCATATGTGAAATGCCGCCTACTTCATATGTGAAATGCCGCCTACTTCATATGTGAAATGCCGCCTACTTCATATGTGAAATGCCGCCTACTTCATATGTGAAATGCCGCCTACTTCATATGTGAAATGCCGCCTACTTCATATGTGAAATGGGATAGCTTCTTCAGAGCTTTATTTCAATTATATAGAACACTGTCAGCTGCGAATAAGATAATGCTTTGAGAAGTCTCCTACTCAAGAGGATTAACGCCCGTGTGTTGCCGGGGCCCGAAAGGGGAGCAAAGGATAGCAACACTGTTCACCTTCCATGCATGTCGTAAGAGGCGACTAAGGAGGTTATGGGATGGAGTTGGCTGTGCCATCCCATATAGGGCCAGTGACCCAAAGCCATACTTTTTAAGTCGGATGTGTCAGGCCGAAAGGCGCAGATATCGCAGCAATAATGTAAACCATGACACAACACATTCCGTTCTCCGGACTACATCTTGCTAATCTGCAGGAGCTTGAGAACGAACGCAGAAGAAGAAGAAGAGGGGTTAAGATATGTTTGTTAAAGCATATTTCATTAGCCTGCAACGATACATATCTCATTAGAGTGCAACGATACATATCTCATTAGTGTGCAACTATACATCGCATTAGTGCACAACGACAAATATCGCATTAGTGTGCAACGATACGTTGCGCAAGCTATATTTAAACGTTGGTGGCATATCCTATTCTGGACGTAGGATCAACCAAGCTTTTCATTTTGGATGTGGTGATTGCATGCTTTGTCTCAAATTCTTACTTTTCTCTTCAATCAAATGATCCCCATAGATGATAAAAAGATGCAGCGGACATTCTACCTTACCTTTGTCCTTTGGTGGCAAACTTATAGGTGACGGAGAAATCTATTTAAAAAATATAATTCTTGGATTATATAGAAAGTTTAGTAGCCATAGAAAACTACTACAGAACAATCTGATCCAAAATATACGAACTTCAGATGTCACTCATCTTGTCAGGTCCGACATATCCATGGTTTCCATTGACTAGTGGTAATATAATAAATATGCGCAGTGACTAGTAAGAAACAGGAACAAGTCAAATCAGCTGAGACTTGAATTACGTCCACGGAACTTATACCTACAGTAGACACTGGACATAGCAAGGGGTAGACCAAAAGAAACACTCAGAAGAACAATACTTAGAGAAAGTGAAACGACCAATATTCATACTATTCAAGAACTGCACAGAATAGCTTTGAACAGACAGAATTGGAGAGATCTGACCTCTGCCGTATGCGCTAACTTCAGCGCAAAGGGAAAGTGAATGAATGAATATAGACACTGGACATGCTAAGAAAAAAGTTGAATTGAATACTACATTTAATTTACAGCGTATAGAAAGTGATAATACGTACTATGAATGTAAGACTATGATAAAAGCAAAATATAAGAAAAGTTGGAAGCAGATACATCCAGCTGCAGAACCAAATGACCCATTCCATCTAATGTCACGCAAGGAATAAACCATCATCTTCAGATTACGAACTGGCCACAACAGACTGAGAAGCCACATGTTCCGAAAGCTGGAGATTGGCGAGACAGACCTGCGCAACTGTGGACTGAGCCCAGAGACTCACGTGAAGAACACATTCTTCATGTCTGTCAACTCTAACAAGAAGAGACGGAGAAAATATTGTCTACTGAGACGGCACTACTTTCAGGCCTGAGGGGTTCCATGGATGACCTGAAGCGAATCACACAATTCATTGAAGCTATTGGCGTGGTAACCTGATATCTGACTGAAGAACGATGAAGAAGAAGAAGATTGCATCGTCATTTTTCCTTTCAGTGTTATTTTCCATGATTGCCATAAGAGGCTACTGGTGATGTTTTGATGGTGGAATTGGCTTCTGCGACATTTCCCGGGGATTCTGCAAACCATGAAGCAATACATTCCGTTCTCCCGATAATCTGCAGAAGTTCCAGAACGAATGCAAAAGACAAAGCTGGAATATAAAAATCTGTAGGCCTATATTTATTTTTCTCCTCAGGACAAAGTGGAAACACACCATACACAAGGGGAAACAACCAACAACTTTCACTAACAGCGTCAGCCAAATCGACCGTGCGGCAAGAGTTATGTTTCCCTTGATTTTTATAATTCTTAATATTATCTACTGCATTGTGTATTATATGTGGACGTTTTCAGATGAATAAATATTTCAGCAAATATTCACTGTATGATCATTTATATCGCCATCTTAATCTCGCGAGACAGTAATATCCTACTAGTGCACCTGGTGGGATTTTGAATGAATCTCCTCAGTATCAATACCGTATTTGCATAAGTCCGGACCATACAAATTCACTACTGATGTTAACTCGATAGTAAATGTGACTTTGGGGAAAGATTTCAATAATGAAGTTATACATGGTGTCTATGAAGTCGCTGTGTACTCATTTACATTACTGGCGGCATCACATCACTTGAATTGTGGATACTTAGTGTGGCGTATGGACAAGATGTTGGAGCGTTGGTCTCAATCGTGCGATCTTGAGTTCGACTAATGGTAAGGACTGGGTTTTTTCTGTAGGAGGATTTAAAAAAATATTGGTAGCGTATCCTATTCAAGACAAATCCCATTCGTATTTACTTCCTATTCAGGACGTAGCCACCAACCCATCATTTTTTTGGCTGTAGTGATTCCCTAGGCAATATAAATAAGTTCAGTAGTATGCTATTGCTTTCTGAACGGTCCTGATGCTCAAATACCTGTGGCGGGGGATCGAACACTGTGCCTTGGCCGTCACCAACGCTCTCTGTGCCACAGAGCCGGAAGAAGGGGGATACATTTTTAAAATCTCAACCTGGCCTCAACAAGGGCATGCAACCATACAAGCCACACACAACCTCCCTTCAACACACTAACGAAAACATACAGTATTAACATTTTTTTAGTGCAGATCTATACGATGTCATTGACGATACAAAGTTTATGAATAAAACACTACTGCTCATGTCAATTGCGTAAAGTCGCACATAGTACATTCAATTTAATTCTGCAGTTACTTATAACAGAATCATGCCCTTCATGGTAATACACAATATTCAATGACGTCACTCTGAGGACAGATTAGGTATGAGGTCTGTTGATTATCCCCTTCGCATACCAGACACGTCCATAGGTGCTCCGATCTCCGCTTCAGTAAATCTCTCAGGGGTATAACGGCTGATGTTGGTTCACTGCTCTTTTAGAAATCTTTGTCAGGGGTTCTCTACGGACCACGCCCATCCTCACTCTCAATTCTCGCTATTAACTCATGCATCTCAAAATCCTCTGATCTTGAGAACTCAACGAAAAGCAATGAGTATGTCTGCTCGGTCCATAGGTTGGTCATCTGTTGCAGTGGCGAGAACAGCTAATTGGTCGGCCTGTTCGTTTCCCTTCAACCCCCCCCCCCCCCCCCCCCCCCCGTGCCTGGGGACTAAAATAAGCGTGAGTATTCGCAGTGATGCCCACATTTTAGCTCTCTCTAATGGCTCCGCCCATTCCTTACGTACATCACCTGTTTTGACTTTCTGAATCATATTCAGTGAGTCACTTAGTATGCAAGCATAGGAATATGCTTGCGATTCCAGCCAGTAAAGTGTCTTCGTTACGGCGAATACTTCCATTGTTAGACTGCTTGTTATTGCTGTAAAGGCACCACTGGCTTCATGTACCTATTCTTCCATTTGATCTGACAGTAAAAGCCCATGCGCATCGGTGGTGACGGATGACCGATCCGTCCGTAAAAATCACAACATCTGTGTCATCTGTATTCTCGCATATTAATGCCTTGACCTCAGCATCCACGCTTACGGATGCAAATAAAAAGTAAATGGGCACATGAACACATATATTTCCTTTCAATTTAAGTGCACAAAAACTTTACAGGCACCCTATATATTCCACGTCATATACGCTATTATTTGTGAAACGTTGCAACATGATCTATATAGACGAACTTAGAAAAATAATTGTACATACACAACATTTCTGCCAACACCTGCACAATACTAACCACTGCTTTCGAGAAACAGCACAGGTAAATTACATTAATGAGAGTGATGATTCCTATTCCATATCTATAATAAAGGGATTGAAATTTGGCGTTGCCAGAAATGAGCGCCACAATAGAGAGGTTAGAACTGTCAGCATTCTAATGACGAATACGTTCATGGGGATATCGGGGCACCTATGCCTATTGATGTGTCTTGTATGCACAGATGATATTACTAATAACTAATTAATTAACCATGGATCTTTAACTCATGTTAATATTTATTGCAATGGCAAGAACTAACTCGATGACTGTGACATTGAAATCTGTGCAATTAAATCTTGCTTCACGTATGACAGTACACGGTACGCCTTCATAATCGTTATATATCGATGTATCGCAGTTTTATATATTAAAACTTTAAGTTTGAATACATTTTATTTATTTAGGCCTATTGGTCCTTATATCTGTGTATTTTGTCATAGTTTGTGTTTCCATTTTTGCGTGTTTTGTCTTCATCTCTCCAGTTTAAAAAAAAAAATATAGGTCTTTTGTTTCTACTGTCATAGGCCTACATCACTCTATCTGTGTATGTTATAGTCATATTTTTTATTTGCATTGTTTGTTCACTTTTTCTGTCCATAATTTTTCTTGTACTCTATTTTCAATAAAGGTTCTTCGGTGGAAATGTTGATTTAATTCTGCTGTTAACTGTAACATAAATTATTTTGTCTGATAGTCCATTTTGTGAATGATAAAACTAAATTACTTTGTGTGATGTTTTCACGTATAGGTATATAGATTAACTGCGGTTCCACCTATTATCAATGACGTAATTCACATCAGAAAAATGTGTGTATTTGAATAGATTGTATGTAATTACATGTATTGGTGCTTCCTTTCCGTTGGAGTTAAAGAAGGCAGGAAGGGATCATTTGCATGGACAACACATGGTCTTTCTTTCTGGGCATTGTGTTTTAATACTAGTAAGACGCATAACCCGTCACGGTCGTAGAGGTATCATAATAGAGACATCAGCACAAAAAGCCCTTAGACCATACCTTGATGTTATTAATCCAGAATTGTCTTTTATCGTCTCTTTTCCTTCTATCCTCTACTGTTCCTTGCAAAATAGTTTTTGAGTGTGAGTAGTGTCTCGTAAATATGACCAAAAAATGACCAAATATAACATCAATTCTCTTAGTAATTGATACCTTTGAGATGTGTATATAAAGGAGAACATCATGGAAAGAGAAGAAAAACAAATAATGATGTGCTAAAAGCACTTAATATGAAGAAAGAACTACTAAGAGAAATACAGATCAGGCAAATAAAATAATTTGGACACATTAAAAGACATGACACTTTATTGAAGACCTTACTTTAGGGTAAAGTCAAAGGGAAGTGAGCAAGAGGTAGACAGAGATACAAGTGGGAAAGTAACATCACAAGATGGACAGGTTAGTCTAGCAGAGTGCACCACCAAAACAAGAGACGGGATGTTGGAGATCTATTGCAGCCAACCTTCGTTGCGGAGACGTCACTTGATGATCATGAGTGTCTTGTTACATATTCAAACCAAGCAAGTTTACACCGGCCCACCGCTGCCAAAAGTGGTTCTTGGTAACCTGCAGGTTTGTTTATTTGCTGCCAGATGAATATGTTTAACTTGTGTTCTATGTAACTAATAAACGTCTCCAATTTTCACTTCTGTATAAAGTATAATTAGCACTAGCGATTTGAATAAAGTGATCTTTACTGTGGTACTGATCTTTCTTTTCAAATATATATTAATGGCAGCCATCACAATATCGAGTCTTAACTTGATCTCTTTTTCTGAGTTGGCATCATGACAAGATGAGTTTGCAGACAAGTCCATAGGTGCTCAGATCTCTCCTCGAGTGTATCCACCACAACACATTGACTGACCATCATTCTTCCTCACCCACAAAACCGCCCCTTTCTAGCGACACCACATTTCAAACCAAGCTTTCCTAGTCATGGAAGAAGAGTCATTATCACCTATACAGTCATTTGTTTGTGTACTTTCCCATAAGGTGTTCAAACTATCTGCCCGATCCATCGCTCCACCAACAGCTGCAGTAGCCGTGTATGTGGCCAAACTATCTGGTCTCTCATTGCCCCAGACTCCCGCATGTCCCTGCAAAAAAAAATAAGTCACTTTCTGCAAACAAGAATTCTTCTGGCCACTGTTCCCGAATGCACTTTGCTTGCACTTTCACCATGACTTCAATAGCAACAAGTAATATGAAGTACACTGGTGTTGCCGAGGCCCAACAGGGAAGCAAAGAATAACAATACTGTTATGTGCCAGGAATGTCGTTAAAAATTCCTGACTAAGGTTTTTTGGGTGTGATTCACTGTCCCACCTCACAAGAAGGCCAAAAGTGATGCTGAAGTTAGGCCAAAAGATGCAGATAAGCTGTAAACCATGAAACAATTCATTCTGCTCTCTGAACTACATACTGTTAATCTGAAGAGATTTGAGAATTTATGAATAACACAAATAAGAGGTGGAATATATACCACAATCCCTAAAGCACAGAGACATCATTTATTGCAAACCCACACATAATTCCACAACATACCATTTTAAATGACAGATCTATGGATAGATCATTACAAATGGCAAATCTATGCACATACCACTATAAATGACAGATCTTTGGATAGGTCATTACAAATCTATGCACATACCACTATAAATGACAGATCTTTGGATAGGTCATTACAAATCTATGCACATACCACTATAAATGACAGATTTTTTGATAGATCATTACAAATCTATGCACATACCACTATAAATGACAGATCTTTATGGATAGATCATTACAAATCTATGCACATACCACTATAAATGACAGATCTTTGGATAGATCATTACAAATCTATGCACATACCACTATAAATGACAGATCTTTATGGATAGATCATTACAAATCTATGCACATACCACTATAAATGACAGATCTTTGGATAGATCATTACAAATCTATGCACATACCACTATAAATGACAGATCTTTATGGATAGATCATTACAAATCTATGCAAATATCACTCACATATATGCACAAATCTATGCACATATAACATGAAAGATAGGCTCTACCAAAGTCTATTGAGGTATATGTTTGTACAGGATGCTTAATATAGAAGTAGCTCGTTGAAATACAGAAGTGATTTTAGTCGCCTGTGGCTGTGATGAACGGAAGACCGACAAAAAAGGTCAAGCAAGCATATCCATTTTGTTCTTCTTCTTTTGTTCACTTGAAACATGTCTATATCTGTAATTATGTCTCCTGAATAAAAACTCAAGTCTTTTGTAGTTCATACAATGGCCCATAGAGCTTTGATTCCAGTGTTATTTCCTCTGGCCAATATGTCTGCCTCAGCATTCATACTCAATGGATGTCCATGATTAGCTTTGGGTGTAGTGACCATCATGTAAGTATGAGAACCAGTTCTCTCTTACGAATGGTCTACTTCTGGCAATATGGTTACAGACATTCACCATTCAGTTGAAGAGGTAAAAACACTGAACGGATTAGTTACTAAAGCTGAAGTCGGATGTGTCAGGACATTGGAGTAGATAAAATTGTGACAACGCAATTCCGTTATCTGGATGACATCCTGCTGGGAAATCTAGTACGAACATCATACTACAAAAGAGATCTGATGAGAGTATGAAAACGAATGGAAAAAAATATTTACAGATCTATTGAGAGAACAATTTGAAATGATAAATCTATGCATACACCACTAGAAATGGCAGATCCACACAAGTTACAAATACAATTATAAAATTCACACATTACAATGGTATAATCTACCCACATATGATTATAAATGATGAAAAATACATATTTATACATATACCGGTACATAAAAATAAAATTTATATGTAGGCATATAAAATGATATTTATACACAGACACATAAATGACATATTTATACAGACACATACAACCAATAACAATATTAAATTGCAGTTTGCAGTCAAAATGAGATTTTCTTTGTATACTTCGATCAGACAGCCATTGGTGATTTTCAACACAGGGTCAAAGTGGGGGGCCTACCAGGTTGGGAGGGATGGGGGAGATTCTAACACAAGGTCAAAAGTGTGGCCCAAGTTTGTGTTTTTAACACAGGGTAAAAGTGTAGTCCACCAGGTTGGGGAGGGGGGGATTTAATAGAGTCAAGTGTGGTACACCAGGATAGGGAAGGGTTTCAAAGTGTGGTCCTTCGGGTTGGAAAATCTGAAAGTGTTAGCACTCTGGTTCTCCATAGTGGAGGAGAGGATCAAGACCTGCATCTAGTTTTAAAAAAAATCATGTCATGAAAGCCAAAATGTTCAAACCTTATGAACTTCAAAATTTTGACATTGGCATCCTTATAGAATTGTGAAAGTAGAAAGATATAGTCAGGGCATACCATAGAGGGGGATGATTTCAAACCCCCAAATTTAGGAAGTCAAAACATGATATTTAGTACACACAAGGAAACAAGATGGACCACAGGAATCAAAGAAGCCACAGGAATAAGCTTACAAACGGCACACTGAAAGCCATCTCAAGAGAACTCTTCTACCTCTGATGCTGCAAAGCAAACAAGGGCCAGAACTCTTCTACCTCTGACGCTGCAAGGCAAACAAGGGCCAGAACTCTTCTACCTCTGACGCTGCAAGGCAAACAAGGGCTAAAGCGTATAGATAGATAGAAGGAAGCAAGTTGAACAATGCTAGTAATACCCTTCTCCTCCCCTGCCCCAAATCCTGTAATGGTTTTCTAATAAAGCTTACCAAAAGTCCCACATAAATGAATAAAGGACCTTTTTTTCCCTCTCTAAACACCCCCACTATATCTACATGCCTCTGTAATTTAATGCTCTGATGCTGGCACTTTTTCTAGTCTTGCTGCACCATTTTGCTGATTGTGTGTAACAGATTCCTCAGAGATGACATCAATGTTGAATTTAGAGACACTTTAAGAGATCCTTTGAGGCGTTTCTTCATACCAGCAGCTAGTCATTTCCCTTTAAGACACTAACCGTAACATATTCAGTCCATCTAAGTTGGGCCTTCTTCAGCTTTTATCTAGTTCAGGGTGCAAATAATAGGGCCACTGTCTTCTTTTCATGTATGTAGCAGGATTGGAAGTGGTTTTGGAAAGTTGGGGAATAGGCTGACAACATATCAACTGTGAAAAAAATCATCATTGTCAAATTCTGTTTCAATTTCTTACTTTTATCTATAATCCCCATGGATGACGAAGAAATTCAGGGTAGTGGACATTGCATCTTTGCTCTTTTGTGACAGACTCCTAGGTGATAGGGAATTCAAAATATTCCATCACTGCAGATGGATCAACAAATGTGACAGAGGAATGATGAGATAATTGAGGCAGAAGTATGTGTTGTGCTTTTGGCAGGACATGGTAATCAAGGGATACTGGCACACTGAATTGCCTCCCATTGGGGACTAAATATGCATCCATAAACCTCCCTTACACAACCATGTCTTTGAGTCAACCTTACATGAGTCTGGGTATCACCTCAGTTTTAAAGAACTGAAAAGAACCTGTGTTTTTGTCAGAAAGACTATAGACTGTCAAGAGCTACCTGTTCACAAGGTATTATATTATTTCACCATCGTCATTATAGAATAGTGGGCAGGTACTATACAGTCATATCCCTTCATTTAGTTACCAAATATAAGACACACAAAATGTCTTCAGGTTTCACAAACCACATCACCTATGTGTTGCCTGGACCCTAAGCAAAGAATAGCAAGTTATTTACCATGCATGTCATAAGAGATGACTAAGAAGGTTTAGAGTGTCAAAGTGAACCAGAAACCCATGCTGAAGTCAGATACAAGCCATGATACAATGGAAGTGTCAGGATGAAAGATGCAGATATCCCAGCTAAGCTGTAAACCATATCACAATGCATTCCATTCTCTGAACTACATCCTGCTAATCTGCAGGAGTTTGAGAATGAACGAAGAAGAAAAATTCCATTCATTACATTGTTTTATTAACAGGCATTGTTACAAAATATGTCAATTAATTAGTCACTGCAAAATGCTGTATGAGCTAACCAAGAAAACCACCATTAACTAGTACACAGTGGATTCCCTCTATAAGATATCCTTTTATAACAACACAGTGGAATCCCTCTATGAGACACTCTTTTATAACAACACAGTGGAATCCCTCTATATGACACCCTTTTATAACAACACAGTGAAATCCCTCTATATGACACCCTTTTATAACAACACAGTGGAATCCCTCTGAGACACCCTTTTATAACAACACAGTGGAATCCCTCTATATGACACCCTTTTATAACAACACAGTGGAATCCCTCTATATGACACCCTTTTATAACAACACAGTGGAATCCCTCTATATGACACCCTTTTATAACAACACAGTGGAAGCCCTCTATATGACACCCTTTTATAACAACACAGTGGAATCCCTCTATGAGACATTCTTTTATAGCACATTTCCCTATTTAACAACACTTTTCCAAATCCCCAATTATATTTATTCTGTATTGTTTATACTCTATATAGTGAATTTCTGTTATTACATAAATATGTTCTCAGCTAGGACCACGTTGTTATAATGGGATTTGATTGTAATATAGTTATCTATGTTCCTTAAGCACAGAATGATATACATAGGACAGAAACCAGTGGTCTCCAGTTTGAGAGATGTAATGCTACTATGAATTGTGTACTATGTGTAGTTATTGCATGTTGCTGAGACCCATAGCTGTACTACAGCTATGTTTCACTTGTCTAGCTCTATTTATTTTGTCTTTTGGTACCCATTTAATTTTTGTAGTTGTAATATTTCTTCATTCATTGTAATTACATCTCCAATATATAAGTCCATCGTTTTGACTGTAATAATATTTCTATCAGATCTTGGGGCAGATGTTCCCTATTTTCAAAATCAAATCCATAACAGGAACACCAAATTACACTATATAAAATGATCATCATACCATCACTATGCTACCAATGTCAAACATGGACACTAACAACAAAAGCGAAAAGAAAACTTGTCACAACAGAAATGACTGATCTATGTAGAATTCTCGGAGTAACAAACACAATACAAATTCTGGATTACATTAAAAGCCAACAGATTAAGTGGTTCTCACATGTTTCCAGACTACCATCAGACAGTGCTCCTCAAAATGCATTACTATACAGATACGATGGATACAAAGCCAGGGGCAGACTATGTAAATGATGGATTACAGAAATAAGAGTCAATGAAAACAAACATATATGAAACACACAAAAAAGCCATCTCCAGAGAACTCTTCTACCTCTGATACTTCAAGGAATACAGGGGTATAAAGTGAAAAGAAAGAATATTTCAATAATAGTTATAAAAAAAACTTGATACAATTAAAAATAGCTTGAACACATAAATAATACATTTTTGTGGCAGTTTTAAATGAAGGAAAGGATTGACATTTAACAACAAATATACAAATTGAAAGATGGCTTGAAGGTTTGATATGAATGATAGTCTCAAAGCTAGAATATTCTCAAGGTAATGTATTCCCATCAAAACAGATTCAACAATTAGGTGTTTGTGGAGATCCATGACAACATTATGTCAGCCATCATTGCAAATAATGTTGTTTATAATCATTCAAAATGTTCAAATTAAAAACTTTCTACATTGTAACATTTAAAAAAAATTACTAATAGGAAATATCTCCATTGTTATAAATTGTCACTATTTAATTAATATGACAACTGTTATTAATTGTTACTGTATAATTAATGTGATAATTGTTATCAATTGTCACTGTATAATTAATGTGACAACTGTTATCAATTGTCAGTATCTAATTAATGTGACAACTGTTATCAATTGTCAGTATCTAATTAATGTGACAACTGTTATTAATTGTCAGTATCTAATTAATGTGACAACTGTTATCAATTGTCAGTATCTAATTAATGTGACAACTGTTATCAATTGTCAGTATCTAATTAATGTGACAATTGTTATCAATTGTCAGTATCTAATTAATGTGACAACTGTTATCAATTGTCAGTATCTAATTAATCTGGACATTGTTATCAATTCTCATTGTGTAATTACTGTCAAATGCATCATACAGAAGAAAAACTTACATTTTGCAAGAAGGAAATATTACCAGAAGAATCAGAATGTGAGCTTTGTGTGAGATATATACAAAATATAGGCACTATACCTTATATGGGATATATAGAAATAAACTTATTTGATCTTTTGAGCATCTCACAAAAAAATGATGATCAAGTAGTTTGATGTTCCACATATCTACAGCTGTAGGTCTGTATGCTTATAAGGCCATAAGAGGAGGGGAAATAGAAGATGAATGGGTTGTTTTTGAGGAAGTCAAGCTTCCCCACCCACCTCTCTATGAAAATGGAATATGAGAATTAAAACTATGAAAGATTCAAAAACAATTAGTAAAAAATATAGCAAAATTCCTCTCTAATAGGGTTGCCGGATAGTAGAAATTTATTATAGCCAAAGTTATGGTTAAAATATGAACCAAAGTCATAATGTTAAATACATTTTAAAATTGACCAATATGTCTAAGATGACAAACATAAATTTCATGGAATTTATTTTTTTTACAAATAAAAATGGAAAAATATGTGTATTTTTTAATTACATGGCTAAATTCTGGTAATCCCACCTTCCCCTTTACAATAGTGCTACTACCGGTAGTTAATCCAAAAAAGGTCCTTTGAAATAGTGTAGAAATTTTTATGAAACCCCTTCCCCTTACAACTTTTTATAGTCATTTATACAACTCCACATGCATCTCTTTCATCATCAGCAGAAAAAAAATAAGAACTTTTTTGATACTGAAAGCCAGCTTTGGTGTTAGAGGGGTTAGTGAGCCAGTCTTGGAAATTGAACTCACTATAATATGTTAGCTGTCCAGAGTGCAGACAAGCAGATATCTATACTGTATTGGCAATGCAATTTAATGCATTAGCCATGACTAAAGCTTAGACAAAAGTTGAAGAGCAATGTCCTATAAAAGGACAATGTTCATGGTTGCCAGATAAATGGAACTATTTATGGGCAAATTTTTGGTGAAATCTTTCATATCTAGAAAACTTTAAATTTTATCAGCTTGCATTACTTTGAGAACAAGTCTCCTACATAGAAGGATATGTCACTAGCTTACAACAAAGATATTTACATGCAGTGTATCTGTTTTCAGAAATTTTTTATTATTTTTTCAACATGCTGTTGTAAACAAAAATTAGCTTAGCCTCCTTAGTTGTTTCTTATGGCATGTTTGGCAGGTTACTATTTTTGTTCTTCATTCCAGGCTTCACTAACTCCTAGGTAAATTAACCTTTTTAAAAACATCATCCTTCACCTGTATCTTGTTCAAGTTAGAAAGGGAAGAATAGCAACGCTGTTACATGCCTGCATGTCACAAGAGGCAATTAAGAAGGTTTTTGAGTTGTAGTTGTTTGTCCTATTGTATAGATGAAAGTGGCAAAAAATTAATCCTAAAGTCAGATGTGTCAGACCAAAAGGCACAGATATTGCAGCCAAGCTTAAGCTATGACATGTCATATTCTGTTCTCCAGATTACACCCTGTTAGCTGGAAGGAGTTTGAAAACAAATGGACAAGAAGAAAGCATAATAGGACGACAAAAACAAAATAGAAAACTTATATAAAGGCATTGAAATGGTTATGAAAGACCTATAATTGGCAGTGGGATGTATGTGACAATATATTAATATACAAAAATATGAGAATCCTTGGTCCTCTCGGTCATTGGTTGGGCACATTTCCATGCGCCAGATATTTTTCATCCAAAGCAATTTCAGGACCATAACTAGTTAAATAAAACAATTGTCAGGCATGTCAGGAAAATAGGTTAATGACTTATAGCATGTGTCCATGAAAAATATCCGTCCATATATCTGTAAACCCATAATCTGTCAAGGTCATAGGAGTACAACAGTGGATGCACAATACGTAAAGTAATCCAGTGATTTCTATCTTCAGTGATGCAGATGCACAAGGAACAATTTTGACTTGTCTGGTCTTTGATGTCTGTCCATGATTTCATATATCCTCCTCTTTTTCATTCACCTTCAACTGTTCCCTGCAGTATCATTTTTTTCCAGCATATTTCAATCACTTCAACATACATGTTGAAACCATGAAAAATATACATCTAGGCATTTGTAGGTGCGCCATCATACTCATGTTTCAATTAACACCAAATTTCAACACGACAGAATAGATGTATCATCTATTGCATTGTGCATATCATCACCTCCTAAGTAACCATTAATGATTTTTCTTCTTCTTTGCACCCAATGCACCACATCCTCCCATACACCACATCCTCACAATACACCACATCCTCACAATACACCACATCCTCACAATACACCACATTTTTCAATGTACTACATCCCCAAAACATCATATCTTCCAATACACCCTATTCTCTAATACAACACATTCTCCATACACAATATTCTACAATACACTTCATACACACTCCATTCCGAATTACACATCCTCAATACACCACATCCCCCACATACCATATTTCCCAATACTCAACACACATTCCCCAATACACTACATTCCCCACACACTAAAGTAAAAATACATATTACAAAGCATGTTCTCATTAATATAAATTGCTAGGTGGGTTCATATCAAATTCACACACAAAAATGTATGGTGGAAAAGCATAAACTGTGAAATGGAAATGTTTTTTGGAAAATTCAAAGAGTCTGGGAGTTACAGTAGGGCATCGGTTTGTGCACTGGTTTCCTGATCAGGTAGTTTGGCAGTGATTCCCAGAAGAATTTGATTTATAATTTGCCACAAACCAGGGCTACCCCAGGCTAAATAAACTGGGTACAGAACAAATCTGAGATGGGTCAAAGGCAGAAGCCCACATGCAGTTGGACCAGTAACGAACCAACATACATACATGTATCTGAAAAGTGGCAGATATGATACTGATCATCCCTAAAATGCTGTTGATAACAGAAAAATACAAGTGTAAAGCTGCCTCAGTTATGAAAATTTATTACTACAGCTCATCTGTTTCTTCTTAATTCTGGTTACAAACTATATTAGATCAGTGGTTCTCAAATTTTTGTTATTATGACCCCTTGCCCCTGGTTAGTAAAAATGTTTGCCTGTGGCCCTCTCTGGGTCTTAAAAAAGAATTGTTTAACTTTATTCAAGGCTCATTTTACTCATATGATATCATCAAAATAGCTATCTTTCTATCTCTACTGTCTCTCCCCCTCCCTGATGCATCCATGGCAGCTGATTTCAAATTTTTTTTCTTAATGACCCCTAGAAAAATGCTGTGCTCTCCAGGAAGGTATAGCCCACATTGGTAGAATAGTCACAGAACCCCTAGAATTTGTCCTCTCAAAGTAAATGTGTTCTCAAAACATCATGCACTTTTGAGAGTTGGAGTTTTCTGAGTATGAAAAAAAGCTCTCGAGAAATCACCCCATTGTATATAGGAAATAAGAGCTAACCTCTTGCTATTCTTGGGGATCATAATAACCACACAAAAAGTCACATTAATGCAAGGGGTTACATTGTTAAATATGGTTGAAAAGTTTTCATTGTAAGGTTACAGGTACAAATATGTTTATTTTTCTGCTCATCTTCTACAACTAACTGACACATTCCAAACAAATTTAGCACAACCCCTCTCAAACTTCTGGTTCCCTTTCAAATTTTATGGAAGGCACAATCAGTGCACAAAAACTGTTTCAGAGACTGTTCGCCAGGCATAGAGTAGCTTATGTCAGTCATGTATTCTACCTTTTCTTCAGCTTCTGTTCTCTAACTTCTGCTGATTAACAGAATGTAGTTGGGAAAACAAAATACATTGTGTCATGGTTTACAGCTTTGCTGCAATATCTGTGCCTTTTGATCTGATATATCCGACATCAGCATGCCCTCTTGGTCACTTGGGTCGTATATGCGATGGGACCGCCAACACCATTGGAGTTAGGGTAAGAGTTAACTCACATCATGGAAACTGAAATTTATATATGATATACAACATAATATCTAAACCAACTATAAATATAGCTCAATGTGGAATCTTTGGGGAAAAAATTAGCCATTTTGTTAACATTACGTGTACATCTGATGTACTAAATATTTCCACTGCTAACATTACATGTAAATTTGATGTACAAAATATTTCCATTGTTAGCAGTACATGTACACCTGGTGTACTAAATATTTCCATGGTTAAAATTACATGTAAATTTGACTTACTAAATAGTTCCATTGTTAACATTACATGTAGGCCCCCTATATCTGTCATACTAAACATTTCTATTGTTAACATTGCATGTGCAGCTGATGTAATAAATATTTCCATTGTTAACATTATATGTATATCTGATGTACAAAGTATTTCCATTGTTAACATTACATGTACATTTGATGTACTAAATATTTCCATTATTTACATGTACATTTGATGTACAAAATATTTTCATTGTTAACATTACATGTACACCTGTTGTACTAATATTTCCAGTGTTAATATTACATGTACATTTGATGTACTAAATATATTCATTAATAATTGTACTGTAATACTAAAATAAAATGTGCAGTCATAACAGTAATTGTACTGATATCCTTAGTACATATATATGAGCAATATCTGCAGTGATAACAGTAAATGTATTGATAGGCATCTAATTCTTCTTCTTCCTTCTCATTCTCCAGTTGGAGTCATACAGTCATACAGTTGATATGGATTTTTTAAATTTGAACAGAACTTCATCAACAGCCCCAAGATAGAGCTATAGAGCTTGTCAATAAGAGCCTTTCAGATGGCCATAGTTTTATTCTTGTGGTGTGGTACATTGGGTAGTTCTGTAAAATATATTTTGTGTTTTCTGCAGATTGTCCACACTGGTATATAGCAGTGTTGAAGTCGGATGTGTCGAGCCACTGGCACAAATAAAATGGTAACACAATGCATTTCAATTTCCTGGACTACATCCTGCTGGAAATCCAGTAAGACCATTGTCCTGCTATAAGATAGATCCAGTTGGAGTTTTAGAACGAACCAAAAAAATATTTAAAAATGACTTGTTTTCTTCTGAATGGTATCGTCTTCTTTGTTGCAGGAGTGAGTTGAGTTCCATTCCATGTTTATAGAAATGTTTATGATTGGCTTCATTTTGGGAAAATATACTGAATTCTCTATATATTATTATGTTGATAACAGAAAAATACACAGCAAGAAAGCAAACTATCTAATGCTATTTAATGATAGCAGAAAACAGACTGATAAGCCTGATACATCCAGTGATAACATTAGGTGTACTGATATGCTCAATACATCCAGTGATAACATTAGGTGTACTGATATGCTCAATACATCCAGTGATAACATTAGGTGTACTGATATGCTCAATACATCCAGTGATAACATTAGGAGTACTGATATGCTCAATACATCCAGTGATAACATTAGGTGTACTGATACGCTCAATACATCCAGTGATAACAGAAAAGTATACTGTTATACTTGATATGTCCAACAACAACAGTAATTGTATGGATATACTTGATACATCCAGTGATAACATTAATTGCACTGATACACTCAATTAATCCAGTGATAACAGAAAAATTTACTGATATATTCCATATATCCAACAACAATAGTAATTTTACAAATATACTTGATACATCCTGTTATAACATTAATTGTACTGATACACTCAATACATCCAGTGTTAACATCATTATTATAATGAAGATGTTCTAATTCAAAAAAGAGAAACAACAAAAGTATGAAATGGTTAGTTCTATAAAGTTAAGTCAAGATTCCATAATTTGTGCCTAACATGTATCAGAGAAGACAGTGTTAGGCCCCTATTTTTGTTTTTATTGACTAAAAGAATGTAAACAGATGATGTGATCAGCATCACACCCACCACTTTTACCAAATAATCTGCTACACATTTCTTTAGGCTGAGTCAACTTAGGAACCTTTCATGATTTAAAAAAATATTTCCAGTTGAACTGGGAATTAAACCTTGGATCACTCAACTAGGAATACAGTATACTACCAACTGAACTACCGAAGCAGTTTTATAAAGTGCAACAGAGTAAAACAACATATTCGTAAACAAAGAAATATTATAATGTATCCAGTATGGTTGAAGATGGAAGACGTATTGCGAGGGAAGTTGGTGCCATCTAAGCGGACCTGATTCAAATCCTGTTAGCTGCATGATTTTTCTTTATTAATAAATCCTCCATGCTTCTATATTATAATATCCACAAACAGGCAATTATTAAGATTATTACAAAACAAACAATAGCAGTAGAATTTGAAAAAGGGCACCAGACTAAACAAAAGGAAAAACAGATAAGCAATCAATATTTCAAGTCAGAGGTTATGCCATTTTTTATCATGAAGGCAGAAAAGCTTTGGAGGAAGGAGGGAACCAGTACCAGACTTCCCTTAATGATGGGTTCCAACTTCCTAAACTCATCCAAATAGATTTCACTAATCACTTTGTTCAGAGCCTAAAGTGCTAACCATTACACTATGGAACTTCTTAATTATTTTCTTGATTAAAAACCAGCATCATAACTCAGGGGACATTACTATAAATGCTCTGTTCCATCCACCACACATGAGTGTTCACTCTCAAAATACCAGTCAGATGTTGATTATTTAATATGCAAATCTTTCCAAGGAAGACACACCTTTGCCCATAATCAACCGCATTTATTTCTATTATTCTTGGATCCTATCGAGGTCAACTCCTTGAAGTAGAGATTAGGCTTAGTCCAACCAAAGAGGCTGGAAAACAAGGTTTCAGGCCATTCACTATATTGAACAGGACCACAGTCCTGCCCAAGCAAGAAAAGGTGCTGAAGTTAAAGACACCAAGCCAAGAGGAGTACCAGAAACCATGGTAACATGCAATCCACCTATTTAACATTCGCAAACAAGAAGATCATTCTCTGTACATATCAATATTAGGGGTATGTAACATGTGCAGAAAAAAAACTGTAATCCAACAAGCAAAGCAGAGTAATGAAGTTTTGCAAATAACTAGAAACACACATTATATAACATACAATCTGTGATGAGCAAAACTTTACTCTGTTTCCAAGTTTCATCTCTGTTCATATGCCTCATCAGCTCTAGCCATATCTTATTCTGCTATAAGTACATGACTGTACTGAGTAGGTCAGCCCTATCTCTCTTCAGTACCGTGCCATAGCAGCATTTCATACCAAAGAGTCTGCTTTTTTGGTGCCTTTGACTCCCGAATGTTGTTCATCCATCACAATTGTTTGTTATGATGTTCGTCCGTCGTGATCGACGATGACCAAAAACTCAACCATAATAATAATAACAATAAATAATAAAATAATAAAGTTAATAGTACGTTTTTAAATGACTAGCAAGTCCAATGCGCGCACAAAATCTTCTTTTACAGAATTGATAACAATAGAAGGTATCTGTGTGAGGTTGAGATGTTTTTTCTTTTCTACGTGTCCGCTTCTGTCTTGCAGTTTCTTGTCTGAATTCTTCCGCTGCTAGTGCTCCCGTTCAAATGCTGTAACGCCATGCCGTTCTATCCTGAGCGAGGCTCTCCCAAGCGCCTATGTCAATGTTAAGATGTTTCAAGGATGACTTGAGCGTGTCTACAACATGTTTGTTATAAATCATTTGTTACATCAACTTTTGAAATTTAGTTAGAGTTATGTTATTGACTATTTGTTCATTGATGGCTAATAAATCATATTCTGACTGTAAATGTCCTTGGACAGTTCAAGCATAGGATGACCATTGTAGATGCTTTTTTTTTATCTACTCATGACTTTCTAGCTACACTCTGCTGTTGAGCTGCTGCATTTCTACTATTTTCACAATATTCTGAGCATTTTATTTATTGTAGAGTGTCATGCAACTCTATTTTGTTCTTCAAAGTACATTCTGACAGCATCAAATCGCCTGGCAACAAGAATAAACAGGTTTTTGTTTACTCTTGTTGACAGGCAATTTGGTGCCATCAAAATGTACTGGTTCAATTCCCGTTGGTCTCAAGAATTTTAAATTTATCCTCTTGCTGTTTCCTACTTGAATTTACTTGTATAAGCAATTATTTAAAGCAAAACTGTACTATCTATATATGCTATCCATGTTTACAAGAAGACCTATTGGCCCTTGTAGAACTAATACGGATGTTATATGTTATAAGTTTGTTATTACTGAGGATACTTCAATACTTGTACAGGATGTTTGTTGTTGTAATAGTCCTTGTCTCGATTGGTCCGTTCTAAGTGACTTGAGTACACAGTTTGAATATCTTGACAAAATCGAATTTTTTTTGGAGGTGCAGTTAGTTAAGCACAAAAAAAACTTGTTTACTCTTGTTGCCAGGTGATTTGGTGCCGTCAAAATGTACTGGTTCAATTCCCGTTGATCTCTAGAATTTTTAATTTACCCTCTCGCTTTCTACTTCAATTTATTTGTTCTTCCCATGTATTAAGTCAAGCTCTTTCCATGTATCTTGGTCTATGTCAAAGGCTTTCTGTGAGGTCTTTACCGAGCCTCTGACTCCTGACTATAGAACCTCTGTAAATATAGCATATTATATCAATTGACATATTATTTCCAGAACATTGTCTTCGTCGTGGATACTCTGAACATCTCTCTGTTCCAGGCAAGCAGGCCTGCATTGGCCAAAGGCATATGCATACATTCTTCGACGTCGCTGGTCCATCATCTTCTTGGTCTTCCTCTTGCCTGGCACACTGCCCTCTAGAATCAGCCTTTTGATACCATCAAGTTGCTTTAAGTGTAAAAAATACTGTAGCTTCCTTCTTATGATGGTATTTAGAGTTTTGTTTAGTTTCAAAACTTTAATGTTCTTCTTTTTCTCTGTCCATGACATTCGTAGGATCTTTTTGTAGCACTTCATTTCAAATGAATTTATTCTTTTGGATATTGTCATGTTTAAAGTACAAGTTTCACATCCATATGTTGCCATGGGAAAACACATGATCTTAAAGGGTTAATTTAGTGTCGTTATTACTACTTTGCCATAGTTTTCTCATTTGTGTTAATTGGAGTGTTGCAATTGCGAGTCTTCTTCTAATCTTGAATGAACAATCTCCGGAACTATTTGCATTTGCTCCCAGATATTCAAATTTGTTTACACATTCTAGTTCTATATTGTCTATGTTGATTATTGGTTTGATCTTTGTTTTGTCTGTTGTCACAATTTTTTGTTTTTTTGTGCGTTTAGATATAGATTTTGGATCTCGCTGCATTTCCTTGTTGTGATTAGCTGTTTCAGTCCCTCAGGATGTTTAGTAAGGAGGACTGTGCCATCTGCATATTTTATTTCTGGAATCTTGTACCCACCGATATTTATTAAATGAAACTCATTTTCCTCTAGTTCTTCTCTTACATTTCTCATTATATTCTCATAGCATATTACTCGTGTATAATAATTCAAAAAGGCAGTTCTGGTTCACGTAAATTAGATAAATAGAATGACTCAAAATAATATGCATTTTAATGACTCAATGTTACATGATCCTTAATGACTTTTCATTGTCTTTTGTATTCATTCTCAAACTTCTGCTGCAGGAATTAGTCCAGAAATTAGTCCAGTACAGGAATTAGTCCAGAAAAGGAAATACATTGTATAATGATTTACTGCTTGGCTATGATATCTGTTCCTTGTTGCTTTCAGTCACACACATCTGATTTCAGAATGACTTTTGACTCACATTGATTGATAGGATAGCCACTCCACCTCTAAACCTCCTTTGTAATCTCTTACAACATGCATGGCAGATCACAATATTGTTATTCTTTACTCCTCTTTTGGGCTCTACCAATCCATAAGTGTTACTAAAAACCTAGCCTTTCAAATTAAGTTGCCAAAAGAACATTTACATGAAAGCGAAAATATAACTAAATTACAGAGAGAAAATAATGAACTCACAATCTCTCATGAATTGTAATATGAAACTTGGAAACAAGATAATGAAGCTTTACTAATCACTGCATAACATACCCGGTAAACAAATTTATGTGTCAACCATGAATTGTAAGCACATCAACAGTTCTGAATGAGTACAAGAACATTTACTGAAATCATTTGCCACAATAAAATCTACATTGCTAAAACCTAACCAACTCTGAAGCTTATATTTTCATACATGCACTCATAAAGTAGAGTAACTTCTGTCAACGTTATTGATGATGCCATCAAGCAAGACTTGCATCCTCAGATACTGAACTGTGTCCAAGTGCTTGAATAACGCTTACCTCTGATGTATTGTTACTTATTTCACTAAGTGTGTCATATTCACTTTGGAAGTTTCTTGAAATTTCTGGCTTCTCAGCTGAAAGTAGTTCTAGGTGGCCATCTTGTAGATTACCAACTGTTGTCATGTGGACAGAATAAGGAATTATGGGTTCTGAAATTTGATGATCTTCATGAAAATTCAACTGATGAACACTTTCATCTTCATGAACATCCAACAAATGGCATGTGTTATCTTCATGAACATTTAATTTATCAAGAACCTCATCTTCACTAACATTCAACTGATGAACATTTTCATTCTTTTTAACATCCAATTCATGAAAAATTTCTTCTCCGTGAACATCAAACTCCTGAAAAGTATCATCTTCATGAACATCTAGATAATGAACTATCTCCTCTTTATGAACATTTTGACTTGCATATTGATCGTCACTTATCCCAACAACAACATTTACTTTAGCACTCTCAACTCTGTTCTTATTTAGCCGATAGCTATCTCTGTCTAAATCATCTCCGCTACTCTCATCATATCCCTTCAGACTGACAGACCTGGAGAGATTCTGCCGACTTTCCGCCTGTGATGTCTCAGATCGGAAATCAGCATAGTTAATCATGCTGGAGGTTGTAGACTTATTCGTAAAGGCATCATAGCGGCGGCCGTACAAACTGTCACCACAAGATGAAACAGTGTCATCATCTAATGTAACAGCTTTCACAACAGATTCATCTTGTGCATTTTGCAATAATGATTGTGTTGGCAAACTTCTTGTTGATTCCTGATCACCAGTACTGGAGAGCAATGGCGTCCTTTCATTGCTTTCTCCTCTGACCAATCGTTTTCCTTGACTTAGAGTTTTAATACCTCGTCCTATTTGAGAAAGAAAACATAAAAGTTATTACAAATTTCATAATTTTTTCCATTTACACTTTTAAAATATAAATATTATATTTTTGTTATATTATTATATTTTAGAGCATACGACATGAAAATTGAAACAGTAAGAGGCAGAGGAAGACCAAGAAGAAGCTGGATTGAAATAGTTACCAACATCCTAAGACATCACGATAATACTGCATATCAAATGACCAATCGTTCAATAACCCGAAAACCGATCATCATTCAGTCTTACAACCAATCGATGCCTTACAGCAAAAGCAGAGAAAAAACAATAAATAGATAATTTTGTTAGTGTAAGACTATGGTCATCTGAAACAGCACTAATAGACAAGCTCTACGACTGCCCTGTCATGGGAATGGTGACCGCATTACACATTATTGAAGAAATCCATATCAGTGTCCGACTCTGACTGGAGAATGAGGAAGAAGAAGTGTAAGACTAACAATTAAAAATAATTATATCAGCTGATACAACACACAATTAGGCTTTCGGAAAAATAAAACTTGTACAGGCTTCACCCTCAAATAACTTCCAGAAAGAGCAACAGAACATAACGAAGACTTATATCTGGCTTTCATGGATCAAGAGAAAGCTTTTAACAGGATGGATAGAGCACAACTATGGATAACACTACAGACATACGGAGTCCCCCAAAATCTGATAAGCCTATGTCAGAGCATATACGGCAATAGTCAATGCGCAGTAAGAACGAGAACAGGTACATTGGATAATTTCCTAATTCACAGGGAGTGAGACAGGGATGTGTACTATCCCCCCTATTGTTCATAACATACATATATCACATTTGCAAAGCAGCAAAGACAACGGAAGAAAACAATTTGAAGGATAGCTAAAACAAATTGCTATTTGCAGACAACCAAGTACTAGTAGCATCATCAGAAGAGCAACTACAAAGACAAATAGATTACATCACACATGCCATACCTTTAACATGAAGATAAATATAAAGAAAACTGAAGTAATAAAGCTAAGAAGAACAGAAAGAAACACCAACATTTATATTGGAAACAACAGACTTAAACAAGTGACAGAATTCACATACCTAAGAAGCAATATAACAACAGACTGCAGGAGCAGCATAGAAATACACAATAAATGTAGTAAAGCATACTAAGCCCTAGAACAAATGACACCAATCTTCAGAAACAAAAATGTAGATTTAAACACCAAAATAAGACTATTCAAAACAATTATTATACCAACACTGTGTTACCAATGCCAAACATTGACAACGACAGCACAAGATAAATGTAAACTTGTGACAGCTGAAATGGCATGCTTGTGCAGAATCCTAGGAATATAGCTAAGAGACAGAGTGAAGAAATGAGGACATTAGATGAAGAACCAGCACCACCCCCAATCTTGGAATATATTAAGAGACAACAGATAAACTGGTTTGTACACATCAGCAGACTACCATCAGACAGCATACCACAGCAAGCTATGCTACACAGATACAGTGAAGAGGCGACAAACTCCACAATATACTAAACACATACGAGGGTCATCTCCAGAAAACTCTTCTACACCTGATGCTGAAAGGCAACAAAGGGTTTAGCGAATAGATAGATAGTATCAGCTGAAGTTGGATGTGTTAGAATATTGCACAAATATAACAGCACAATGCATTTCAATTCTCTGGACTAGATCCTTTTAGAAATCTAGTAGGACCACCATCCTGTTATAAGAAAGATCCAGTGGAAGTTTGAGAATGAATGAGAGAACAATATACTGTATATTTCCATGTCTAAGAGCCTAGGGCATGACTTTAATATCCAAAATATGATAAAAGTCAAAAACCATATACAGGCTGAGATAGGATAAAAATAATAATACCGTTAATAATAATGTGGAATCCCATTATTATAAGAATGAATGGACACACAAAATCATGCTAAAAGGAAATTAACATAAACTTTAGCAACTGTAAGATGCAAGGTAATTTCTTTCATTTGCCCTACTCACATTCACTGAGTGAATGAATAGGATAGCTGGGAACAATACACCAAAGATAATACAGCGTGACCTTCCAAGGCTGTGGCGCAAGCGTGCATTAAACCTGTAACTGTCAGGTACCAGCACAGCATTGTTCCCAGCTATCCTATTAATTCATTCAGGAAGTTTGGCCACTACTGTGGCATTAATGTATCATTTGTGTCTACAAACCCATTCTAAGCTCAAACAGAAGTTGCTGAAAGAGCTAGAAATGCAAATTGATTTGTTTCAACGTTTCACTATTCTTATCTTTGCTCTGAAATGGGCTAAATTGAAGAGTAATCCATTGTAGCAGATACTGATGATGACATCACAAGTTGCATCCACAAGAGCATGTTTTAGAAGTGCTGTGAAGAAGATTCCAAAAAGGATGGGGACTAAATCACAACCCAGTTTTACTCCAGTCTTTACTGCAAAATGTCAGATGTATTGCTATCAAACGATATGTGTATGTGCATGTCTTTGTGAAAGGAAATGATCAAGTCCAGTAATTTCGGTGGACAACCAGTAGATTTTATAATTTTATATAACACTGGTCTGCTAAGTGTCAAATGTTTTTGCCAGAGCTTTTTTCCACAAAATCCATAAAGAGTAACTTCCCCTATTTGCAACAATTTTCATGTAGCTGACGAAGGTTTAAAATCATGTTGGTAGTAGACCTATTTGCTCGAAACCCCACTGCGACTCTGGTATGACACATTTGGCAAATAGTTAGAGTCGCTTTAGAAGAATATGTGCAAAAACACCTGTGGTGATGCTGAGAAGAGAGATGCCTCTGTAGTTGTTGCAGTCACCTTTGTTATTGTAAAGAGTTACTATCTTTGCATCCCTCATGACCAATGGGGACTTCGTCTTTTCTCCAGTAAGTCATAAGGAGCAAGTACAGGTGGGGGAAAAGGACATGTTTTTTTCTTTAAGATCTCTGTGGGAATGCTGTCTGCTCCTTTAGTGCCTTGCCTAATTTATTTATCGCCTCAAGGAGATCAGCTTTCGTGGGTTCATTGTCAAGTTCTGTCATTTCAGGATGTTGCTCAAGTATTTGATTTAGTGATGGATCAACAAGCCTGTCTTCAGAATACAGAGTTGAGTGGTATTGAACCCAACTTTCAAGTTTTTTAAATTTATCTATTATAGGGTTTCCTGCATGTGACTTTAGCAGGGCAATTTTTGAGATCTTTGGCCCTAGAGCTATTTTGATATTTTCATCATCATCAATAAACCTGTAACCCTTCAGGGTCATAGGGGTACCACATTGGATACCTCAGCACACAGAGTCCTCCAGCAAATTCTATTCTCAGCGATGCGGATGAGAGTTGAAATATTTTGCCCTGTCCATTCCTTGATGTTGTCTGTCCATGTCTTCATTTGCCCTCCTCTACTTCTTCCACCCGTGACAGTTCCCTGCAGTATTGCTTTTGACAAGGAATCGTGCCTGTATACATGTCCGAACCATGCTAGTTTTCATCGTTTCACTATTGAAAGCAATGGCTCCTGAACACCTACACACATCTCTACTTTATTTCTTACGTACACATTGGTCTTATGTTCCCTATAGGAAATTTGTAGAATTCGTCTGTAGCATTTGTACTCGAAAGCCTGTAATCTTCTCTCCAAGTCCGCAGTGAGTGTCCAACTCTCACAACCATACAACACAACAGAAAGCACCAGCGACTTATACAGTTTGATTTTCACTCCAACACTGATGTTGCTTTTCCAAATCACAGTTAGCCTTGACAAGCCATCTCCAGCCTTACTTTTAGTTATATTTTCATACATCATTTTGGAGTTTCCTATATCAGCAGCAGTTTGGATTTTAGTGCATATATACAGTAGAACCCCGATATATCGAAGTTCTCGGGGAAATTGAATTAATTCGATATATCCGAGGTTCGATATAACCATTTTTTATTAAATGCAATGCTCTAAGAACTTGCAATGTCAAGCCGACTTCACGAGTTATGAAGCGCGCTTCACGAAGCTGTGAGCTAGGCCTACTATACATTTCTTTTTAAACACGAAATAAAAAGTTGTTTTTAAAGTTAAATAATAAAAATTGGCAGTACATTTACATAATTTGAAAACGTGGCTTTACTGGGTTGACACTCCTGCCTGATTTCTTTGCCGAGGTGGCCAAACACATTACCGAACTGAATTACATGACCTTACAGCAGCGTCATAGTAGCAGTCCCATAAAGATTATCATTTGGCCAAATGACGAGATTTTGGTTTGTTGTACGGCTTGTAAATACAGTTTGGCAATGTCCAACATGTGGGCCGCGGACCTGATATTCTTTGACATGATAGGTCAGCAAATATTTGTCTGTTTCGGACTTCGATATACACGCCGATTCATTACCAAAAGGCCACCGTGGAACTTCGCTATAAGCGAAATGGTGCAAACCCGACTTCGCTATATCCGTAATTTATTAGAGGGATTAATGTTACCTATTGCGCGGACTATTTAAAATATTCGCAATAACCGAATGTTCGAAATATGCGAGTTCGATATATCGGGGTTCTACTGTATATATATATAACCAATATTTGTTTGCACATTTTCTTGATTCTTGCTGCACTAGTTGTTTTGTGTGCGTGAGGTGCTCACGTGAATTTTTTGAGGGGTTCTTTTTTTAACTTTAGGAATGCTTTCTTTTTCATTTCTATAAGCGGAAGCAGTGTTGCTTTATTTTCTTCAACCCAGTAATAGTAATAATGATAAAAATAATAAAAATTATATAAGATTTGTAACTCCTCTTGGTCATAGAGATGTCAAATTGAAGATAACCGCAAATAAAAATCATACCCGGACCATTTCAAATAAAGATTTGAATTTTACTGAATGATAAACAAAATAAATAATTTAGATTTTATAAAAATACATAATAAATAAAAATCTGGAACATATCTTACAAATACATACCAATATACCGAGCATGTTCAACAACATCCTCCGTCACATCTCGCACATTCCACATTGAGAGAAATGATGCACAGCAGTTCTGTTGTTCTGCAGCTGAGTTAACAAACGGCTTGTATGAGAATGAGAAATAATGAGCAATAGCGGCCAAAAACATCTCGATGCAGATGATAAAATCCTGAAAGTTGAATACAAAATATAAGCAAGAAGAATAGATATTATGCCATGATTAAACTGCTTATTCTTCTTCTGAAATCATTCTTACACTCAATTTACAGGATGTAGTTGAGAAAACAGATGCCTTGTGCACAGGTAAACTGTTTCATCAGCACCTTTTCGACTGAAACATCTGACATCAGCAGAGCATTTTGAGTTACTTTATCGGTATGTGTGCAGCATTACTGCATTAGGCCGCTCCAAAGGTAAAAAGGTACAGATAATGAGTTATGAATCAGCATTATAGCGTACAGTTTCCCATACGTACGCAGCTTCCTAGACAGTGGTTGACTAGAAACTGCATGACTAGTATCACTTACCACACTTGCTCAGTAGCAATGGTGTCATTCCTCGACTTTCCCAAAGCATTAACCCTGGTGCCCTATTTCCTGGTAACTGAATGAACCATGTGAGTGATTTTTATTTCAAACCATGAATATCGAGTGGATCTGAAACCCTGGTTGAGCAGACGAATGATGTAATATTACACTACAGCAATTCCCAAATGCCAATCCAACTACTGTCATGCTTTTCATTTTTTTATACTTTGTTTTGCCAACCAATGAAAAGATCAGTCAGATTGACCCTACACAGTGATGTAAAATAGGTTAGCAATCTGGCCTGTTCTAATGCAGGTCACACTTTAACCTATGGAATTGGGTAGCAATAACCCTATGCCTCACCCTCCTAAGTTACCTCCTACAAATACATCATAGGTCAGGGGTTACTATTTTTTTTTAAACACTCTTTTTAAGCCCTGGCAACACTTGGGCAATGTGAACAAATTGTCAACAAGTCTTCTTCACACACAATATGGTATTTTTGTATACAGTATAGAAGCATGGTATTTTTGGGTAAAGATTTGACATCAGATATCATATTGATGGAAAACAATTCAACCTTTGATGGCTTCAAGCATAAACCATGATCGAATCACACTTTATCAGGGATGTCCTATTTGCTGATGAATGTGCACTAAATGTCAACTCTACAAATTATCATAGACAGATTTTCCAAAACCTGTACCAACTTTGGACTTAATATCAATACGGAGAAAACAGAAATTATTTCCAGTCAAAACATGGCAAAATCTATCACGATCCCTACATAAAGATAAATGGTGTGACACAGAAAGTGATGAATAAATTCACAACCTCAACAGTACACTATCACAAAATGCCACACTTGATGATGAAGTGTATACCAGGATCTCCAAGGCAAGCAGCATCATCAGCAGACAGTATGCAAATGTGTGGCATAGATGGCATTAACTTACAGACTAAGTTTAAAGTTTACAGAGTAGTGGTGCTTCCATTGCTATCATATGCTTGTGAAACATGGACTGTGTAAAGATGATGTGTGAGGAGACTCAATCACTTTCATACAACTTGTCTCAAAAAATTTGATGAACATCAGATTATAGAACAAGATTCCAGATGCAATTGTCCTTGACAGAGATGGTATCCCTAGCATTAACACTATTCTGATGCTGTCATTGGACAGTTCATGTGGTACATATGCCAGATCATCACCTTATCAAAGATACTCTTCTATGATGAGATGAAAACAGACATACACAAAGACATTTGCAAAAGTTCTGAGTCCCATAAAAAAAAAGAATATTAGTGAATCCCCAACTTGGATCCGAAAGTAAAACTCCACTGCCTGGAACAGGTAAGAAGAATGATAAACTCATACTCCCTTTGGCTGGGGTTGAGGAACTTTTTAATCTATTACCCCAAATTATATTTGCACAAATATTATCCCTTCAAGATAAACAGGAAAAAAAAGACATGTCTATTTTCTACTCAAATCTGACCATTTGACATCACCTTTGACATGTCCCCATCCAAAGTAAATGAGTCAGCAAAACAAAATATTGCAAAATAATTATAAAATAAGACTTGAGTTTTAATTTATATAAAATAGTATCTTCTGTGTTGGTTCTCTGATAACCAGCATGAAATCATGTGGTTTCTAATGGGGAGCGTGAAGTAAACGTGGTTTTACAGCATAGCTGCATTATTTGCACCTTTCAGCACCACACATCTAATTTCAGCATGTTGTTTGTTTGTGAACCCCAGGAATTATGAGCGATTAGCACTTACCTCCTATGTGCAATGGGAAGGTTATCAGCTTTCGTTCATACCCAGGAGGTTTCACCTTTCAGCTTGATGCAGTGCCTATTGGAGAAGCCTTCTACTCAGAGAGGAGTGGGGTACATGAGACAAGGTGAGCTGATAGTATCCTTGGGTCACCCATTGTTTGTCTATCCTCTGACGAGGCGCTTCACAGCCAGCGAGCTTTTCCTTGTGTAGGAAGACCATTCTATTACCACCCTTTGTGCCCCAGACCTAATTTCTTCCATATGAGCCATGTTAGGTAACGGCGACGGTCGAATTAGACTCAGGTTCGATACACCTTCCTAGACGAGGTGCTGCTTTGCAAAACATGTCTTGGGTCTGGGATTTGACCTGTGCATTTCTCAAGCACTCACCTCATGAGTTTGAGATGCCCTTCCAATTCATCTCCATGTGCAGTCTGTGTTTGTTTACTCTTCGCTATTGCATATATTACTCAAAAAGGTAGGTAAAATACGAATCTCGGACAAGGAGCTTCAAAGTGGGCCATTAGGTACTGAACCCAGTTCTCTCTGTATGAGCTGTGTTTGGCAACAGCCGACAGTCAAGTTGGGCTAGGTTTGCAGTGTCTTTAGAGACTTGCGCCCCCCCCCCCCCACATTGCCTGCAGTGTCCAGATTCCGAGTCTCAACACTGCTTCTGTCAGATATTTAAACAATGTGCTCCCCGACATTTCTTCAATGCTTGTCCTGTGTGCAATGGAGAGATGTATTCAAAGCTTTCTTCCATATCCAGGAGTGCATGTTCAAGTTGGCGTATCAAATATCTGAGTCATGACTCCTACTTTGGATGAGATCAATTGTGATGGGGCATGTGGGTTTCTGTTTGTTTTCAAGCATGAACAGCACTTCCGCCAGTCGATCTCATGCTGGACCACTGTATCTCCGTTGTCACTGAATCGTCTCACACACACTACGCTGCCCTCTGCTGTGCATGAGATCGACTGGCGGAAGTGCTGTTTGTGCTTGAAAACAAACAGAAACCCACATGCCCCATCACAATTGATCTCATCCAAAGTAGGAGTCCTTTTCCAGATTTGGTGTGTACTCATAAGATCACCGTATGTTAGGGACATTGACATTGGTCGCCACTCAAATGTTTCTGCTTTTTAAGCCAGAATGCACAGATGCCACGGATATGTTGGATGTAATGGCATATAGGTTTCTGAGATATTTCTTGTTTCTGCAGGAAATTCTCATTCCATCTACAACATCCACATCTACGGACATGAGCCTAAAAGTATTAGCCAGGAGTACAGCAAGAGCAGCTGTATTTCTGTTTTCAGGTTGCACCACGAGGAGGTACTTTTATGATCTTGGTTATCTGTTAACCCTAGGTCCGCACAAGAGCAATGTGAGACCATTTACACCTCTTTCGGTATGATAAAATAGTCTATTTGGTTGTGTTTTTTCATTATTCCCAAAATTTTAATTGTTCTCCATTTTTGGCTAATTTACCCCAGTTTCCTGGCACTGATGAACATTGCCCTATGAGTTCATCATTATCATCATCACCTACATTGATTCTAGTAATGATCTGCCATCAGTCAATAAGTTGTCTTTCAAATTTCTTGCTGTTCTGAAGCTATGAAGAAAAATGAAAGAAACTGAAGGCACTAATAAAGTACATACCTGTATACCAGTAGCAACGGCCTTACTGTCCTTGTAGACCCATGACCCACGTTCAGGAATGACCCCAGTTTTAGCCAGGATAGCAATGAATAAAGATTGCCTGTTGAAACAAGAAATTCACTCATTTTAAGTGGCAAAAATGTATGTTTCCTACTTATTTTATGTCAAATTATTTCATTGAAGCAAATCTTCTTCTTTGATTCATAAACTCCTTCCACTTAGGAGGATGTAATCCAGAGAACTGACCATATTGAAGAAATGCAGTCATAAGGACGATGTGGTCAAAAGTGACCAGCATTGATACCAGTGATGCCTTAAGTAAAGGAGGAGTGGGTATTTGCAAAATAAAAATTATGGTATTCACCCATTTTCATTGCAATTTCTCCTTTTTCATCAGGTTCAAACCCTGCCCTCATCCAGACTATTCATAAAACAATTGTAACCTACTGACAATATTTATATTGCCTAGAAAGTCACTAAAGCCAAAAAATGTTGTGTTGATTGCAACATCCTGAGTAAGATATTCAGCCAACTTTTATGTCTCTTTATATGTCAAGAAATCTTAGCTTTCTTGTTATATTCATCATCATCAAACCCATAACCTTTCAGAGTCGTAGGCGTGTCACTCTAGAAAAATCGACACAAAAATTTCATCATTTTTCTCTGTTATCACTTTTTTGTTTAAGTGTGGAGAATCTTAACCCTGTCCAGTTTTTAATAATCTTTTTCCTTGTTATATTGCTTAGGTGTCAATCCTCTTGCACATTTAATGTTTTTAACATTTCGTGGTTGGTTTTTTTTTCTCACTATCAAATATAATATAGAAGCACTGAGGATTTATTAATAAAATAAAAATCATGATGCAGCTGGTGTGGTCAGAAATGGAAAACTCAATTTACATGGCAAGTGGGTGCCATCTCAGTGGATTTGGTTCAAATCTAGTGTGCTGTATTATGTTTTTTCTTACTGTCCAGAATATTTTCAATATCATTCTGTAACATTTCATTTAAAAAAATGAGAAACATTCTATGCAATCGAATACTATCAACGAATATGAGAATTTGTGTGCTAGGATGTTAAATTGTACTAATTCTCTATGGAAGTGAAGCATGGGCTGTAAACAAGAGCTCAAAGTGAGCTGAAGGCAACTGAGATGCAGTTTTTGAGAAAAATGATGAAAATTACATGAAGAGCCAAGAAAACTAATATATAAATCCTCAGAGATTCTGAGTAAAATGGCAAATTATAACAAAAATTAGAAAGTCAAGATTTTTAGAGCATGTGATGAAAAGAGGAAAACTTAAATATTCAGTAACCATTGGAAAATCAAGGGAAGAGGAGACAAAGGAAGACAAAAAGAGAAGTTGCTGGATAGGTTTTCAATTGTAGCATGAATGTCACCAACTGAACTTATTAACAATACAAGAGACAGAGAGTTGTGGAGAAACATGATCACTTATGTCACTCTGCATGGCACTTGATTGATTGAACATTTAATTTAATATTATTATTATTTCTGTTAATGTTAGAATATACATTTTAAACTATCTCAGCAATACGTACAACAATTAATAGAAAAAAAATAACATAAACAAATGTTACTACCAGAATGACAAGAAGACAACAGCTTTGACACACAAGAACTTAGGAACTGGTTTCAGAGGCTGTAATTCTTCACGGAACGCCTTGTAGAACAGCACCAAACAGTACATTGCTGACTGTGGATGAACACATTGAAATATATTTAGGGATATGAAATGAGACATACAATAATAATAATAAGACCAATAACCTATCAGGGTTGTAAGGATGCTACATTGGTGACAGCACAAAAAGTCCTTCAAACACTTCTATCCTCATCCATTTGGAGTAGTGTAGAAAAACCATTACTATACAATTCCTTGATATTATCCATCCAGGATTTTTGTCTCCACCACTTCACCTTCCAACCACAACTGTTCCTTGCAAAATAAATTTAGAAAGTGAGTTGTGTCTTGCTACATGTCCAAACCAAACAATTCAACAGGGCTTATGCATGTACACAAATCAAGAGGAAGCTACTAAAAATATGGCTATTTTCCTGTTAGCAAGCATACAAATTTATTTTTATTCTGGTGACAAATTCATTCCAGAACGTAATATATTTTTTTGGATGATATGAGCAAGGGGCATATTTAAACAATCTCAGATGTCTTGTATCTATCTTCATCTTGGGCTGCTCCTACCCATAACCAGCAACCTAGCCTTCCATTATTAATTTTTTCATGCCATTATGTCTCTTTATATAGCCAAAAAAAACCTCAACTCTCTTGTAATAATATTGTTTAGAAGGTAACCCTCTTCAATTTTTAATGTTCTTATCAATTCTTAAATAATATGTTTTGCCATCCATGATATTCTCAAAATCCTTCAATAGCATTTCATTTCAAAGGCAGCAGTTGTCTTTGTCACAGATTTATAGTATCCATTCAGAATTTGTATACACAATGCAATTGTTTTTGGGGAGAAATCCATTAGTTGATCAGCGATAAGAAAAGACATTCATTCATTTTCACCTGCAATTTTGAACGGCAAACACTGCAGAAAATGGGTGTTTCCCAAAGTGTTTCATTATTTTCCATTGACGATGCCTCACATTCATTCACCTGTTTACATATGCACCACAGGTATTCCTCTACCATGGAGTAGAGACACACCCTCAATCTATATTCGTACTCATCATTTTCACTGTTGTCTAAAATGGCATCGATGAAAAATGACATCATATCGACATGAGCTGTCATGATATAGATCTAACAAGCATAAATTTGTAGCAACATAATAACAAACATTGTATGCCCACCAAACAGGAAAGTTTTGAAATATTTTATGTACTATAAAAATACTCATCTTAGACCATTCTGGCATATGGAGAATATGATTAATCTTATTCTGCAAAGACAACTGAGAATAATGTAGCAAGCATCTCAAGGCAGTTGCCTTTACTTTGCCAAATCTGTTCTTCCATGCGCAAACAATAACACACACACATAAATAATAATAATAACAACAACAATAATAATAATAATAATAACAACACCAATAATAATAATAATAACAACAATAATAATAATAACAATAATGATCACAATAATAATAGTAGGACTACAACCCATTAGGGTCGTAGTGGTCTCTCATTGGAGGTGTCAGTACAAAATACCCTCCAAACACTTTGTTCTATATCATTTAGACCAGTAGGCATATAGAACAATTATACCTGGTCCATTTCTTTGATGATGACAATCAAAGAATTTCATTGACACCACTTCTCCAGAATCCCTCAGCTGTTCCTTGCAAAACAGTTTTAGAAAATAAACTAACAGGTATTCCTCATTACTACATGTCCAAGCAAAGCAAGCTTATGCCATTTCACTACAGCTAAAAGTGGTTCTTGATAACTTGCAAGTTTGCCTATTTGTTCACCAACAAAAATACCTGTTTTATGTTTGACATAACTGATTTTTAACAGACATCCATAGCACATATATTCAAAAGCCTAACTCCATCTTTCCATGTCTGCATTAAATGTCCAACTCTGACATTTATTCCAAATAATATTTAGCACTAGCAATCTGTATAACTTAAGTGTAGTTCTGACTTTACTTTCATAAATCATATTCAATATTACCATTGTCATAATTGATTGTCATAATAAGAAACAGTACTTAAGTAAAACACAAAGTATATCACATTTACAATAGACGCACAGACTATATGGATGAAAAAATACAGATAACAATACACAAGACAGTTTCAACCGTGAGGTTTTTATCAAGAAAATACAAGACAAATAGTGAACAAACAGTAAACACAATAAAAATAAAAGCACTATCACAAAAGCACTACTTTTATAGTGTGTACGTTCATTGTAAAGCTGATCAACCTTGTGTTTTATGTGTGTACTATTGTTTCACTTATTATCACTTATTATAATAAGAAATATAATATATACTTCTTCTTCAGCATTCATTCTTAAACTCTCACTAGATTTCTCTTGTAGCAGGACAATGGTCCTATAAGATTTCCAGTTGGATGTAGACCAGAGAATGGAGATGCTCTCTATTGTGTCACCATTTTATTTGTGCCAATGCCAATGGCAGGACACATCAATCTTCGGTGGATAATATAATCAAATGGATAGATAAACTACCAGTATCAGGAAACAGCACAAGGCAGTGGAAATGTGGAGGCTGTAGCAACACAAGACAAATATGGGTATAAATATAAATTGATAACACTTTTGTTTGTTTGCATTTATACCCAACATCTACGCTCATCTGACAACAGTGGCATGGAATTCTCATTCAGATTGCAAAGAATAAGACAACTGTCTTCTTTTCATATCATGGAAGGCAACTTTGGAAAGTTGGGGATAGGCCGACAACCTGTTCCCTGTGATAAAATCATTGACACTACATGTTGTGTCTCTATTACTTTTGCCTTCTTTCAAACTATCCCCATGGATGATGAAGAGATGCAGGGCAGCAAACTTTGCACCTTTATCATTTTGTGGCAGACTCCTAGGTGACAGAGAAAGGTTAGATGTGCCATCACTGCAATAGGTCAACAGATCTGACAGAAGAATAATGAACTGATTGGCCCAAACTTATAAATTGCGCTTCTGATGGACATGATGATCCTGGGACACTCTCACAATGAAATGCCTCCTTTTAGGAAATAAATACCTACCGAGGCCAGATCTTTGCTGCAGAGATGGGGCTTAGTTCAGTCAACAGAGGCTGAAAACTACGACTAGCCAGGCCCTCCTAAAATCGAGCAAGACCAGTCTGCCCTAGTAAGTACAGGTGCTGAAAGTGGAGGCAACCAACCAAGAGGTGCACCACAGCAATCAGGATGCAACATACCAACGTACGCAATGGGAATATTTTATATTGATTTATAGAAAAAACAAAACTTCAGATATAAACATGTTCCAAGTGAGTAAAAGAAGAAGGGACTAAACATGCATACATAAACCCCCCAACACAACTATGCCTTTGGGACAGCAAACTTTATGTGAATGTAGATGTCACCTCGGTTACTCAAATGAGGAGGACCTATTCTTTTGCCTGAAAGGCTTAAACACAGAATCTACATTCGTTTCACATGAAACTGTTATTCATCGTATTATATATTTTTCCTTATATTTATTTACCATATTGTTCAAAGTTTTACTGTAGTCTCCATTCATTCAAAAATACTAAAAAACTTAAAAGCAACTTACAATTTGGGATACATTATTAATAATAACAACATACGACCAAGCAGAAGTGAAGTTAAAATCTCCTTCACTGTACTTGTCAAACATTTCACAAATCCTGCAAAAGACAAAGAAAACATAAACAATTGTATCATCATCAGGTGTTGTGCCGACTGGCTAGGCAATCATAGATTTCCCCAACTCTCTATTTAGCGTATCTTTTATCACAATTGCTGTTGACTTTGACATGCCATGATGTCTTACTATTTAATATTCATTCATGCCATTGTCCTCGATCTCTCTTGCTTTCTATCTTGTCTGGTGTAACTATGTTCTTTAGATCTCTTTGTCTCATACCGAGACTTGAAAATAATTGTATCTTTCTGATATTCCTAAGTAACACCAGTCTTGCATTTGACTCAGCAGCTCCTCGCTAGTTTTTCTAGCTGTTTATGGTACCTCAGCATTCTTCTATAGAACCATGTCTCTGTTGCATCTATTTTTCCTCTATCCTGTTTATTTTTTGTTAAAGACTCGCATTTATATGTTAGAATCTATGTTATGTTGATCCGAAGAACTTGCTTCTTCGTCTCTAATGAAAGGAAATTACACAATATATTCCTAACTTTTCGAAATGCTACCTTTGACTACCCTATTCTGTTTCTTATCTCTGTTGAATTTCTTCCATCTAATGTCATCATTATTCCTAAATATTTGAATTGGTGGACCTGTTTTATTATTGTTTTTCGCTATGATATTGCATGCTTGGGGATTATGTTTCTTACAAACAACTATCAATTCTGACCTTTTATTATTTAAAAATATGTCTCTGTCCTTGCTTTTTGCTACTCTTATGTTGATTAGGTCTTGTATGATCTTTCTCACTTTTGACAATCAGAACTACTGGGTATGTTATCATCATATCTCAAGTTATTTATGTTATATTCATCCACTGATATTCCCAGAATGTAATGAAATTGCTTGTAATGTTTTCACTCTACATAGAAAACAAAGCTGGTGAAATTACACATCCCTGACTGACACCTTGTTTTATCTTCTGAAATAGTCCAATTTGGCTGCCACTCATATAGTTGCTTTTTGTTGCAAATATATGTTCTTGATTACTCTTAGACATATATTTAAAAGAAACAATGATACATCTACACATGATGATGCTGAAATAATCCCATTAGCTGTGAGCAAGTAGCTCTTACCAGCTAGCAAACGCATAGTTCCATCTCTGCTGAACAACTGAGGTGACACTAAAATGCATAAGGTTTGCTGTCTTATAGACATGATTGTGTTTAGGTGGATTACTAGATGCATGTTTAATTTCTGAAGGGAGACTTTCCAGTGTAGCAGTGTCCCAGGATTATCATATTCTGCCAGTGCAGCATACATGTCTGGGCCAACTGGTTTCTTATTCCATCAGATCTGGTGACCCATCACAATTAGCAGTCCCTGTCACTTTGAGTCTGCCATAAAATTACAAAGATCTGGCCTAAAAAAAAGTTCTGCCTGAACAAAGTTCACTGGCCTGCATCTCTCCATTGGTGACAGATTGACAGAATATAAAAATTTTTAATTGAGTAACAATGACTTTTTCACAGGTGACAGGTTGTCTTCCCATCCCCTAACTTTCCTTAGTTACCTCCTATGACATGCCCTGCACTGTGAACTAGAAGTCCATGTCCAGGTTGCCACAAGGGTGACAACATAGGAAGTTTCTTTTGAATGCAATGCATACAGCTGAGAGTTGGATTCTACTTGGTATGAAATGAAGCTCTGGAAAAACCTCCCATTGCACAAAAGGATACGAGAGCTTTATTGTTTTTAATTCTTGAGGGATCACAACAAACAATGTGCAAATATTCATTCATTCATTTTCCTTTTGCGCTGAAGTTAGCACATAGGGCAGAGGTCAGATCTCTCCAATTCTGTCTGTTCAAAGCTATTCTGTGTAGTTCTTGAATAGTATGAATATTGGTTGCTTTACTTTCTCTAAGTATTGTTCTTCTGAGTGTTTCTTTTGCCTGTAGGTACCCATTCAAGAGATTGGTGGTGTATTCTGTTGGTGTCTGCGCGTAGGACATGCCCGATGTAGGACCAACTGCGTTTTCTGATAACATCTGTGGTGAAATTTTGATGTGTCTCTTCTCTGATTTTATCATTCGATTTGAATTCACTCCAATGGGTGTTAGTTATCCTACAAAGACATTTGTACTCGAAACTCAGTAATTGCAAATATGCACTGTATATATAAATATTTCGAGACAGTATGCCACAGGAAAAAAACTGGTTATGATATTTCCATTTCTACACTCAAAATGTTCCCACAGGTCCTTGTTCCCTTTCAGTATTTTTTTTTAAATGCCAGCTCCAAAACATCCTGTGTTAATTCTCAAATTCGTGCCAATTAGCAGGATCTATCTATCTATAAACACATAACCCATCAGGGTTGTAGGGGTACCATATTGGAAGCTTCAACACACTGGGTCCTCCAGCAATTTCTATTTCGACGATGCGGATGAGTGAGGAAAAATCTTGTCCTGTCCATTCCTTGATGTTGCTGTCCATGTCTTTAATTGCCGTTCTCTGCTTCATCCCCTTCGATGGTTCCCTGCAGTATTGTTTTTGACAAGGAATCAAGTCTGCATACATGTCCAAATCATGCTAGCTTTCATCATTTCACTATTGAAAGCATTCATTCTTGCAAACCCGCATACATCTCTATTTTATTTCTTATGTATACATTTGTCTTATGCTCTCTATAGGAGATTTGTAGAATTTGTCTTTAACATTTGTATTCAAAAGCCTGTAATTGTTTCTCCATGTCCGCAGTGAGTGTCCAACTCTCACAACCTTACAGCACAACAGAAAGCACTAGTGAACTATACAGTTTGATTTTCACTCTAACACTGATGTTGCTTTTCCAAATCAATGTTAGCCTTGACATAGATGCTAAAACCATCTCCAGGCTTATTTTTAATTCAATTAGGAGGATATTGTCCATAGAATGGAATGTGTAGTTTGGCTGTGATATCTTCTCCATTAAGTCTCAGCATGTCTGTTGTTGCCAGGCTTCAAATGGAAGCAAAAAAGTCAGACTAAAAGGGACACAAAAATAGAAACTATAACCAACAATTGTCCATAGGTTATAACTGCATAATAACACACAACAATCAACATTTCTACCAAAAGGCCTTTATCAATAATACATTCAAACATAATATGATGAGTAAGAACAGCACTGTTTATATTAACATGACATAACTAAATGGCTCTTTAGTGATTCTTGTTGACCTGCAAGAGAATTTTTTATCCTTCTCACATATATGTTAATTTTATGTTCTGTATTAGAGAGAATGTAATCTTTTAATACAGTATATACAGAAAACATACTTACAGTGCAATTATTGTCATGGCTGGTCTGACTACGGTATACTGTAAGACTCCATGTTTACAGCGCTGAATAAATTTTCTGGGGAAGAAGAAAACAAATTAAATTATATTTCATTTCCTGTTGCACCTCTCTCCCGGTGAACATCAATTCTGTTCATCCAGGCTTGTTTTTAAGTACAGGGGTGTTTTAAATTGTACATTGAGTTCAGGTGTCACTTTGGTTATGCTGTTTTTTAAGGGTGTTTTTTGTGTTTTTGAAGGGTTGTATTGATGTTATCTATTATTTTCTTGGTCTTTGTGTCTCTGCAACCTGACCTACTTTTGTTATATGTTTCTATCGGAAGTTGTGATGATGATGATGATAATGGTTGTGATGGTAGTGATGATTATGATTGCAGTGGTGGTGATTATAATGATGATGGCTGTGATGGTGGTGATGATGATGATGGCGGTGATAATGATAATGACAATGATTACAAGTCTGTCTCTCTTATTCCCTATACCCGGTGATGTAGTTTTAATTTAAGATTGTAGTTTCTCTGTCCTCTATTTTGAAGGAGAGGTTTTCCTGTTCTGCAAGTCTCAGATGACTGTATTCAATGTGGCTGCTGGGTACAATGCCACATGCTGGAAAGTCTTATTATAAAATTAATTCTATATTAATTTTTTATGTATTTTCATCCTTATTAATTTTATTATCATTGCTTTTATCATCTTTGTGTTAGCAGTGGTAGGTATTTGTAACAAGTATTTACTTACTCGACATGTGTGCTGCCAGCTGCCCAGCAGAGAAAACTTACAACATGTGAGATTAAATGCCTGAGAAAAGTGGCAAGAGTGAACAAACTAGACAAAATGAGAAATGATGAAATCAGGAGAAGAATCAGTATAAGACCATGCACAGAATACATCGAAAAACAACAAATAAAATGGTTTGGTCACCTTATGAGAATGAACCATAACCAACTATCAACAAGAACATATAACATAAGAAGATCCAGTTACATGACCAGAAGAAGACCTAGAACAAGACGGATAGATAACACCAGACAACACTGAACAAATATGGATTCAACATAGACAAGGCGACACATCTGGTCTTGGATAGACAACTAAAGCTCCATGTCACCATCCCCTACACTTAACGACAAGTGTGGATATTCTGACCATCATCCACCTGGGGATAAATAATAGACAATTTACTTATTCCTTATTAAAATTTGTAAATACTTACGGAGAATGGTAACATGGTGGCAGAAGGCAGAATGGGAATATATGTTTCACAGGAGGTTTATTCTCTATCTGAAAAAAATATTCAATCAAATCAAGTATCACTTTGACATTGAATGTGGGTTGTAGTCGATCTTCATAATTTATTCTCTTTCCAGTCACAAATTAAGATGTTGTTCTTCTTTGATATTCTTCTAAAGATCCTGCAGATTAGCAGGGTGTAATCCAGAGAATGAAATCCATTGTGTCATGGTTTACAGCTTTGTTGCGACATTTGCACCTTTCAGCCTGACACGTCTAGCTTCAGTGTGACTTCTGGATCACTTTGATCCTCTATTGGATGGCACAGCCAACTCCATTCACAAAACCAAACCTTCTTTGTCATCTCTTATGACATGCATGCAGGGCCGGCCCTAACAATTGCGGGGCCCAATGCGAAACGGATTTCACGGGGCCCAGCATGGGTAGGGAAGAGGATAATAAAATAAATTCTAATATGAATTTATGGGCCTATGAAGTGCGGGGCCCAATGCGGCCGCATAGGTTGATATGGCCTAAGACCGACCCTGCATGCATGGCAGGTAAAGGTAACAGTGTCACTATTCTTAGCTTCCCTTTCAAGCCCCAACAAGTATGTCTTGACTTTTCATGGGATGGGGCAGCCAAGCCCACACTCCTTAATCATCTCTTACAACATACATGGCAGCACTACAATTCTTTGCTCCACCTTTGAAATGTAGCAACGCATGAGTTTGAACACAAAAATTAGTAAACTATTTTTTATTCACATTGGAGATGTATCAGGTAATACTGTGTTTGTCCTGTAAGTTACATTGACCAACGGATGATGTGGTCAGTGTCATGTCTGCAGCCATTACTTTCCCAGAAGATTTGGTACCAATTTCCAGAGACTGAGTCAACCTAGGAGCCATTGGTGATCAAAAAATATTCCCAGTTGAACTGTGTTGTGGTTCACAGCTTGGCTGTGATATCTTCACCTTTCAACTCAACACATCTGATATCAGCAGAGTTTTTGAGTCACTGACTTATAATTAGGACAGGTTACCTCCACTTCAAAAACCTTAGTCTGGCCACTTCTTAGTCTATTCTTACAAGATGCATGGCAGGTCACAGTATTGCTATTCTTTGCCGCCCACCACCCTCTTGAGTTCCAGTAACACTTATGCGCTTATTCTTCTATTTAATAAACCTTGCTGGGGTTTTATAGCTAGTGCAAATGTTTGAGTCATCGGCTTGCATAACAGGACATGTAGGGTAACTTCTTTTAGCATGAGGATGGAGGTTGAGGCTGTTACTCAGCTCTCCAATGACTTTCTATGGCTCAAATTACTACGGTGGTTATTGTGTCTGGTTCTCATTTCATGCTTTGGGTGGTTCAAAATGGTTGGTGTTGGTATGAGTGGATGACATCTATAGCTTCTTACAGGCTTCTGTGGTTGGTTGCTGATCCTGAGGTCCATAGGCTCATGCCATTTGAATTAAACTTTGGATTATGCCGAAGTCAGATGTATCTGGTTACTGATGCAAACAAAATGGTGACACAATGTATTTCCATTCTCTTGACCACATCCTGCTGGAAATCTAGTAGGACCATTATCTTCCTACAAGAATAATCCAATGGAAATTTGAAAATAAACATTGAAGTAGAAGAGCTTTTAATAACTGGATGCTTTTAGGAAGCATTTAAGCTAAACCGCTGTGTTACTGAAGCCTACTAGTTTTAACAAAGTATACATAAAATATTGGTTATTTGTTAGGAACCAATGTTACTGCACTATAGGCAAACCCACAGGTGCTTCATCATCGCTGTAGATGTGGTAGTGCATGCATACGAAAGATTTTCATTGCTTGTTGATTAAAAGATTCCGCTACTCTGGTAAAAGTCCTACATGTGCCAGACTTAATACCTGTACAAAATTTTCAAAAACCACAACTTAGATGAAACTTTAATCTCAATGTCTACATAGATAAGGCATTTGCCAAACAATGTTAGAGAATCCCCCTCATGTGTTTTCAACTTACAGACTATTGGTGCATTTGACGCAAGTCTACCTGTTCTCTTACTTCCACAAATGCCAGCATGTTCATGGCAACAAATCTATGTGATACACAGAAGACTTGGAGGTTTGGGTCAAATGGCATGAGCCCATGGATCTCAGGATCAGCAACCAACCACTGAAGCCTGGAAAAAGCTGTAGATGTCAGCCACTCATACCAACACCTACCATTTTGAACCATTCAAAGCATGAAATGAGAACCAGACACAATAACTGCCTTAGTAAACTGAGTCACAGAAAGACCTAAAAACTCTGCTGATGTCAAATGTGTTGGGCTGAAATGTGAAGATATCCAGCAAAATTATGAACCACAACACATTCCATTCTCTGGACTACATCCTGTCAACCAGCAGGAGTTTGTGAACAAAATCAGAAGAATAAATAGAAATGGATGTGCTGGAACAAGATGTGGATATTACACCTCAGGCACAGGAGGGTAACATTTTAGGATCTGCAAGCGAGATTGACCATTTTTTCATTTTGGGTCCAACAAAATTCCTTTTCTTGGTCACATGAAGTTCCAATTAGTATTGTCTGCGTGCAGGGGCTAGTGAATATATTACCTAGTCACATGAAGTTCCAATTAGTATTGTATGAGTGCAGGGGGCCAGTGCATATATTACTTAGTCACATGAAGTTCCAACTACCGGGTAGTATTGTCTGAGTGCAGGGGCCAGTGCGTATATTACTTAGTCACATGAAGTTCCAATTACTGGGCAGTATTGTCTGAGTGTCTCGGCCAGTATTGTCTCGGCCAGTGAATATATTATTTAGTCACGTGAAGTTCCAATTAGTATTGTCTGAGTGCAGGGGCCAGTGCATATATTACTTTTGAATCAGTCTGGTTGGCCAGTAAAATAGCCAGATGGACCATATTTTCCTCCTCCCCTGGGCTGCATTTTTCCCACTCCCGATCTATTTTATTGATAACTATGAAATGACAACAGCTCACTAGCAGACATATCTAGGAACTATTGATAATGATATAATTGTTCTAAATGTTTGTCTTCTTCTTTGTTTGTTCTCAAGCTCCTGTTGATTGGCAAAATGCAGTCCGTAAAAGTTAAATGCACTGTGTCATGGTTTACAGCATAGCTGCGATATCTGCGCCTTTTAGCTTGACACATCCAACTCCAGCATATTTCTAGACATAAAGATATTGTTTTTAAATATCCAGGATTTACCAGTGATCCTACTTCTTCTGTGCAATAAGGTGATTCCTCTAGAACTTTATTTCACATCTAGAAAGTCCAACTATCATCGGTGCACAATGCTTTGAGAATAAGTCTGATACTCTGTAACACATCAAGATAAAAGTGATTTCTTTTATCAGTTTATGAAAATTGCTTACTTGAATGTCAAAGTGAGGATATTCATTGTTGAGAAATGATAACAGATATGCCATGAAATTATAGATGACGTAGGCTTCATAGCACTCTCTGAGGGTGTCCAGGTAAATAGCTGCACCTGGGAATCGCAGGGCAAACCACTAGAAAAAAAAAACACATAAAAATGTAATGAGTCAAAAATCATTTGTTACGAAGGGTGTGTAATCTTTAATTGTTATTTTAGTTATATTATATATTAATTTTATTATTATTATTATTTGGTGGAGAGTGCTTTTTGTGAATGTTATTATTATTATTATATTATTATTATTACTACTATATTATATAGCCTTGTTCATCTATACAGAGGTCTGAGGCAAGCCTGTGCTAGAGTTAATAGGGCATGAAACATGTCTTTTTACATGCTTGTTTGTCTTGGAAGGTAAAGGTTGTGTATGCAGCTGAACATTACAAATAAAAACAGTGCTCTGAGGCCAGTGTTCTCTTCTTCTGAGCATGAAAATGTTGGTCTGCTCATATCTGCTCACCTTGTTTATGTGGATTGTATCCCCTTTTCTCCCCTCCAATTCATGTTCATGGATTGTTTTAGAAGTCCTTGCAGCTTCTTTGAAACTCTGTAGTTCTTAAAATTAAATTAGGTTCCCCCTTCCATTGCTAATTCAACCATATTTTTGTTCTAGAGATGCCATATTAGGCTAGCATCTAATATAAGATTAACTATGTTTTCCCAGACAGCAAACAAAAGTTGAGTCCTATTTCTTGAATGATTGACAGTATATGAAACAGAAGTTTGTGGACAGGCATAACGATGGCCAATGCCTAATGGTGTGAATTACAAAAATAATAGGAAATAATTATTCAAATGCAAATAAAAGTTATTTAAAATGTTTCTTTCATCTCATCCGTTCTTCTTTGTTACTAATTACATTGATGTTGTACAGGTCGGTCATAGGCCTATTTCCTCCACCTGCAACCAATATTTCTTCTAACGTGTGCTGGTGCATATTAAAGATAATGATTAAACATTAGCTTACAAACAATGCACAAGAAAGCCATCTCTAGAGAACTCTTCCACCCCTGATGCCACAAGGCAAACAAGGGACACAGCGTATAGATAGATAGAGTAAACATTATCTTAATAAGGTATGAGAGAATTACCTTTTTCTTTGGTAGCAGAAACCTTCACTTGAAAATATTCTCTGCTCAGACATTTTCAAATTTGCTCACATGAGAAGAAAACTAGACGGAGTATTGCATGCAACCTCTTCTGCCTCTTTTGTCAACACCTCTATATATTCTCTTCTGTTTCTTCCAATATTTCTTTTTGACTTCCTGATTCACTTCTTTATACATTTTATCTGCTTTAACTTGATCAAGTGCCGTGCTAATCAGATCTCCACAATTTTCTATTTCCAGTATCTTTTATTAGGCTTGTTGTTAACTCTGTGTTATACCACAATGTCTCAGACTATCTAATATTTTCTCACATTATTGTCCTCGATCTCTCTTGCCTGTTGTAACTATGTTATTCAGACTTCCCCGTCTCATAACATGTCTAAAAAATTAATAAAGATTGTCTCTTTCTAATATTATTAAGTAAACACGTCTCATATTCGGCTCTAATATTATTAAGTAAATTTGTCTCATATTTGACTCTATCAGCACCTTCCTTTTCTATCAGCACCTTTTCTATCAGCACATTAAGTAAACCCGTCTCATATTCGGCTCTATCAGCACCTTCCTTTTCGCTAGTCTTTCTAGATGTTCATGATACTCTCAGCATGCTTCTACAGAATCACATCTCTATCGCCTCAAATTTTCTATCTTGTTTATTTATTGTCCAGTTATCACATCCATATATTAGAATCAGTGTTATGTAGCTCTGAAGAGCTCTTTTCTTCACCTCTATTGACAGGAACATATTACAATGAATATTCTTTAGGAACTCTGCTTTTGTCTGTCCTATTATGTTTCTTATCTCTGTTGAACTTTTTCCATCTGATATCATTGTTGTTCCTAAATATTTGTATTGATGGATATGTTTGAGTATTGAGTCATTTGCTTTGATCTTGCACTAGATAACTATGTTTCTCACAAACAACATATATCACAAATAACGTCTGAATTATTGTTACAGTTTGATACAAACTTATATTATTTATGTTTATTAAGCTAATGATAAAAAATGTGAAGAGAAAACTTACAGCATTCATAGCATAGATTGGTACCATCCATAAAATTCTGTTGAGAAATAATTGTATATGTGAAACATACATATATGATATGAGCCAAATACATATTTATTGTATGCTGCATATAAATAAAATAAGTAACATACATATGTGATATATATATTGTATACAAATAAAGTGTCACATAGGCTACAAATTTCCATTTGGACATATCTACCTCTAGTACATTCCACATCTTCTCTCACAGGAAAGTCTGGCTGAGGTATCAGTTGTTATGAAAGCTTTTAAAGATGGCGATTCTCTGCATACCATTTACACCCAACTATATTTGCTGTAGTTTCAAAATGTCAGTGCTATAGACAAGCTTGTCAAACTTTGGTCGCACTTAGTTGCACTCACACAACTCCAGAAAAACATTTTCTTATATTATTTATTCCAAGGCAGGCAGACTGATATTTTTTTTTCTAAGGCCCCATTTCCTACATTTGTGTTTTTACCTTCATGTTTAGGATGTTAAAATGTGACGGCCACCATAATAACAAAAATACTCAAAGAGAATTTCAGCTCAGATGCATTGTGCTCCATAAGAGCCAGTGAAGATTTAATGAGTGAACCATCTAATCTGTGAACTAGAAAAACTACTTAGATGAAATTAAGGAGTACCGGTAAATCCATTTTTCAAGTGAAGTTTTTGGTTTTTCAAATAAACACTTGCGTCCACTATTTTGACCAGAAATCCAAAACCATTTTTGACAACACTGTCAATATAACTGCTTGGCTTAAAATATTGTCTGGCCCAAAAGGAGAGCAAAGAATAGCACTACACTGATCTGCTGTGCATGTTGTAAGGAGTGATTAAGCAGGTTTTTATGGTGAAGATTTTAAATAGCTGTCCCATCTCATAGATGGTGAAAGTAACACAGAAACCAAGCTTGTCAGTACATGTATCTCATAATTAGATGGTGCATATATATATATATATATATATATATATATATATATATATATATATATATATATATATATATATATATATATATATCACGGCCAAGCTGTAAATCAAGAAAGAATGCATTCCATTCTCTGGATTACACCTTGATAATATGAAGCAATTTGAGAACATACGCAGAAGACACTATGATTAGTTATCATTCTCTATCAAATCAATCAATCAATCAAGTGCCATGCCGACAGGCATAGGCGATCATGTTTCTCCATGACTCTCTGTCTCTTGTGTTGTCAATAAGCTCGGTTGTTGAGCTTCTACCGTGCCACAATACAAGCCCATCTAGTAACTTTTCTCTTTGTCGTCTCCTATCTCTTCTCCCTTTGATCTTTCCAGTGGTTATTACGTGTTTAGCTGTGTTCTTCTCAGCACATGCCCTAGAAACCTTGACTGTCTGCCTCTAATGTTTGATATGATTGATCTTTTTACGCCATCATCAATGAGAACCTCTGCATTAGTTTTCTTGGCTGTCCATGGTATTTTCATCATTCTTCTCAGAAACCACATTTCTGTAGCCTCTAATTCGCTTTGAATTTTCTTGTTTACAGTCCATGCTTCACATCCATAAAAAATAATTGGTTCTATATAACATCTCAGCACTCGAATTCGGGTCTGCATTGATAGACTTCCATTGCAAAAAATGGTTCTCATTTTTTGGAATGCTGATTTGGCTTGTGCTGTTCGGCTCTTTATCTCACTTGAGCATCTACCTTCTGATGTTAACAGAGTGCCAAGATATTTCACTTTTTCAACTTGTGTCAATTTTGTGTTATTAATTATTATGTTGCATCTTGGTGGTGTATGTCTCTTTGATGCGACCATTATTTCTGTTTTCTTCTTCTTTAAACTGAAACCTTTGTTTTCACTTTCTTTCACTACTTTATCTAACAGGGCCTGTAGTTCTTGTTCGCTTCCTGCGATCAGTACTGTGTCATCAGCATATTTCAAGTTATTTATATTGTATCCTCCCACTTTTATTCCTGGCATATCTTTTATATTTCGCATAATGTATTCTGTATACAGGGAGAAAAGGTCCGATGACATTACACAACTTTGCCTGACACCCATTTCTAACTTTTGAAATCTACTTATAGTGTTGTTAACTCTCATCGCAGCCGTTTGTTTCCAATACATATTTCTTACTATTCTTAGATCTTTCTCATCAACATTAAGATTTTCTAGCAGTTTTATAATCTCTGAATGCTTCACCTTGTCAAATGCTTTGCTGTAATCTATGAAGCACAGATAAAGGTCTTGCTGTATTTCTATGGCGCTCTCCATTAATGTTCTTATTATATATAGGGCATTCCTTGTGCCTTTTCCTTCTATGAATCCGCATTGTTCGTCTGCTATCTCTGGTTTTAATTTTCCTCTTATGCGTCTCATTATTATGCGCAGTAGAATCTAGGTCATCTGACTCATAAGACTAATTGTTCTGTGGTCTTCGCAATCTACTGCACCAGGTTTCTTTGGTAGGGCTATGAAAATTGATTGTAGCAAATCCGATGGAATATAGCCACTGTTGTAGATGTCATTTAACATTTTGGTGATAATTTCAGGGCCATAATCTCCCAGGGCTTCTAATTCTTCTTTTGTAATCTTGTCTGGACCCGATAATTTGTTGTTTTTTAAGTGTTGTATGGCTTCCTTTACTTCTGCTTTTAATATACTAACTCTATACTATATCTCTATCAAAACACTCAATAAAAGAAGATTCCAATGTTTTGGTAATTTGTAATGAATGGAAAATAACTGCATTCTCAAACAAATCCTATTTGGAGAACATTCGTAAGGGCAATGACAATGCTTATGAGGCATACCATTTTTGAGGCATTATTACACCTGCATGACATCAATGAAACACTTTTCTATATGCCTCAATAAATGCAAAAAGATGGCTGAAGATTCATTTGCTAAAAAGTATTGTTATGGACATAGAAAAATCACTAATTAAAACTCTGAAAAACAGGTTGAATAACAGAAAGGAAGGACGGAAATACAATTGTCATGTCACTGTTATTTGTTTGTTCCATCACACCGTTTCTGTCATGAGTCATTGAGTCCAAATAACTCATTATTATGATTAGGCCTATAAGAAGGGTCTTACTACTCAACAAGTCACATCCTTGCTTAAAGACTCCTGCATAGACGCAAAGGGTCGTACATTATGAACCTTTGTTTATGTTGAGCTATATTGATTTTTGCATATAGAGAACAGTTGGACCAATGATTCAAATGTTATAACTTGACTTATGAGTTATTTTTTAAAATTTATTTTGCATGACTCATAGTAAAAACACTAAAATGTAATAACTTTTTTTTGTGCTTACCTGATTATATACCGCTGAAGGTGAGGGGTTGTGTAGTTAATAATATGCTGAAGGATACCCCAAAAAGAAATCGGCAGGGCCATGAGCACAAACATACCGCCAATAAACCAAGCTTGAACGTGATCAGGGGCTTCATTTCTCTTAAGTTCCCAGATACAAAGTGGAACGGCGATCACGAGAAGAACTATGTAAATTACAACTACCACAAAACGAATCCACCTTCGCCATAAATGCAAAAAGTCGTAACACTCCATTGCGTATAGGGCATATATGTGTTTGTATGTTTACGGATTCTCAATCATAACAAATCGTCACCTTGTTGATTATTTATAAGTGTGACGCCATTTTGTTATCATGTGACTTTCTTATACCTGAATTCTATTTTTATATTAGGCGTTGTTTTCACACTCCCCCCCCCCCCCCCCCCCCCCAATTTAGTCCAATTTGGTTATATCAGAGCTGTACAACAATTAAAAAATTGTTGAGATCGCGGCTCTGCAAGCATGGTAATCCAGTCACACAGCGCACATTTGAAGAATATAGCTGATTAGCCCACATGAGAGTAAATGACGAGGGACTCGGTTTTTAGAATTATAGAAATGTACTTTGGTCTTTCCTTTTCAGGAGGTTGATATTGTCTTTGAGATTTGGGCTGGTCACATAGGCCTATTTGTAGATTTCTTTCCCAGTGTTTTCTATGGTCCATCTGTTCAGCCAAATATATAGTCCTATCTGTTCACAAAATGTCAACATATTTTTTACAGTGTGCATGGTCCTTAGTGTGTATGACTTGATTCATGATTAGAAACCAGCATCACTGCGCAAGGGACATTTCCGTAAATGCTCTGATTGCCGTTCCGTCAGTCATCTATAGGCCCCTAAGTATAGGCCTACGCTCAGTGTCACTTTGGTTATGAGTTCTTTCGGTCTTTCCAGTGAGGATGCACTTTCTCCCCATTTCTATAATTCTCTAAAAGTGTAATGTAAAGGTAGGTCCCTTGGCAGCAACCTTCCGTCGGGGAAGAAGATAACTCTTCACGTACCTGAACGCGTACATTGTCTTTTTCATCATCCTCAACGCTGGACATATATCGGCCACATACTTAGAATGAAGGAAGATAGGATTCCAAGACAAGCCTTCATGTGGACACCAGACGGGGAAAGAAAACAGGGAAGACCAAAAACAACGCTCAGAAGCACTGTTATGAATGAATTAAAATCAACAGGCATAAATGCAAGAGACCTGCAATCCTTGGCAATGACCGACAAGCATGGAGAACTATGACATCCGCCCTATGTGCCAAACGAGGAACTGACTGACAACATGTTTGGTGTATCCAAGATTGTTCTAATTAATTCAGCCTGGTCTCTTCTCATCATTTGACATCATTGACGAGTAGATGTCCGCTCCTTTGTTGTTAATGGATCCCGCATTACCAGAATATTAGATCCATGTGATGATATGGGCGTTGTTGAAAAGAATTTCCCACTCTTTTCCAATCATGAATTTTTCTATCGTGTGCAGCATACTCTGTAAATCTGATAGAATTACTGTAGATATTGGTGATTGCGTCGATAGCTAAGTGAAAGCCGCTGTTACGGTCTCAATATTCATTTTTATGCTCAATGTTGTACCGGGATATACAGCATGTGTTTTCACTACCCTCTTGCTATTTTGGTAGGCGCTGAAGCCCTATCCGTATGTTTATTTCGTTTACTAGTTAGTCATCTGTATAAATAATATCATGTGGCTTTGAGTACTGTTCTGAGTTCCTGTATAATTCCCTGTCTTCTGTGCAGCACAATCGGAATACACTCTTCCTAATTGTACTACAACATTCGTCAACCGTCTCTCTATTTACTTCTATTCATTCACAACCTCTTCCAGCTCGCAGACTATTTTCTGCCATCCAAGATCTTCCTCGTTTGATTCACGTTCTTTTGTGCTATCCTCGTTTGATGTGCCTTCTGTTGTGTTATTAAGAGGTTGCTATAGTGGAATCCCTCTATAGCGCATTGTTGTAACACATTTCGGTACATTTTACGCAAATGTGGCCTCATCACGATATAACAGTCCATCTTTTTAATAGTAGGTTTGATTTAATTGAGCATCCGTGACGCGAAGATAATAAAAAATTGCAAAGCTTCTGCTACATCTAATTCGATCTTCACGTAACGCACTGAGAGCCCCCCTCCCCCTTCCACTACCATGGGGGGGAGGGGGGCTCTCTGTGCGTTACGCGTACATCAATAATGCTGAATTTTACGAGCATTTAACGAAAGTTCGTTGCGTTAAATAATGTATGAGATTAGTTCCGTAAAAATAGGCCACTTCTGCTTAACATGAACTCAAATTGCTATATATAACAACACATTTCAAAATTATCCATTATATTTACTCTTCATTGTTTGTACTGTATATAGCGAATTTATGTTAATTACAGACATATTTTGTCAGTCCTAACCAAATCGTTATAACGAGATTCCACTGTTTAGATGATGGTCACTGTTGGCAACATTAAAGATTCTTTCGCCTGCACTACTTTATGCCTTACTTTGATACAGTGGAATCCCATTACAATGAATCCTGTTTTAATAAATTTCTCTCTATAACGAACGTTTTCAAAATCCCCGATTATTTTACCTCTGTCTTAATTTTTTTAAAGAAAACATTTATAATGCTTGTATTTACTACAAATATTCCTGTATAAAGCACTATTTACAATTTACTTCTGGGCAAAAGGGTAGTCTCTGAACTTTTGATCAGTGCCTATGTGTTTGAAAAGGTGCACAAAAGACTCCAACACTGATTCAACCAGTAATAGCATGACATTTTTACTTCCAGTGTGTTTGAATACATCCCATCACAGTGGGGTGCAAAGGGAACGCATTGCTCTAGGCGGACCCAGGGTTAGCAGATAACCAAGATCCCAAATGTACCTCCACGCGGTGCACCCTGGAAACAGAAATACAGCAGCTCGAGCTGATTCTGGCCAAATCATTTGGGGATCGTGTCCGAGAATGTGGAGGTAGCAGATGGAAAGAGATTTGACTGCACAAGAGACAGACAATATCTCCGACACCACCAGCAGCACCACATATAGCGACACTGTCGACATACAGTGAAGCTAGTCAGTCCAGTCCGAACATTGGAGGGGCGGCCAATGTAAAATGCACGTAAAGGTAGATGCATGGCGAGAGACAAATATATTTCATACCGAGTACAATGAAACAATAAAAGGGCAGAACAGCGCTAGAGGGCAGGGCGAACTGCAAATAGAAAATGAAAAGTTCCTAGGAAAGGGGAACTACAAGCTCCGTCAGCTCGAGCTGAGCTTCTAGTTACCTGTGTTCCTTACAGGCAGAGACCCAGACCCATTCATTGGCGTTTGGTAAAGCAAGAAGACCTAATCCAACTCTAATGTCGAGCCTTCCTAAACCGGAAATATGCTCGCGAAGAGAAAGGGTTCCGTACTCGATGCGCTCAGGCACAAAAGGGACAACGATTTATCCCTGGCCCAACTCTACTGTCAGGTTTTCCTATACCGGAAATACACTTCAAGAGAGAAAGGGTTCAGTACCTGATGGGCTCAGGCGCTATTGGGACAAGGACGCTCAGCTCGAGAACGCCTTGCTCTCAAACGCGTGGTGTGAGACTCGAATTTGGACAAGGGGTACACGATGTCGGTGAATGACACCTCGGCTAAGAGAGCGAAAGAGCCAGGGTCCAACTCCTCTGTTGAGTTCTTCCCCTTAAGGAACCAGGCTCACGGATGAGAAACGGTTCAGTACCCAATGGGCACAGGCACAGCACGTCCAATTACATGAGGCAAGTTCATAGACAGTGGAACACCTCGTTCGAGTCAGACGAGAGCGAAAAATCGTCTGGGCGAAGAGTCTCCACTACGCGTGCCTGGAGACAGATATAGAGGCTGTCACAGGCTAAGGGTAGCCACACGAATTGTCAAGGCATGCCGAAATCGGATGTGCTAGGCCTACAAGGCGCATAACGGTGGCACAACGTAATCACGCTCCCGGCGGAAATCGCACGGATATCCGTGATGGTTACAATGGAGCGAACGAAAAACAAACAAAACATCCCATCACAGTTAATTACTCACAGGATGCATGGACTCATGCCTATACAGATGGCTCGGCCACAAATTCAATTGAGAATGGAGGAGAAGTGAGCCTCAGATTAAAATACAGGGAAGATGTTCTAGCCATAGCTACAAGCACGCTCTCAACCAATTTTAAGGCAGAAATGGAAGCTCTCAAGAAAGCAGCAGAAATGGAAGCTCTCAAGAAAGCAGCAAAAATGATCTTACAACATAAAGAACATGTGCACAGGAATATTGTACTTCTAATAGATTATTGTTAATAACAGGTAAAGCATGAAACAGAGCAATAAAGTCTTGCTAATAAAACAAAACAAATATAGGCACACACAAATTGAAGTTTCGACCAAAAGGCCTTTATCAAGGAAAACACACATATAAATCAAAAACGATAAGTAGGGACAACACAACTTGTGTTCACATGTCAAGTGGAATGGACGAAAGGATAGAAATGAGGTCAAAAGTGACAAACAGGAAATGTACAGAAATAGGAAGTATACAAAAACGGACCCGAATACATATGAAAACGAGACAGAAATAATGGAACAACCCAATATTAAGCGTATGTCAAGTGCTCATTAATTCCCAAAGGCCCAATTCAAAGAGTGCCAAATTCGCATATATAGCAGTTCTCAAGAGCATAACGGGCTCTCAATGTTAGTATTATTACTAATATTATTGTGCAGTTGAACTAGAACTACCCTCTGTCATAACAGCACTGAAGCTACACAGGAACACCAAACTGAATGAATTGAGGGCAGTTCAGTTACTGTTGGACAATAATTTCCAGATAGTAGTGATCCAGTGGATACCGTCACACTGTAACATCAAAGGGAATGAAGTTGCAGATAGTGGAAAGAAATCACCCCAAATATAAAGCAGATGATGAGTATTATATACTTGTACAGATTACATAGAAAGACAGCAGATCTAGTGGTTTAGCCACATTATAAGAATGCATCACAAGTTGACCGTACAGGAATATAACCAAAAGATCAGAGTACAAAACCAGAAGAAGACCACAGAAAAGATGGATAGAAAACGTCAGGTACATCCTGAACAGACATGGTCATAGCACAGTCGAGGCCACACATCTGGCTTTAGAACGGAAGCGTGAGCTCAATCATGCCTACGCTTAATGGCAATAGATAACAATAGATGAACATATCTTACAAGAATATGACCAGTATGCAGACTTGAGGAACAAGACATGGCCCACCCCAATCAGCGTGGAAGAGAAACTGTATGGCACTAATGAAACTGTATGAAACTCTAAAACAGACAGCAGTCTATATCATAGAATTTGGAGTCCCAACCTGACTAAGTGATGATTACCAAAAAAGAACAGTCCTATTCAGTACAAGTGTAAGCATCGAATATATGTTGGCTATCGTATTGGGCCCATACTTTTAAAGTTAAGAATTTGTATTTTCCTATAATTTAATAGATCACTTTGTGTCAACAGTCAATGAAATGAAAGTCACGGGACAAGTCAAGTGTATCAAGTTAGAAGGATGATTTCTAAATTAGCCCACAAGTCTTACAAGGCCTGCCCAAATGAAACTTTGTGGTCGCGCACAATTAAAAGTACTTACAATGGGGAGCCAGGGGGGGTGTGTGTGTGGGTGTAGGCAGGTGACCTTGCATTCCATTAAAGGTATAAACACAAGCACAATGCTCGCTTTGTTTCTTCTTCTTCTTCAGCGTTCATTCTCAAACTCCTGCTGGATCTCCTTTGTAGCAGGACCATGATCCATTCTAGATTTCCAGCAGGATGTAGTCCAGAGAATGGAAATGCGTTGTGTCGCCGTTTTATTTGCATCAATGGCCCAAAACATCTGTCTTCGGCGGGGCTTTGTTTATTCAAAAATTCATTGGTCCAGGGAAACATGATCTATCATTACTGAAAAAAGGAAGCGAGTTCCCTGAAAGCCTAGGTCGTAAAAAAACAACTTGATATCATATCCTATTCAGGACATAGCCATCAACCAATCATTTTTTGGCTGTAGTGATTTCAGCCTAGGCCATGCTGACCTTAAATTAAGTTTTGGATGGTTGAAAAAGAAACATGAAATTATTGTGAAAGTATATGAAATTGGCATGAGACTGGCTGGATCTGTTTCACAAGAAACAACTGATACTTGGAGGAGCAGTGAGTAACAGAACATCTTCCCACAACAGGCATCAAACAACTCATCAGAAGTTTTGTCTGGGTATTCTCCATTTATACCATACCCTGCTTTGATGGTGATCTTGAAATCAGATTCACCAGTATGAACACATTGTTCTGGTTGGGTGTCTATTGTTTTCAGCTTGCTGCTGGTCAATTTGGGGTCATTTTCAATAATTTTATGATTTGAATGGTCATATAAAAATATTAGATGGAAGTAGTTGGAGATCATTGTTATCTATCTCCAGGGGTCAGAGCGATTGAATTGCCAGAACTGTGGCTTCCACTATCTTTTTTATGGTTATAAGCTCTGCTACAACCAAATTTGACCAACATCTGCAGTTGAAAAGAAGAACTTATATTAATGGATCGCACAAATGATACTTTTTATCTAACAAAAAAGTTAAGTTCAAGATAAGATGTAGAGACTATAATAGAAATGATAATGGCAGTACTTTAAAGACTGAATAGCAGGCTGTTGAACACATCTATGTCATTAGTGATTAGATGTGAGGACGATTAGAGATTAATTGTGAGGATGATTAGAGATTAGATGTGAGGAAGGTTAGAGATCAGATGTGAGGAAGATTAGAGATTAGATGTGAGGAAGATTAGAGATTAGATGTGAGGAAGATTAGAGATTAGATGTGAGGAAGATTAGATGTGTGGATGATTAGAGATTAGATGTGAGGAAGATTAGAGATTAGATGTGAGGAAGATTAGAGATTAGATGTGAGGAAGATTAGCGATTAGATGTGAGGAAGATTAGAGATCAGATGTGAGGAAGATTAGAGATTATATGTGAGGAAGATTAGAGATTAGATGTGAGGAATATTAGAGATTAGATGTGAGGAAGATTAGAGATCAGATGTGAGGAAGATTAGAGATTATATGTGAGGAAGATTAGAGATTATATGTGAGGAATATTAGAGATTAGATGTGAGGAAGAGAGCTCTTTTCATAGTTGGCCCACATAAACGACTAAGATACTGAAAGGGAAGAAGGTAGTTGTCCTGTGAACAATAATCATCAGCATGCAGAAGACCTGACTACTGGACCAAGCATCATTCAACAGCAACACCTTATTAAGTGATCTTTTTAAATCATAACATTTACAGTGAGCAACAAGAGTAAACTTGCTCAACCAGCCATCAATCTTCCAAAGTAAAAACAGAAGTATTCCACAAAAATGTAATAATAGGTGATTTTTTGTATAACTTGCCCAACGACATACCGCCAAAATTATGTACTGTTTCTTCTTATTGTGTAAGGTTTCTTTGAACTTTTTTCAGTTTTCAGTCTCAATGGATTGACACTTATGTTAGGATCACATGCTTATTTGGTGATTCTTTACTCTTCAGAAAGCCTCACAGCACTTCTCCTATAGTTTTTTTTTGCCTTCTCTGAGTAGGTGGTTTCATCTCCAAACAATACACACCTCTGAGAGTTGGAGCCTTCTGGGTATGAAAAAAGTTCTGGAGAAATATCCCCATTGCACAAAAGGATACAGAAACTAAATTGCTCATAATTCCCAGTGATTGAAACCACAAACATCTTTCACATCTTAGCATATACCATTCAGGACGTAATCATTAACCAGGCATGTTTTGGCTGTATTGATTTTCAAGGTGATATAAATATGTTAAACAGTTTACCATTGCTTTCTGAATTTTCCAGGTATACAACTGCCTGTGGCAGGATTTTAACTCGGCACTATGGCAGTCACAGACCCTCTCTATGCCTCGCCGCAACAGAGATGGACACTACCCTCTAACCTGGATTTAATTAACCCTTCCATGCTGTTCTCAACCTTGCTTCAGTGGCTCTTTCAACATACATGGCATTGATGCATAACAATAGCAATACTGACAATCAAATAATTGATTAAATATTGAACAAAATTAACATCCACAAATGTTTTTTAATCTCCACCTCAATTTAACTTTGCTATAGCAGTCATCATAATCTCAAGTCTTAATCTCATTTCCCAAGTTGCCATCATATTTGACATATTTGGGGCCCAAGATATTTTATACCAACATACATGGCATTGACTCAAAATGACAGTAATGCAGATGAACAAATAATTGGTTAGACATTGAACAAAATTAACATCAAATGTTTTTAACTTCTATTCCACCATCAACAATACTTGTTTCCAAATTATTCATACATGAAACATAAGGAAAATGATTGCTTTAGAAAAATGATGTCAGTTATAAACATACACCAACTTACATAGCTCTATATTAGCTAGATAAGCACCATCCAGGCCAAATCAGTGGGGAAAGCTATTTCTTCTTCACATAGTTCTTGATTCTTGAATAGCAATCAGCATCACAGTACTGAGGACTATTGTCTATTCCCAGGTAAATTATGGTTGATGGTATCCACACTTGCTGTTAAGTATAGGGGCGGGAACTTCAATTGTCGTTACAAGGTCAGATGTGTTGCCTTTGTTGCATTAAGTTCATGTTTATTCAAGGTCAAAATCCACAGCTTGCAAGATCAAAGTGAATGATATAGTATTAAGATATTTAGGTACAATGATTACGACAGATGGAAGAAGGTTAACAGAAAAAGCAGAATAGGGCCAGCAAAAAGAACATTCAGAAAAATGAAAAATATATTGTGTAATATGACCTTGTCATTAGAGGTGAGGAAGCGAGTTCTGCAGTGCTATATAATAAATGAACAGGAAAGTGAGAAATTAGATGCAGAAGAGATGTATTTCTACAGAAAAATACCGAGAATACCATGGACTGCCAGGAAAACTATACTCTATTCACTTTAAGAATGAAGTGGGTCAAAACACACCCCCACATTACTCTGTGACAACAGGTGATTTTTAAATATCTGATGACGTGTCAAAACAATATTATTTTACAAATTTAAAAACAATTAAAAAACATTTTTTAAAACATTATTGTGCACCTAACAATCGATTAATGCGTTCTGCGTCCAACAACCAATCAGAAGCACTTACCCACTTCATTCTTAGAGTGAACAGAGTATAATTCAGAGGTGCTGAAAGTCAAATGTGAGATGGAGCTTAATCAATAATATAAGAAAAATACAATCTTCATTTTTTTTTGCCCATGTTATGAGACAAGGAGGTTTGGAGAACAGTCACAACAGGTAAGATTGAAGGCGAGAAAATATTAGACAGTTTAACAACCTGTCAGAACATATTTAACAGTTTAACAGCCTGTCAGAACATAGTTACAATGGCAAGGAAACAACAATGATCCTGATACATAATACTGGATATAGAGCTGTGGAGAGCCATGATTGTCTATGCCAGCCAGCATGGCACCTGACGATGATGATTGTTCAAGGTTCTCTTGGTCTACCTTTAGCTCCTGTTGTAGGTTTAATGCAGTGTTTATGACTGCCTACTTTCATGGCCTGTCTCAGCGGGATGTTTCTCACTGACCTAGTTTACATGTCAGGATATTCACATCTTTCTCTGTCAAATAACTCACATTTCACTCTTGAATGGAACACACATTATAATAAATCCATTTAAAAACACTTTGTTAGCACTGGGGACAATCCCATAAATTCTAAGATCCTCGATACATAAGCCATCTAAAGGTGTATAAGCTCAGTGTACAGGTCAATTGGTTATGAATTCTTTGAATTTTTCCACCTCCTTTCATTCGGTCACTCCAATTACTATCATTCATGCTGTGGTAACTGCTATGATAAAACCACCTTTATTATCACAACTACAATCCTCCTTGCATTACCTTAACAGAGAAAACATACAGTAATAAAAGTCTTTTCCAGTCCACTACACCAACAGTTCTAAAGATGACCTACTCAATCAAAAAACTGATTGCTGATCCACTTATCTGGCAAAAAAGAGCCAGCCTATCCCTTTCAGTCGCACTTTGCTTTTGTGAAGGTAGGGTCATTACTGCTGCCTGGTGCCAATGGTGTGGTTGGTCAACTGTGCTAATGCTGCAGGTCGAAGATATGTGAAGATCGAACCAGTAAATCATTGCAGTCACATCACCGGAATTAATGATAGGGACCTAGTGATTAAACAATTTTAAAATGTTATTTCCCATTAATAAAATACAACTTTTATCTTTTATTCGATATTTATAATGTATAGTATACATAGAAATCTATTTCTGAACGAAAGTAAGACCACAATTATGACAAGTGATAAAACCACTAGCAAGTTCTCAATCTCAATAAATAACAGAGAGCTAGAACAAGTTAGAACTAAACCGAAACTCAAGTTTCAATACTGTGGTTTTCTATAAGCACCTACAGAGATTGCTATGAAGAAGTCAGATATTGGCCATTTTATCAAATAATCTGATAAAAATGAAGAACATATGGCTGGGCTACAACAAAATAACAAAACTAACTTTTCTTAGAGCCTACATTTTCCTAGTATTAATATATGAATGTGAATCTTGTAGTGCATTTTGGACAATCACCAATAAGGATCAAGACATGCAGCCTTTATCACACAAGTCAATCGCAAACTCCAAATGGGAAACATACAGTATTAACACATGATTTACATGGACGGGTCAGTCATCCGTTATCACCTATGTGCATGAATCTTTACTGCCAGATCAAAAGGAAGAACAGTAGACGAAGCCAGTGGTGCCTTTACCGCGACAACAAGCAGTATAACATTGGAAGTATTTGCCGTAACGCAGGCATTTAACTGGCTAGAATCGTAAGCCTATTCCCATGCGTGAATACTAAGTGACTCACTGAATATGATTCAGAAAATAAAAACCGGTGATGTACGTATGAGATGGGTCAAGTCATTAGAGTGAGCTCACATGTGGGCATCATTATGAAAACTTACACGTATCTTTGTCCTTGGACATGCAGACATGGAGGGAAACGAACGGGCCGACCAATTAGCTAGCCTCGTCACCACAACTGAGCAGACATACTCTTTGCTCTTAGTGAGTCCTCACAATCAGAGGATCTTTAGATGAATGAGCATGAGTCCATATCGAAAATGCACGTATTGGGAGTGTGGATGGGTGTGGCCTGTAGAGAACCCCTGATAAAGATTTCAAAAAGAGCAGTGAACCAACATAGAACTGGACCATCAGCCGTTATACCTTGAGAGATTTACTGAAGCGGAGATCTGAGCACCTATAGACGTATCCAGTGTGTGAAGAGGATAATCAACAGACCTAATACCTAATACAGTATTAACAGTTTTTTTTATCACCACAGTGAGAAGCAAAATTGCAGCATTAGAAGTAAAATGTTACAGAAGAACCCCAGAATACAATGGAACAAAAAAGATCAAAAATAAGTACAGTTGAGAGAATTAAAGGTAAAGGTATATCCCATGCCAGCAAATGTTAATCATCATCATCATCAAGTGCCGTCTCCGCAACGAAGGTTGGCTGCAACGTATCTCCAACATCTCCTGTCTCTTGTCTTGGTGGTGCACTCTGCTAGAATGTAACCTGTCCATCGTGTAATGTTACTCTCCCACTTGTATCTCTGCCTACCTCTTGCTCGCTTCCCTTTGACTTTACCCTCAAGTAAGGTCTTCAATAGGGTGTCATGTCTTTTAATGTGTCCAAAGTATTTATTTGCCTGATCTTTATTTCTCTTAGTAGTTCTTTCTTCATATTAAGTTAATACTGGCTGGTTAATACTTCGTGTAATTGGAAATACTTTTAGTTATTCTTATTCTCCTTTTAACTTTTGTTTCAAATCAATCCTCAAGTGATGGTCATATCACACAGTTTATTCTTTATTTAAAGGAATGCTGCCTTTGTCTTCATAACTTATGAAATATCATCGTTTATTAAAAGTTCTTTTATAGAAAAAATCAGTTTCTTATTGATACAAATATAATCTTAAATTCTATACCGGGTATGTGTTTTAAGGTTTATTTTTTCAGATTTTTTTTTTAAGGTTCACTTTTTTAAGATTTATTTTTTACGGTTTAAGTGGATCAACATCATCAAGTGCCATCTCCACAATGAAGGTTGACTGTATCGAACCTCCAAAACCACCTGTCTCTTACTTTAGTTGTTTACTCTGATAGACTGTAACCTTTCCATCTCATGATGTTTCTTCTCTACTTGTATCATTGCCTACCTCTTGCCTCAACTCTACCTTCAAGTAAGATCTTCAACATGGTGTCATGTGTCACATGTCAAAAATACTTTTTTTGAGTGATTTTTATTTCTTAAGTGAATTACATCTTGGAAAAAACTGTCCAGTCGACACAGCACAACATAATAACACATATATAAAATTATAGATATTGAAACAATTATGCAAGAACAACAGATGATGATGATCGACATATGTAACCATATTCCTAGTAGATCAGCTATGTGTGTCACTCATATGTAACAGCATTTCTCACACTGCACACTGTGTCCTTCTCACAAATCTGAGGGAGTGTGAGTTTGCCAATCTTGTGCCAGTTGGTGCAGTTGTACTTTCAGCTCAATATTAGTGTTTCCTGACATGTTTTGTAATGATAAGGCATTCAAGAGCTTTGAAGTTATCAGATGACTGACTCAATAAGGCTGTTGAGTGTGATGCTATGAGCTGGACAGTCTTCTTCCATTTTGAACTGGATTTTGACATGACTTTCCTACAATCCTCAGACTTGCTGCAGATAAAACGATTGATTTGATTCTGTAAGAGCAGTCCAAGAATGGGTCTTCAGCATGTTTCATCATATCAGAGATCATAGGGTGAAGTAGTCAACCCCCCACAGCAAACCTCCTTTATCACCTCTTACGACTTGCATGGAAGTTGGCAGTGTTACTATGTATCACTCCACTGTCAGTCCCCAATAACACACAGGAGATAACCCAAGATATGATAGCTCAAAAGTGGGAAATTTGAGGCAGTAGAGATGTGGTTCTAAGAACATATGAATGCTGAGAATACCATGGACTGCCAGGAAAACTAATGTGGGGGTGATGAAATAGTCAAATGTCAGACAGATCCATAATATAAGAAAGTTTTCATTTTTTGGCTATGTAATGAGGCAAGGAGGTTTGGAGAACATAGTCAGAACAAGTAAGATTGAAGGCAACAGAGACAGACAGAAAAAATGTGAGAAAATATTAGACAGTTTAACAACCTGGCACTGCAGGGAAACAACAACAATCCTAATACATAATACTGGATAGAGAGCTGTGGAGAGCCATGATTGCCTTATGTCAGCTGGCATGGCACCTGATGATGATGATAACTCAAAATATGACAAAGGAGACAATGAAGATTATTTAGCCAACAATAATGAAAATAACATACCTTCACATTTACAGACTGAGTCAGTTCTCCATTCTCCAAGTCCAGGTCATAGTCTGGTAAAGCCTCAAAACCTACATCTGCATCACTTAACCTCCTACGCTTGGGTTCAGGACTTCCTTCCTTATTCTCACCTGTTCCACCCTTTCCTGACAAGTTATACTTTGTCAATGTGTTTTTCTTTGAAAAGTTTAAAATACTGCTGCCTGAGGAACTTCCCATTTTGTTCATAACATTATATCTTATCCTATGAAGGTCTTCACTAGCAGACTTGAAGTCTTGCTTGGTATTTTCTGTACTCAATTCAACATTATCCTGGTACGAAAATGTAGACTCAACTGTTGTCTTTTCTTCATCTTCACCAAGAATTAAATTTTGCTCTTTAGTGAATGAGTAGTCTGTTTTACAAGAATCACCCAATAAGTCTTGGAAATAATTATTTCTGTTGCAGACTTTTTCCACCGAAATGCCAAATTCTGAAAAGGAATCTTGGCCTATTATTGATTTATCATTTCTTACCAGCAGATTAGAGAAACTTGAATTGTTCTCAGTAAATTGTTGACATTTTGGCAACATTCTTTCATGGCTTGAAAATAAGATTCCAAGTTTTTGTTCTTGTGGATCAGATTTATAGGAAGTTGCCTGACTAAAATTCTGTTTGGCATGTTTAGTTCTGTGTGAATTGTGTGCAGAGCCTGTACCTGCTGGTTCATGTACACCGATAAGTTTGTTCATGTTGATTGTGAACATTTTAAAAGGCTCTGAGAGTTTCGTGTGTGGAAGAGTTGCTAGGGAGATGTCTTGGTGGTTTCGCGTCTGAAAATAAATTATAAAGAATTGTATGCAAATAAATAAAATTACAAAGATCAAAGATAGATATCTGCTAATGACTTTTTTAGCATTCATTCACACTCCCACTGGATCTCTCTTGTAGCAGGACAATGGTCTTAATAGATTTCCAGCATGATGTATTCCAGAGAACTGAGATTTATTGTCGCTATTTATCTGCACTCATGGTCCAAAACACCCAACTTCAGCAGTCATATCTCATACATTAAGTAATTTTACCAATGCCACTGAACATATGTCTTAGTAGACCAGCCGTGTGTCATTCTTGTTTAACAGCATTTCCCACACTGCACACTATGACCCTTTCACAAATCTGAATTATAGTCATTGTTTGATCTTTCACCACTGTCTAAGCTGCTATCAACAAGACCATAGATGTCCACTCTGCTCATATTTCCTACTTTTTTGAAGCCTGTCCTAAAAAAGGTTTTAAAGCTGTGTCAATCTTCACCTTGACATACTATCAACTAAGAATAATAGGTAATACACAAAACAACATGGTTTACAAGATAAGGTAGTCAGCCATAATGAACCATAAATTTTATGACATAACAATCTACTAGGGAGATGTGATCATATATTTTATACGAAATGGAAGCATCAAGGTACAATGTACTTTGGCATACACAGACATTGCTAACAAATATGTAAGCTAAAATAACAGAAAAAAATGACAACTATAAAATGTCAGCTAAAATATCAGAGGCAAAAATTACAACTAATATTTAGGCTAAAGTAACAGACAATAATAAGAAATGTTGTGCAAGTTCATATGACGAATAAAAATAACTAATGTGCTAGCTAAAATATCAAACACTAGCAACTAATATGTAAGCTAAAATAACTGACAAAAATAGCAACTGATATGTAAGCTAAAATAACAAAGACAAATTTATTGTTTTGGCAACAGTTTCTACTGTTGACTAACTGATCTAATGTTTCCTCTCCATTTTTACAACTATCATTAAAATTTCCCTCATGTTCATTCTATAATGCTTGTTAATCTTGTGTTATGTCTGTAATGTCAACTCAAGAGAACATCTAATATATATATTATATAATATAATATAATATAATATAATATAATATAATATAATATAATATAATATAATATAATATAATATAATATAATATAATATAATATAATATAATATAATATAATATAATATGTATATGCCAGTAATATATACACAAACATTTCTCACCGTGTATTTATTAACAAAACTGCCAATGTTGTATCCTAAAGTATTTTCATCTGACTGTATACGGCTGAGGCGTAATAAACATTCCGAGTCAACTAACATGCCATATACATCAACTCTATGCGGGGATATTACTGATGTTGCATATTCAGAGAGATAGTGTCTGGAGAAAATGAAGATATAACAGCAAGGTTGAACAGAAACTAGAATTTTACATCTTGAACGTGTACACCTCAGAAACTTGAATTTATATCTAGTTTCTCTTTGCCTTTTTTTTCCAATCATTCTGTCTGTCTGTCGGATCCTATCCTGTATGTCTGCCTGTCTATTATCATATCTGTCTGTCCTATTATGTGTTATTCCACCTTTGATGTTGTTTATCTGGCCGGTTTTATCATATCTGTATGTATTTTTATTTCTCCTTGTCCACCCAGTCTATCCTTACTGCCTGTTTGTCACCTTGTATGTTTATCTATGTCTGTCTATCTACTATCAATTTATTTATCTGTATGTTATCTAACCTGTCTTTCTACCTATCTGTCTGTGCATCCATCCACACATCCTCAGTTTTACAACCATTTCTCATGAGATCTGGCATAATGGGTCATTGTAAGACAATAGTCCTGAAGTGTGCTGCTTTCAGTAATATCCATATCAGTTATATTTAAGGAAGCGGACACTGGACAACTGCTGTTCTTCTGCGTTCATTCTCAAACTCTTACAAGTTAGCTGAATGTAATCAAGAGAATTAAATTATTCTTAACAGAGAAACAAATAAGTGTTGATGTGGTTTAGTTGCCCACAAGAATGACAGGAAAGTGCTTGATAAATTATATGTCTACTCCACTACCACACTGAGCATGAAAATGGAAATATGAGCTGTGACAGCGGTACTAGGTTGGTGACGGAAATGTCAACTCATATAGTGATACTCTCAAAGCATGTTGTGTAAGATAGAGTGGTGCATATTTAGAAAAGAATGTATATACTGCCCTGATTATGCAGGGATCAGAGACAAAAAAGGGCAGACACATAAGCAAGCAAATCTGTGGTTGATGGCACAGTACTGAAGAGAGATAAAGCAGGCCTAATAAGGGCAGTCATTGATTTACTACAGAGTGAAGAAGATGATGTTGGAGGTGGTAATGTGCACATACAAAGAATGACAGAAATGGGGATGACTAGAGGTGATAGAGTGAAAGTGTGTCCTCTCTGGAAAGATCTGAAGTTTACATAATCAACATCTGATTGGAAATTTAAGTCTGCACACTCTTGTATGGCTGCTAGAAAGGAGAGGGAAGCATTTATGGGAATGCACCATGTGCCATGATGTTGATTTCCAATCAAGTATCAGGAGAACCAAATGCATTACATTGTAGTTTCCAACTTGGGTGATATCTGTACCTTTCACTCTGAAACATACAACTTCAACTTGGGTGATATCTGTACCTTTCACTCTGAAACATACAACTTCAACATGGGTGATATCTGTACCTTTCACTCTGAAACATACAACTTCAACATGGGTGATATCTGTACCTTTCACTCTGAAACATACAACTTCAATATGGGTGTATCTGTACCTTTCTGCCTGACACATACAACTTCAACTTGGGTGATATCTGTACCTTTCACTCTGAAACATACAACTTCAACATGGGTGTATCTGTACCTTTCAGCCTGACACATACAACTTCAACTTGGGTGATATCTGCACCTTTCAGTCTGGCACGTACAACTTCAACATGGTTTGTTGAGTTATTTTGACTTTCTATGGGATGGAATAGCCAACCCCAGACTCACACTTCCTCTATCACCTCTTACTTTCTAATTCACCTCTAATGTAACAATATATGTCACATTGTTACTATTCTCTGCCCCTCCCACCTTTGGATCCCTGCAACACACTCATGGGTGTGGTATTATTATCTTGGAAATAATTTTCATTAACTTTGAGCAAGATATAAGAAAATGTGCTATACACAAATAAACATTGTCTTACTGTAATGCCTTCACTTGGTACTGCAGACCTTCAACTAACCGCCCATCAAAATCTACAACATCAAAAAATACAACAGCACCTCTGTCACTAGATACTGATATTCCCGTAGGTTCATTAACAGTTGCTGGTGGACAGTCTTCTCTCCTGCTTATGTTTGATGTATGCACAGACTGTGTTGTAACAGATATTCCTGCAGTGAGATCAGATACATAATAGATAAGCTATTTGTTGGCAAGTACTTTTACGTTACAGTATCTCTACTTGAGTTACCTACCACTGATTCAAGAAAGTTTATGTTGAGGTAAATTACAAGAGTCAAGCATAAGCCAAAACACTAGAAATATAGGGCTGATTTTACAGCAAATGAATAATTTTTTTATACGAGATTGAGTGAACTAGCAATGTTAGTTCTTTTGATTTACAGGTGAACAACTTTTGTTTTTTATGTATGATCCAGTCTTCTTCTCATTCGCAAACATTTTGTAATGCAGACATGTTAACCATGAAGGTTGCATGGCACCATGATTATTGTTGCGCGTCTTGGCCTTGTATCTATGACTTCAGCACCTGTACTTGCTTGAGCAGGACAGTGGTTTTGCTTGATGTAAGAGATGGCTGGACCGGTCTTAGTTTTCAGCTCTGTTAGCTGGACTAAACCCCCGTCGTAGTGATGCTGCTGATGTGTCACACATAGATATCTTCATTTTTGTCTTGTTACCTATAGAGCGAACAAATGTGTAGAATTCAAGTCCTGTCTATTCTTTGATGTTTCAATACATGACTTCCTCCGTATTGGGGTGAAGGGGAGGAAATCTGTTTTAACTGCTGATGAATTGTAAGGGGGTTGAATTGTGAGGTAGCAGCCAACCTTTGGACTATTTTGTAGATGTCTGGATCATTTAGAAACTGTAAGGGAAGATCATAATACATTAGTATTAATAAATTGTATTCTATCTGTAAAAATGGAAAGGCAGGATTCACATCATCACCAGAGCTAGAATACTTCCAAGACCCTAACACATCTCTAAGCTGTGATTATAAACAATCAGAAGGCAGTAGATGGTATTTGAACCAGGCTCATTCAGCTGGCACTACCTATTCAGCTCACAATAGAGATGTGGTGTGGTCAAATTTGTAAAACATATTGACTCAATTTATAAGACAAATAGATGCCAGCTGAATGGACCCGGTTAAAATCCATCTACTGCCTTCTAATTTTTTTCTATAACTCCTTGCTGCTTCCTGTTTATATGATTATAAACATCACATGGAGCAAACAATACAGAGCATCCTCTTCCACCCTCATCTGTCCAATGCAAAATAGTCTAATAGGTTGCAGAGTCAGCACTTGATGATGAGGATAAAATCTGCTTTAGTTGTTGGTGTACTGTAAAGTTAACTACAGCTAGTTTTAATATTTAAATTATTAAAGACAAATGAAGTTACCTGCAGTACATTCTGATGGAGGACATGCCCCATTATCCTCTTCAGATAACAGTACTGGTTTCAAATCACTGACATCTTCTAGAAGCTTAAGTTTACTTAAATCAATATTATTCAGTGTTGCCATTGTTTGCAGCAAAGTTTTCTGAGTCGTGTCATGAAGAAGAGCTGTTGCTTGGTGGAAGCCCAGTTTAAGAGCCTGGAAATATGTTCATGACAAATTAATTTTGTTAATATTTAAGAAGATATTAGTCATTAGATCATCATCATCACCATCATTGCATTCCGGACACATCCATAAGTGCTCCGATATTCACTTCAGCATATCCACATTACCCTATTACTGACAGTTCCATTTCTTTGTTGATTGACAAAAAATGTTCTAAGCCCACAGTAGCACTCATTTCTGGCAACGCCACAATTCAAGCCTAGCTCCTATATTCTACACATGAAGAAGAACCATCACCCTAATTAATTTCATTTACCCATGTTGTTTCTCATACAAACTTTAAATATCCACACAATCTATTGCTCTACCACCAGACATAGTAGCATTGCAAGTCAATTAATACTTTTGCTTGCCTTGAATACCCACATAACCAGGCAAATGAATGTAACACATTCCAACTTCGACATCTCGCCCGAATCATAGCCACTGTTCTTGAATGCAACCCATATGTATTTCTCTGATCATACTCATCAAGTCACTAATGATGCAGAAATGAATCTGTGTACTCATCCAATTGAAGACCTTGGTCACACCATAATCTCCTTAGTCATGCTGCTTATAGTCACAGCCATAATCTTCATAGTCATGCTACTTATAGTCACAGCCATAATCTCCTTAGTCATGCTGCTTATAGTCAGTCATATTCTTCATAGTCATGCTGCTTATAGTCACAGCCATAATCTCCATAATCATGCTGCTTATAGTCACAGCCATAATCTTCATAGTCATGCTGCTTATAGTCACAGCCATAATCTTCATAGTCATGCTGCTTATAGTCACAGCCATAATCTTCATAGTCATGCTGCTTATAGTCACAGCCATAATCTTCATAGTCATGCTGCTTATAGTCACAGCTATAATCTTCATAGTCAAGCTGCTTATAGTCACAGCCATAATCTCCATAATCATGCTGCTTTTAGTCATAGCCAAAATCTTAACAGTCATGCTGGCTATAGTCACAACAAATGCACTACTCTCATCTTTGATGGTCATCCATAAATACTGAACTGTGAAGGTCCAACAGCAACACACTAAGGAGATGTATGATACACAAGGACATTAGGTATATACTGTATAAAGATAGACAATTTACAGATCAACACACTTTCTATAATTTCTTGAAGAAATATACATGCAAGCAACTTCAGAGATTTTTACTTTTATGTTTCATCTAAGTATTACAAGATTTCACTCAATTCTTAGACCCTGAATTTCTCGTATGTTGCCGGGGCATGAAAGGAGATGCAAAGAATAGCAATACTGGAATCTGCTATGTATGTCAAATGAGCTAAGACTGTTCTATAAAATTCAGTGTCCATACAGCCATGCTGAAGTAGGATATCAAGTCAAAAAGCGCAGATATCACAGCCAAGCTATAACCAAGAACATAACACATTCCATTCTTAGGACTACATCCTGATTCTTCTTCTTAAGCATTCATTCACAAACTCCAGCTTTTTGCCCCCATACTAAAATTGCATTGTGGTGCATCGCTGCACTGAATCTTCCTGGGCATCTTAGTAGCATTGTGGGTAAGGTGTTCGGTCTTGTTCACAAAGTGGAATTTTTCTGAGATCTCCGTGAATTATTGCTTGAAGCTGCAGAATTACAAGCTATGAGTAGTGCTATCGGCAGGTGAAATTCTCTATTGAGAGGGATGGAGTACACATGAGGTAACCTGTGTACAATGAAGTCGAACCTCTACACATTTTTAACTTCTCAACTACATACAAACACATCACACCCCATCATTAAAACACTCATAAACATGCGAGCACAAACACACATATTTATGTATGTTTTCTTTTACACACACACACGCAGAGAGAGAGAGCAGTTGAAGTGTGATGATGATGACACTCATGAAAGTACCCATGAGAATGACCCAGAGTACGCTGGATCAACAACATCAAAGAGACATTAAAATTAATCAAACTACAAATGACATTATCTGAAGCTGTCAGAAAAGCGAGAACAAGAACATTGTATCTCCCTCGACGCCCGTAGTAAAAAAGCGCAGATATCACAGCCAAGCTATAACCAAGAACATAACACATTCCATTCTTAGGACTTCTTCTTCTTCAGCGTTCATTCTCAAACTCCTGCTGAATTCTCTTGTAGCAGGACCATTGTCCTACTAGATTTCCAGCAGGATGTAGTCCAGAGAATGGAAATGCGTTGTGTCACCGTTAAATTTGCGCCAATGGCCCGACACATCCGTCTTCGGGGCGATTCTTAGGACTACATCCTGATTCTTCTTCTTCAGCATTCATTCTCAAACTCCAGCTGGAATTTTCTTGTAGCAGGAAAATGATTCTACTAGATTTTCAGCAGAATGTAGTTCAGAGAATGTAAATGTAATGTGTTGCTATTTTATTTGCACCAATGGTCCAACACATCTGTCTTCAGTGGTAAATACTGATAATCTGCAGGAGTTTGAGAATGAACACAGAAAAAGAACTTTTATCAGGTATTTAAATCTTCATATCTTCACTTGTTTTTGCCCCCATACTAAAATTGCATTGTGGTGCATCGCTGCACTGAATCTTCCTGGGCATCTTAGTAGCATTGTGGGTAAGGTGTTTGGTCTTGTTCACAAAGTGGAATTTTTCTGAGATCTCTGTGAATTATTGCTTGAAGCTGCGGAATTACAAGCTATGAGTAGTGCTATCGGCAGGTGAAATGCTCCATTGAGAGGGATGGAGTACACATGAGGTAACCTGAGTACAATGAAGTCGAACCTCTACACATTTTTAACTTCTCAACTACATACAAACACATCACACCCCATCATTAAAACACTCCTAAACATGCGAGCACAAACACACATATTTATGTATGTTTTCTTTTACACACACACACGCAGAGAGAGAGAGCAGTTGAAGTGTGATGATGATGACACTCATGAAAGTACCCATGAGAATGACCCAGAGTACGCTGGCTCAACAACATCAAAGAGACATTAAAATTAATCAAACTACAAATGACATTATCTGAAGCTGTCAGAAAAGCGAGAACAAGAACATTGTATCTCCCTCGACGCCCGTAGTAAAAAAGCGCAGATATCACAGCCAAGCTATAACCAAGAACATAACACATTCCATTCTTAGGACTTCTTCTTCTTCAGCGTTCATTCTCAAACTCCTGCTGAATTCTCTTGTAGCAGGACCATTGTCCTACTAGATTTCCAGCAGGATGTAGTCCAGAGAATGGAAATGCGTTGTGTCACCGTTTTATTTGCGCCAATGGCCCGACACATCCGTCTTCGGGGCGATTCTTAGGACTACATCCTGATTCTTCTTCTTCAGCATTCATTCTCAAACTCCAGCTGGAATTTTCTTGTAGCAGGAAAATGATTCTACTAGATTTTCAGCAGAATGTAGTTCAGAGGATGTAAATGTAATGTGTCGCTATTTTATTTGCACCAATGGTCCAACACATTTGTCTTCAGTGGTAAATACTGATAATCTGCAGGAGTTTGAGAATGAACACAGAAAAAGAACTTTTATCAGGTATTTAAATCTTCATATCTTCACTTGTTTTTGCCCCCATACTAAAATTTCATTGTGGTGCATCGCTGCACTGAATCTTCCTGGGCATCTCAGTGGCATTGTGGGTAAGGTGTTCAGTCTTGTTCACAAAGTGGAATTTTTCTGAGATCTCTGTGAATTATTGCTTGAAGCTGCGGAATTACAAGCTATGAGTAGTGCTATCGGCAGGTGAAATTCTCTATTGAGAGGGATGGAGTACACATGAGGTAACCTGAGTACAATGAAGTCGAACCTCTACACATTTTTAACTTCTCAACTACATACAAACACATCACACCCCATCATTAAAACACTCATAAACATGCGAGCACAAACACACATATTTATGTATGTTTTCTTTTACACACACACACGCAGAGAGAGAGTTAGAGAGAGAGAGCAGTTGAAGTGTGATGATGATGACACTCATGAAAGTACCCATGAGAATGACCCAGAGTACGCTGGATCAACAACATCAAAGAGACATTAAAATTAATCAAACTACAAATGACATTATCTGAAGCTGTCAGAAAAGCGAGAACAAGAACATTGTATCTCCCTCGACGCCCGTAGTCAAAAAGCGCAGATATCACAGCCAAGCTATAACCAAGAACATAACACATTCCATTCTTAGGACTTCTTCTTCTTCAGCGTTCATTCTCAAACTCCTGCTGAATTCTCTTGTAGCAGGACCATTGTCCTACTAGATTTCCAGCAGGATGTAGTCCAGAGAATGGAAATGCGTTGTGTCACCGTTTTATTTGCGCCAATGGCCCGACACATCCGTCTTCGGCGGGATTCTTAGGACTACATCCTGATTCTTCTTCTTCAGCATTCATTCTCAAACTCCAGCTGGAATTTTCTTGTAGCAGGAAAATGATTCTACTAGATTTTCAGCAGAATGTAGTTCAGAGAATGTAAATGTAATGTGTTGCTATTTTATTTGCACCAATGGTCCAACACATCTGTCTTCAGTGGTAAATACTGATAATCTGCAGGAGTTTGAGAATGAACACAGAAAAAGAACTTTTATCAGGTATTTAAATCTTCATATCTTCACTTGTTTTTGCCCCCATACTAAAATTGCATTGTGGTGCATCGCTGCACTGAATCTTCCTGGGCATCTTAGTAGCATTGTGGGTAAGGTGTTTGGTCTTGTTCACAAAGTGGAATTTTTCTGAGATCTCTGTGAATTATTGCTTGAAGCTGCTGAATTACAAGCTATGAGTAGTGCTATCGGCAGGTGAAATGCTCCATTGAGAGGGATGGAGTACACATGAGGTAACCTGAGTACAATGAAGTCGAACCTCTACACATTTTTAACTTCTCAACTACATACAAACACATCACACCCCATCATTAAAACACTCCTAAACATGCGAGCACAAACACACATATTTATGTATGTTTTCTTTTACACACACACACTCAGAGAGAGAGAGCAGTTGAAGTGTGATGATGATGACACTCATGAAAGTACCCATGAGAATGACCCAGAGTACGCTGGCTCAACAACATCAAAGAGACATTAAAATTAATCAAACTACAAATGACATTATCTGAAGCTGTCAGAAAAGCGAGAACAAGAACATTGTATCTCCCTCGACGCCCGTAGTAAAAAAGCGCAGATATCACAGCCAAGCTATAACCAAGAACATAACACATTCCATTCTTAGGACTTCTTCTTCTTCAGCGTTCATTCTCAAACTCCTGCTGAATTCTCTTGTAGCAGGACCATTGTCCTACTAGATTTCCAGCAGGATGTAGTCCAGAGAATGGAAATGCGTTGTGCCACCGTTTTATTTGCGCCAATGGCCCGACACATCCGTCTTCGGGGCGATTCTTAGGACTACATCCTGATTCTTCTTCTTCAGCATTCATTCTCAAACTCCAGCTGGAATTTTCTTGTAGCAGGAAAATGATTCTACTAGATTTTCAGCAGAATGTAGTTCAGAGGATGTAAATGTAATGTGTCGCTATTTTATTTGCACCAATGGTCCAACACATTTGTCTTCAGTGGTAAATACTGATAATCTGCAGGAGTTTGAGAATGAACACAGAAAAAGAACTTTTATCAGGTATTTAAATCTTCATATCTTCACTTGTTTTTGCCCCCATACTAAAATTGCATTGTGGTGCATCGCTGCACTGAATCTTCCTGGGCATCTTAGTAGCATTGTGGGTAAGGTGTTTGGTCTTGTTCACAAAGTGGAATTTTTCCGAGATCTCTGTGAATTATTGCTTGAAGCTGCGGAATTACAAGCTATGAGTAGTGCTATCGGCAGGTGAAATTCTCTATTGAGAGGGATGGAGTACACATGAGGTAACCTGAGTACAATGAAGTCGAACCTCTACACATTTTTAACTTCTCAACTACATACAAACACATCACACCCCATCATTAAAACACTCATAAACATGCGAGCACAAACACACATATTTATGTATGTTTTCTTTTACACATACACACGCAGAGAGAGAGTTAGAGAGAGAGAGCAGTTGAAGTGTGATGATGATGACACTCATGAAAGTACCCATGAGAATGACCCAGAGTACGCTGGATCAACAACATCAAAGAGACATTAAAATTAATCAAACTACAAATGACATTATCTGAAGCTGTCAGAAAAGCGAGAACAAGAACATTGTATCTCCCTCGACGCCCGTAGTCAAAAAGCGCAGATATCACAGCCAAGCTATAACCAAGAACATAACACATTCCATTCTTAGGACTTCTTCTTCTTCAGCGTTCATTCTCAAACTCCTGCTGAATTCTCTTGTAGCAGGACCATTGTCCTACTAGATTTCCAGCAGGATGTAGTCCAGAGAATGGAAATGCGTTGTGTCACCGTTTTATTTGCGCCAATGGCCCGACACATCCGTCTTCGGCGGGATTCTTAGGACTACATCCTGATTCTTCTTCTTCAGCATTCATTCTCAAACTCCAGCTGGAATTTTCTTGTAGCAGGAAAATGATTCTACTAGATTTTCAGCAGAATGTAGTTCAGAGAATGTAAATGTAATGTGTTGCTATTTTATTTGCACCAATGGTCCAACACATCTGTCTTCAGTGGTAAATACTGATAATCTGCAGGAGTTTGAGAATGAACACAGAAAAAGAACTTTTATCAGGTATTTAAATCTTCATATCTTCACTTGTTTTTGCCCCCATACTAAAATTGCATTGTGGTGCATCGCTGCACTGAATCTTCCTGGGCATCTTAGTAGCATTGTGGGTAAGGTGTTTGGTCTTGTTCACAAAGTGGAATTTTTCTGAGATCTCTGTGAATTATTGCTTGAAGCTGCTGAATTACAAGCTATGAGTAGTGCTATCGGCAGGTGAAATGCTCCATTGAGAGGGATGGAGTACACATGAGGTAACCTGAGTACAATGAAGTCGAACCTCTACACATTTTTAACTTCTCAACTACATACAAACACATCACACCCCATCATTAAAACACTCCAAACATGCGAGCACAAACACACATATTTATGTATGTTTTCTTTTACACACACACACGCAGAGAGAGAGAGCAGTTGAAGTGTGATGATGATGACACTCATGAAAGTACCCATGAGAATGACCCAGAGTACGCTGGCTCAACAACATCAAAGAGACATTAAAATTAATCAAACTACAAATGACATTATCTGAAGCTGTCAGAAAAGCGAGAACAAGAACATTGTATCTCCCTCGACGCCCGTAGTCAAAAAGCGCAGATATCACAGCCAAGCTATAACCAAGAACATAACACATTCCATTCTTAGGACTTCTTCTTCTTCAGCGTTCATTCTCAAACTCCTGCTGAATTCTCTTGTAGCAGGACCATTGTCCTACTAGATTTCCAGCAGGATGTAGTCCAGAGAATGGAAATGCGTTGTGTCACCGTTAAATTTGCGCCAATGGCCCGACACATCCGTCTTCGGGGCGATTCTTAGGACTACATCCTGATTCTTCTTCTTCAGCATTCATTCTCAAACTCCAGCTGGAATTTTCTTGTAGCAGGAAAATGATTCTACTAGATTTTCAGCAGAATGTAGTTCAGAGGATGTAAATGTAATGTGTCGCTATTTTATTTGCACCAATGGTCCAACACATTTGTCTTCAGTGGTAAATACTGATAATCTGCAGGAGTTTGAGAATGAACACAGAAAAAGAACTTTTATCAGGTATTTAAATCTTCATATCTTCACTTGTTTTTGCCCCCATACTAAAATTGCATTGTGGTGCATCGCTGCACTGAATCTTCCTGGGCATCTTAGTAGCATTGTGGGTAAGGTGTTTGGTCTTGTTCACAAAGTGGAATTTTTCTGAGATCTCTGTGAATTATTGCTTGAAGCTGCGGAATTACAAGCTATGAGTAGTGCTATCGGCAAGGTGAAATTCTCTATTGAGAGGGATGGAGTACACATGAGGTAACCTGAGTACAATGAAGTCGAACCTCTACACATTTTTAACTTCTCAACTACATACAAACACATCACACCCCATCATTAAAACACTCATAAACATGCGAGCACAAACACACATATTTATGTATGTTTTCTTTTACACACACACACGCAGAGAGAGAGTTAGAGAGAGAGAGCAGTTGAAGTGTGATGATGATGACACTCATGAAAGTACCCATGAGAATGACCCAGAGTACGCTGGATCAACAACATCAAAGAGACATTAAAATTAATCAAACTACAAATGACATTATCTGAAGCTGTCAGAAAAGCGAGAACAAGAACATTGTATCTCCCTCGACGCCCGTAGTAAAAAAGCGCAGATATCACAGCCAAGCTATAACCAAGAACATAACACATTCCATTCTTAGGACTTCTTCTTCTTCAGCGTTCATTCTCAAACTCCTGCTGAATTCTCTTGTAGCAGGACCATTGTCCTACTAGATTTCCAGCAGGATGTAGTCCAGAGAATGGAAATGCGTTGTGTCACCGTTAAATTTGCGCCAATGGCCCGACACATCCGTCTTCGGGGCGATTCTTAGGACTACATCCTGATTCTTCTTCTTCAGCATTCATTCTCAAACTCCAGCTGGAATTTTCTTGTAGCAGGAAAATGATTCTACTAGATTTTCAGCAGAATGTAGTTCAGAGGATGTAAATGTAATGTGTCGCTATTTTATTTGCACCAATGGTCCAACACATTTGTCTTCAGTGGTAAATACTGATAATCTGCAGGAGTTTGAGAATGAACACAGAAAAAGAACTTTTATCAGGTATTTAAATCTTCATATCTTCACTTGTTTTTGCCCCCATACTAAAATTGCATTGTGGTGCATCGCTGCACTGAATCTTCCTGGGCATCTTAGTAGCATTGTGGGTAAGGTGTTTGGTCTTGTTCACAAAGTGGAATTTTTCTGAGATCTCTGTGAATTATTGCTTGAAGCTGCGGAATTACAAGCTATGAGTAGTGCTATCGGCAAGGTGAAATTCTCTATTGAGAGGGATGGAGTACACATGAGGTAACCTGAGTACAATGAAGTCGAACCTCTACACATTTTTAACTTCTCAACTACATACAAACACATCACACCCCATCATTAAAACACTCATAAACATGCGAGCACAAACACACATATTTATGTATGTTTTCTTTTACACACACACACGCAGAGAGAGAGTTAGAGAGAGAGAGCAGTTGAAGTGTGATGATGATGACACTCATGAAAGTACCCATGAGAATGACCCAGAGTACGCTGGATCAACAACATCAAAGAGACATTAAAATTAATCAAACTACAAATGACATTATCTGAAGCTGTCAGAAAAGCGAGAACAAGAACATTGTATCTCCCTCGACGCCCGTAGTAAAAAAGCGCAGATATCACAGCCAAGCTATAACCAAGAACATAACACATTCCATTCTTAGGACTTCTTCTTCTTCAGCGTTCATTCTCAAACTCCTGCTGAATTCTCTTGTAGCAGGACCATTGTCCTACTAGATTTCCAGCAGGATGTAGTCCAGAGAATGGAAATGCGTTGTGTCACCGTTTTATTTGCGCCAATGGCCCGACACATCCGTCTTCGGCGGGATTCTTAGGACTACATCCTGATTCTTCTTCTTCAGCATTCATTCTCAAACTCCAGCTGGAATTTTCTTGTAGCAGGAAAATGATTCTACTAGATTTTCAGCAGAATGTAGTTCAGAGAATGTAAATGTAATGTGTTGCTATTTTATTTGCACCAATGGTCCAACACATCTGTCTTCAGTGGTAAATACTGATAATCTGCAGGAGTTTGAGAATGAACACAGAAAAAGAACTTTTATCAGGTATTTAAATCTTCATATCTTCACTTGTTTTTGCCCCCATACTAAAATTGCATTGTGGTGCATCGCTGCACTGAATCTTCCTGGGCATCTTAGTAGCATTGTGGGTAAGGTGTTTGGTCTTGTTCACAAAGTGGAATTTTTCTGAGATCTCTGTGAATTATTGCTTGAAGCTGCTGAATTACAAGCTATGAGTAGTGCTATCGGCAGGTGAAATGCTCCATTGAGAGGGATGGAGTACACATGAGGTAACCTGAGTACAATGAAGTCGAACCTCTACACATTTTTAACTTCTCAACTACATACAAACACATCACACCCCATCATTAAAACACTCCAAACATGCGAGCACAAACACACATATTTATGTATGTTTTCTTTTACACACACACACGCAGAGAGAGAGAGCAGTTGAAGTGTGATGATGATGACACTCATGAAAGTACCCATGAGAATGACCCAGAGTACGCTGGCTCAACAACATCAAAGAGACATTAAAATTAATCAAACTACAAATGACATTATCTGAAGCTGTCAGAAAAGCGAGAACAAGAACATTGTATCTCCCTCGACGCCCGTAGTCAAAAAGCGCAGATATCACAGCCAAGCTATAACCAAGAACATAACACATTCCATTCTTAGGACTTCTTCTTCTTCAGCGTTCATTCTCAAACTCCTGCTGAATTCTCTTGTAGCAGGACCATTGTCCTACTAGATTTCCAGCAGGATGTAGTCCAGAGAATGGAAATGCGTTGTGTCACCGTTAAATTTGCGCCAATGGCCCGACACATCCGTCTTCGGGGCGATTCTTAGGACTACATCCTGATTCTTCTTCTTCAGCATTCATTCTCAAACTCCAGCTGGAATTTTCTTGTAGCAGGAAAATGATTCTACTAGATTTTCAGCAGAATGTAGTTCAGAGGATGTAAATGTAATGTGTCGCTATTTTATTTGCACCAATGGTCCAACACATTTGTCTTCAGTGGTAAATACTGATAATCTGCAGGAGTTTGAGAATGAACACAGAAAAAGAACTTTTATCAGGTATTTAAATCTTCATATCTTCACTTGTTTTTGCCCCCATACTAAAATTGCATTGTGGTGCATCGCTGCACTGAATCTTCCTGGGCATCTTAGTAGCATTGTGGGTAAGGTGTTTGGTCTTGTTCACAAGGTGGAATTTTTCTGAGATCTCTGTGAATTATTGCTTGAAGCTGCGGAATTACAAGCTATGAGTAGTGCTATCGGCAGGTGAAATTCTCTATTGAGAGGGATGGAGTACACATGAGGTAACCTGAGTACAATGAAGTCGAACCTCTACACATTTTTAACTTCTCAACTACATACAAACACATCACACCCCATCATTAAAACACTCATAAACATGCGAGCACAAACACACATATTTATGTATGTTTTCTTTTACACACACACACGCAGAGAGAGAGTTAGAGAGAGAGAGCAGTTGAAGTGTGATGATGATGACACTCATGAAAGTACCCATGAGAATGACCCAGAGTACGCTGGATCAACAACATCAAAGAGACATTAAAATTAATCAAACTACAAATGACATTATCTGAAGCTGTCAGAAAAGCGAGAACAAGAACATTGTATCTCCCTCGACGCCCGTAGTAAAAAAGCGCAGATATCACAGCCAAGCTATAACCAAGAACATAACACATTCCATTCTTAGGACTTCTTCTTCTTCAGCGTTCATTCTCAAACTCCTGCTGAATTCTCTTGTAGCAGGACCATTGTCCTACTAGATTTCCAGCAGGATGTAGTCCAGAGAATGGAAATGCGTTGTGTCACCGTTTTATTTGCGCCAATGGCCCGACACATCCGTCTTCGGCGGGATTCTTAGGACTACATCCTGATTCTTCTTCTTCAGCATTCATTCTCAAACTCCAGCTGGAATTTTCTTGTAGCAGGAAAATGATTCTACTAGATTTTCAGCAGAATGTAGTTCAGAGAATGTAAATGTAATGTGTTGCTATTTTATTTGCACCAATGGTCCAACACATCTGTCTTCAGTGGTAAATACTGATAATCTGCAGGAGTTTGAGAATGAACACAGAAAAAGAACTTTTATCAGGTATTTAAATCTTCATATCTTCACTTGTTTTTGCCCCCATACTAAAATTGCATTGTGGTGCATCGCTGCACTGAATCTTCCTGGGCATCTTAGTAGCATTGTGGGTAAGGTGTTTGGTCTTGTTCACAAAGTGGAATTTTTCTGAGATCTCTGTGAATTATTGCTTGAAGCTGCTGAATTACAAGCTATGAGTAGTGCTATCGGCAGGTGAAATGCTCCATTGAGAGGGATGGAGTACACATGAGGTAACCTGAGTACAATGAAGTCGAACCTCTACACATTTTTAACTTCTCAACTACATACAAACACATCACACCCCATCATTAAAACACTCCTAAACATGCGAGCACAAACACACATATTTATGTATGTTTTCTTTTACACACACACACGCAGAGAGAGAGAGCAGTTGAAGTGTGATGATGATGACACTCATGAAAGTACCCATGAGAATGACCCAGAGTACGCTGGATCAACAACATCAAAAAGACATTAAAATTAATCAAACTACAAATGACATTATCTGAAGCTGCCAGAAAAGCAAGAACAAGAACATTGTATCTCCCTCGACACCCGTAAAGGGTAAAAGAGGAAGGAAAGAAGAAGACCCATGAGAATGGGGAAAAGGTGGGAGGGCGGGTATGACTTTCTTGCAATCTCAAAGCATACTGAAGATCCAAAGGTTAATTATCTCCCTGGAATCTAGGCATAGGTCTTCAGTAGGCTTCATCCCATCGGAGTTCATGGGGGTGCTGTAACCAACTATATGCCTGAGCTTCTTAGTTGTCTCTTTACAACATACATGGTAGTGTTATTATTTTTTGCTCTCCATTCAGTTCCCAGCAACACATGGACAAGTAGATTAGCTAATGCCAGGAATTTAACCCCTTGTCTCCAGCAAGCTGCTATAACAGACAGTTAGGCAGACCCTTACTGCCTGGTAAGCCACCAAAACTTCCACTTTTATAGTTACTTCTAAATTTATTATGGCAAATTAAGGAAAACCCTTATTGAGAACAAGAGCTCAACAGTAATGTTTGTGATGTAGACCTCTATACTACACTGACTCCAAAAAAATAAAGTATAAAAGTGGGTTTCTGTGGCCAATAGAGATACCAAAAGAGGCGAAAATGTCAAGCACACTTGAATTTAGATTTCAGGTGGTGTCAAGTGTACAATACAAGAACCAATTCTCCCTTAAGATTGGCCTCTAATAGCGATATGACTACAGCCATCACTCAGTGAAAGTGGTAAAACAGTGAACATATTAGTTACCGTGCCAAAGTCAGATGTATCAGGCCATTGGCATAAATTAATATTGATACAGCGCATTTTTATTTCCTGAACTTCATCCTGCTGGAAATCTAGTAGGACCATGTTCTGTTACAAGAGAGATTCTGTGGAAATTTGAGAACAAAATACAAATAAAATGAATAAAAAATGGAAAAAACATCAATATCTAACAAGGTCAAATAAAATTTTGGGAACCCACCTGAAGACACAATGGTGAGAATCCATCATTTACATGAATAAAATCAGTTTCAGATGTATTTCTAATCACCAAATCAAACAACTCTTGCATTCTCTTGTATTGAATTGAGCGTAAAAATTCATTGTTGAGTGCTTTAACCTCCTTGCATGACAGACAGTAGACAGAATGTCTCTGCCAGATGTCTGGATCATTTAGAAACTGTAAGGGAAGATCATAATACATTAGTATTAATAAATTGTATTCTATCTGTAAAAATGGAAAGGCAGGATTCACATCATCACCAGAACTAGAATACTTCCAAGACCCTAACACATCTCTAAGCTGTGATTATAAACAATCAGAAGGCAGTAGATGGTATTTGAACCAGGTTCATTCAGCTGGCACTACCTATTCAGCTCACAATAGAGATGTGGTGTGGTCAAATTTGTAAAACATATTGACTCAATTTATAAGACAAATAGATGCCAGCTGAATGGACCCGGTTAAAATCCATCTACTGCCTTCTAATTTTTTTCTATAACTCCTTGCTGCTTCCTGTTTATATGATTATAAACATCACATGGAGCAAACAATACAGAGCATCCTCTTCCACCCTCATCTGTCCAATGCAAAATAGTCTAATAGCTTTGGAAATGGGAATCATGCCGCTGCACGTGGCTAAACCACACAAGTTTGTGACGTTTCCCTACCACCATGAGATGTTCTTGTTGACCTGCACAAGAATTAATTTTATTTCTCACAAATGTGTTAGTTTGATGTTCTATATAATAGTTGCACAATAGATGTCTGTAGCATTTGTTATCCCTTTTAAGCCTGCATTCTTCCCCCATTTCTGATATAATTGTCCACATTTTTACATCAGCACATACGAATAGATATTATTAGAGATTTCAATATTGTGGTTGTTGAACTTTGTTATAAATACAGTAAAATCTCAGTATAACAACTTGGTCTAAACCAACACAATTTGTATGTAATAACAGAAATTTGCCATATACAGAACAAACAATGAAGAGCAAATATAACTGGGGATTGTGAAAAGTGTTGTTCTATCTATATGCTGTGGCCCTTGTTTGCCTTGCGGTATCAGGGATGGAAGAATTCTCTGGAGATGGCCTTCTTGTGCGCTGTATGTAAGCTTGTTCCTGTGGCTTCTTTGATTTCTGTGATCCATCTTCTACATGGTCTACCTCTGGCTTTATAACCATTATGTCTATGTGTCATGACCATTTGTGACATGCTATCTGACGGTAGTCTGAAAGCGTATTAAAACCACTTGATCTGAAAATGCTGTTAAATGGGGAAATTTGCTATTTAAGGACTTACTATAGAGGGATCCCTCGGTAGCAGGTTTCAACTGCAGCACACAGCCAAAGTCGGATGTGTGGGGTCATTCGCACAAATAAAATGTCAATACAACACATTTATGTTTTCTGGACTACATCCTGCTGGAAATATAGTAGGACCATTATTCTGCTATAAGAGAGATCCTGCCGGAATTTTGAAAAACAATGGAAATGAAAATAAAAGTAACACAACTGCAATCCGACAGGCGAAAATTGAAAACAGGTAATGAAGTTTTGCTAATCACTGGAAACACACAGGAAAATAAACAAATCAAACCAAAAGGTCTTTATTAAGAATGCAACATCTCACAGGATGAGTAAAGGACAGCATCCACATCGAGGCCAATGTCTTAAAGTGCAGAAAGGACCTTGTCCAGCAAATAGAGGCTGGAAACTAAGATTGGTTGATAAGTCATCCCCTACATCCAGCAGGACCACAGTTCTGCACAAGCAAGCACAAACTATAATAGATAAACTACTGTAAAACTTTATAACAATAGTACTTGGATAGAACACAAGTGTTGTTGTACATTGTCACCTTGGATGTCGCACTTTTCACTCTCTGTCTAGTGCACCAGTGAAAGTACCACTGTTTTTACAGTTTTTATTGTTAGTTCGCTGTGTTTTGTAATTTCTTGAGAAAGACCTTAAGGTTGAAATGTTGAAAATGTCTTGTATATTGTTATTTGCATGTTTTCACACCTACACCACATAGTCTAATAGTCATCATTAGGCCATCATAAAACTACGACAAAACGTGTGTTCTATGTAAGCATACACAAGTGCTGAAGTCAGAGATACCAGGCAGAGATGGAATCATGCAACCAATTAGATAACAGTAAAGGATGACATTGTCTGCTATCACATTACAGAGATAATGGATTCATTAGCTAATTCAACAGATCTCATTTTAGTGTTTAACAATCATGGAAATATCTATATTACATCTGTTTAGCAACCCAGAAATGTATTTTCAACAAATGCATAGAAATTTCTCACTACATGATAATATGCGGGTCAATGACTACTCAGAAACCTTTTTTTCTTTCAAAACAAACAAAATCAATAAGTACCTGTGGAACAAAGGGGTTGCAAGATATATCAGCTTCATCAGGTCTGCTTATTGCAGTCACTTCCATAGACAACTTTGCTCCAACTACTGCATGCATTATCTTCAGCTTGTCACCTGCCTGGACATTCAGATCAAGCACTTGTCCTGAGAGCAGTATGCATTCAGCATATTTATATATATACACACACATTCATTAAGAGTTAATGTGGTACTTTCCTACTATGCAGGCACACACATCTAATGAAACAAATTGTAATCTGAGACAATATAGCTCAATTAACGGTAGAATGAGAAAAATTAATAATTAAAAACAAGTGGAAACAATCAATTCCGAATTAGATCCGTCCCACTACTGTGTTTTTATTTATATATCTTCATTAGATTCCTATAGCCTATAGAAAAGATAATGTCTCCATCTCTGTTCGTGAATGATTCATAATATTCACGATAGTAAGACTCATAAAAGACAATATTTTGTGAATGGAAAAAGACATAATGTTATCAAAAAGGGTTTTCTAAAAAGTATGATTCTGCAATATAAAAATGCAAATTTCTGTGCCCACTTAACAAGAAAGTATCTTTAAAGTCTCCTTTGCCTGCTTTACAACCACATGCAGAAAGTCTGTAGGTTTTCCCAGTGGCCCACAAGCATGCTACATTATATATCTAGTAGATGATATGGCTATAGAGGCTTTTCTTCCAGTGAAAATCCTATCAACATTCATCTATATGGTTATAGTTTCATGTTGTATGTCTTGTATGTTATCTACCACTCAAGGGTTAAAATGCACGTTTTGTCTCAATTTTCTAATTTTGTCTTCTATCGAATAATCCCAATGGATGATGAAGGTCAGTGGACATTACCCTTTTCCCCCTTTATACACTACTAAACATAAATATATCCAAGAAAATCACTACAGCCAAAAAATGCTGGATTGATGGCTACATATAGTAATGCAAAATGATGTAAAAAGGTTACTAAAACACTTACCTAGCCTATTAATAAAAATATATTTTTAAGAAAAAAAACAAAAAACATACAATAAAACTAAACAGGACAATTCTCAACATATCGGCTCAAATTGAACCTTTTTCAAGAGACAAACAACAGAAAACGACAAAATAAAAAAATAAATAGATGTCTATATTTCATCAAGCCCTCGTCTCCATAATAGCGCAGGGATGGCAACGCATCTAGTCAAGGTGAAAATGCATTTTCACCTTGACTAGATGCGTTGCCATCCCTGCGCTATTATGGAGACGAGGGCTTGATGAAATATAGACATCTATTTATTTTTTTATTTTGTCGTTTTCTGTTGTTTGTCTCTTGAAAAAGGTTCAATTTGAGCCGATACGTTGAGAATTGTCCTGTTTAGTTTTATTGTATGTTTTTTGTTTTTTTTCTTAAAAATATATTTTTATTAATAGGCTAGGTAAGTGTTTTAGTAACCTTTTTACATCATTTTGCATTACTATTTGTTCATTAGGTTACTGCGGCACCATCCACTTTGTCGGACACCCTCTGGCCATTTGGTTATTTATATTGATGGCTACATCCTGTATAGGATGTTACCAATTTCATTTATAGATGATACACGGCTACATATACTGTTGGAACGTCCAAAACTCCCCTCAGAGAGAAAAAATTATGTTACCAGACCAAACAATCATTAACACTTTACATCACAACACATCAATTACAAAACACTTGCTGATTTCTGAACTTGTCATTGGCAGCTAAAGAGTTTTTAATTCAGCAGTTTTAAATAAACAACAACATACACATAAAGTGTCCAAATTACACATATTTTAGATGGAGTAATCTGGCGCTAATAATTATGTCTGGCCATTGCGGCAGATAAAACGGTGATACACCATATCTCAGTTCACTGAACAACATCCAGCATGAAGTCTAGTTGGACCATTGTTCTTCTATAAGAAGAGATTCAGCAGGAGTTTGAGAATGAACACTAACAAGTACATGGTGTAAAAATACATGGAATACTTCATAAAACTAGTAACTTCATATCTTATTACACTGACCTACCTCGAGATGATGGTTGCATTATAACTCTCATAGAGTGTACAGGAAAAATAGCTTGATCCCAGCAGCTGTGAGAGTCTGTGTGAGTTGAAATGATAACAGAGTCATCCAGGTACAATGAAAACCACACAGCTACTGCATCCAGTCTTCCATTGGATGTAATATCCACATGCAGCTCCTGAGTAATGCCCTTGTTTAGATAATGCAGCCCCTTGATGAATATAATAACATTAATAATGTTAAAATGCTGTCTTCTCTACTGGATTGTTAGTCTACAGAACCAAAATGACTACCTCCAGATAAAATTGAATGATCAGGAGACTGCACTAAAACTGTGCACTGTAAAATTGCTATTTAACCCTTTTTTATATTTGTTCAATAATTACTGTACTTTCTGATACAACTGACGGTCTCAGCAAATGGGAGAAGTGCACACTGATAGTTCCTGTAGCTTGCAGGGTTTTCCAAACATCTCATCTATACTCACAAGGTCTCTAGATACTCATGAAACGATCCTCCATTTTTCTCAAGTTCACATCATATTCGATGATCTGTCATTACAGATAATCAAGAATAAAGAATATTCATGACAGATGGCTGAGTCATTACAGATGAACAAGTCTGACAGAATCCTCACAGATGACCAATCACTGACAGATTGCTGAGTCATTACAGATCTCAGAGCCAATACCAATCGAGTTCAAGATGGTAAAATTATCAAAGTCATCATAGACAGCCGATTCACCAATGATGACCAAATCATCACAGATCGCAGAGACATTACAGATGACAGAGCCTTAATAGATGACTGAGTCATCATAAAGGTTATAATAGATGACCAAGTTATCACAAATAGCTGAGCTGAAACATCATAGATGGTTGAGTAATCATAAACATCTGAATCATCGTAGATGGTCATGTCTTCAAATATGGCTAAGTTATCACAGACATCAGTCACAATAGCTGTCCAAGACATCACAGACATTTGAGTCATCACAGATGATCGTCTTCAAATATGGCTGAGTTATCATAGAGATGTCTAGCTCAGTGGTGGAATGGTGCAGAGTGCATCTGTGATGGCCAAGGTACAGAGTTCGATCCCAGTCACAGGCAATTGCATTTCTGGGCCGTTCAGAAAGCAATGGAAAACTAATAAACATATTTATATTGTCTAGAAAATATCACTACAGCAAAAAAAATGTTCGGTTGATGGCTACATCCTAAATAGGATACGCTACCAATTTTTTTTGTTTATCATAGAGTCACAATATGTGACCAAGTGATCACAGATTTTAGACAGAGATATGTAATAAAAACTTAATATTTCTAACAATCGTACACAAATAATAAATATAGAACTGGAATTCTTCTCTAAGTCATGCACTCAGATGATATCTCTTTTAATAGTGCCGCCGCCTAAGATGGATGTGTTGGGCCATTGGCGCAAATAAAATGGCGACAACACATTTCCATTCTCTAGACTACATCCTGCCGAAAATCTAGTAAGACCATTGTCCTGCTACAAGAGAGATCCAGCAGAAGTTTAAGAATGAACACTGAAGAAGACTGCCCCCCTCCCCCATCTGATTAAATATTCCTGCAGTTTACAAGCTGCTTCATCAATTACTAAGCCTTTGCTCAAAAAATGGCTGCTGAGTAACATTTCACTCAAATTATAACTTTTGTAACATCCATATCCATTTTACCTGAGGATCATTGAAATCCACGTCCATGAATTTTTCCGGTTTTGATAATGTTCTGTAGCCACCTGGAAGACTCGAAAGATCATGTGCTGCATATGGCTCTGATTGACACAGTCCAGTTGAGCCACATATATGTACATCTGAAGTGATGAGTCCATCAAACCGTCCAAGGAATCTGAAATTGGAATTAATACATAAGCAGAGAAATTGATATTATATTTTTATTTAATTATTGGTACTTATGTATAATCCATTCTCAAAGAAATTTAATTGTTCTCCCAAATTGGCTTCCATAAATGACATTACTATACTAAAGTTATATAATGTAGATCACTAAAGCAGAAAATCAAGGTTTATGATAAAAGGTGGCATGTCATGCTTGTGAAATCATGTCAGTAAATTCTATTTGGGTTAGGATTTAATAAGCAAAAAACATTAGACTATATCTTGAATGGGTATGGGTTCCTAAAACAAAACCTGACTTGAAAATGTGTTTACACTGGTTTCTGTAGAATACGTTGATAAAGCACAGATCACATAATATTTTACTGTGTTTTTTTTTGTTTTGTGTAGAATGCAAATTGTGCAATGCAAATTATTCAAGAAATACCAGGTTTATTAATATAAAGAACTGCATTTAATAAATTGAGGCACACTAAACAAAGTAAATCATTTTAATACTGAAAATATAAAATGATAAATGATATATTGTTTACAACTAGAACTAGCACAGACAACAACGACATTCACATTCAGATTACCCATGAATTTTTATGTGTATTCACATTGCTAATGACAACATAAAACTTTGCACTATGGAAACTCATGTACACACATTTTCTAATTGGGTTCTATTTTAGCATCTCGTACACTTGAATGATAGTGCCAAAAGTATCTGCTTATCAACCCTAATCTCTTCTAATCTTCTATTTTTGCAAATTATATCACACAATAACATAAAAGTGGTTGTGGTTTTGTTGCCTACAGAAACGGTGTGAAGTTGGTTTAGAAATCATCTGCATACTCCACTGTCACTTTGAGCATGGAGATGGTTGATAACGTATACATCAACACACTCCATAATACTCACAGACTCCCAAAGCATACTGTGGAAGATAGAAAAATACATGGATATACTGCCCTGGTCATGCTGGGGTCAGAGGAAAAGAGAGAGCCGACTTATTGGCAAGCAATGCGGTGATAGACGGCACAATTCTGAGAAGAGATCAAGCAGATTTTATAAAGGCAGTAATAAATTCATTTCAAGATGAAGATTATGTAAATGAGGCTGAGAATGTACACATACAGAGAATGTTAGAAATGGGAGTATCTAGAGGGGAGGGAAGGAAAATTAAATCTTATGGAAGGCCCCGAAGATCACGCAATCAACACCTGACCGGGACTCTGAGTCTACATACACTGAGATGGCTGTCAGAACGAAGCAATTATGGGAATGTCCCACGTGCTGTAAAGCTAGTATCTAATCAAGAATAAAGAATATACGGTAGCTCAGTATCTCAGTCAGTTGTTGGTTGTTTTTGGTCATTCCAGAGTAAGACTGCACTTCCTCCCATCTAGAGGTCACTCCCATTTCTATCATTCTCTGAACATATACATTGTCTTTTCTGTAACCTCTTCATCATTGTGTAGTGTATTCATGACTGCTATAATTAATTCAGCCTGGTCTCTTCTCTGTACTTTGCCGCCCACTATAGCTTTACCCAACAATGTGTCGGATCTTTCATTGCCCCTGATTCCCACATGACCAGGACAGTAGATAATGTGATCTCTTGAGAGTTGTTGAGAAGAGCGTCACATTCCTTTCCTATCATGCACTTTCATAACTTGCGCAGCATGCTCTGGGAGTCTGATAATATCACTATAGGTGTTCATGGTTGCATCATCAGCCAAATGAGATCCGCTGTAACTGGCTCTCCATTCTCATGCTTGATGTGTTGGGATAGGCACCACATTTTTCTACCACATTTTTTACCATATTGGTAGGTGCTGAAGTCCCACCTGTATCTGTTTCTTTCACTTACTATTGAGCCATCTATGTAAATAGTTATATCTTGTGGCTTCGAGAAGCTGTCCATCTTATTCCTATCCAACATTTCAACTATAGATGTTACCTGAAGATAGCTGCTCATGTCTGAAATACTAATAATATAAACTGTCAATCCGTACCTTTTTTCCTTGTGAACTTCATCACATTCCACAGCTTGCAGGTAAAGCTGCGCCCTTCCAGGAATTACCCGTCCTCGCTACAATAAATAAACAGGGATTAATGTAGATTAAAGGCAAAGGTAGTTCCCATGACAGCAACCTGCCTTCGGGGATGAAGATAACTCATGTACTAAGCCGCAGCAAATATTAGGTGGGGGTGGCAGTATCCATCCTTACTGTCTTTACCTATTCTAACTCGTGTCAGGTACCCATTTACAGTTGGGTCGACTGGAGGAGCAGTCAAAATCATTATTTCAATAGAGCAAAAAAATTAAAGTTAACCCATAGCATTTAACCACCGTAGGGGTGTGAGATGTTAACGATCTAACACTTCAGTGGCTCTGCTATATGAGGGTTGTGGCCATCTCCTCTCCCTGAGTCTTTACCTTCCGGAATGATCCAGTACCCAATTATGGCTGAATCGACCCAGGAGCCATTGTGGTCTGAAAAACATTTCCACCTCAACTGGGGAATGAACTCTGGACCACTCATATACGAAGCCTGTGTGCTTAACACTGCGCTACGAGCTGGAAGATGCTTACTCAGTGAAGTAATCGCTTTAGCTGTTAGCAGGTTGACAACCAATAGCCTTTATGACAAACACATAGGTTCTCAGTTGAGTAAACAAGGTGACACTCAAACTCACATAATGGATGTATGTTTAGTCCCTGGAGGGAGGCATTCCATTGGGGCAGTATCCCAGGATCATCACACTCCGCCAGAAGCACAGCATATACTTCTGGGCCAATTACTTTATCATTCCTCTGTTGGATCTGTTGAAACATCTGCAGTGATGGCACACCTAGCATATCCCACCACTTAGAAATCTGCCACAAAAGGACAAAGTTGCAATGTTCACCTGCCTGCATCTCTTCGTCATCCATGGGGACCATTTGACAAAAGTAAGAAATGAAGGCAAGACATGAAGGCAAGACATGAAGTAACAAAGATTTTTTCAAAGTTTACAGGTTGTCAGCTCATCTCCCAACTTTCTTTAGTCACATCCTACAACATGCCTGGAAGGAAATACAGTGGCCCTATTCTTTGCTTCCTGAACTAGAAATTTAGGCCCTGGTTGCAAATCTGATAATATAAATGGTGCCAAGACACTTTACTTCATCCACTTGATTTAATGTTGTGTCACTGATCCTTATACTACACCTTGGATATATATTTTCCTTTTAGGCCAACCTGACTTATGTTTCATTAGTTTCAGCAGATGTCTTCTTCTCCTGGCATACAATGAAACAACGAATTGCCATTCTTACAACACTAAAGGCAATAGAAAAAGTTTTTTGCTAAGAGAAAAATGAGGAAAAAACCTACATTTTACTTATTAGGCAAACTACTACTAGTCAATATGGAACACTTTTCTTGTCCTAAACTCAGTGAGCCAGGTACTCATTTTTAGCAGATAAACTTAAGGATCTATAAGACAGAAGACTGGACCTACCGGTACCTATTTTTTGTGAATACAAACTGCAAACACTTCACTGTTTCGCTACCACACAATTTCTGTCATGTTACACAGCCCCGAAGAGGAGTAAATAATAGAAACATTGTATATCTTCCATGCATGTCTTACTAAGGAAGTTTTTTTTGGGGTGGGGGGAGGAGTTGGCTGCTCAATCCCATATAGGGCAAAGTAACCAAGCAGTCATGCTGAAGTTGGATGTGTCAGGCAGAAAGGCACAGATATTGCAACTAATCTGTAAACTATGACATAACACATTCCGTTCTCCGGACTACATCCTGTTAATCTTCAGGAGTTTCTTCTTCAGTGTTCATTCTCAAACTCCCGCTGGATCTCCCTTGTAGCAGGACTACAGTCCTACTAGATTTCCAACAGGATGTAGTCCTGAGAATGGAAATGCATTGTCGCCGTTTTATTTGTGCCAATGGCCCAACACATCCATCTTCGGCAGGACCTTCAGGAGTTTGAGAATGAACACAGCATAAGAAATATACACAAATTGCTATTTTAAAATAAAGCAAAAATTTGATTGGCTCCGACATAGAATTTAAAACTGTTACCTCCATGTCACTGTTCTTTATCAAATTACTCCATGCATGACACAACGTTGGCAGAATTCCTTCACCAAAAAGACCAGCATCGAATGTCTCTGTAACTAAAACGTCTGCTCTGTTGATCAGAAGTTTAAAGTGAATCTTTCAGTCAATATTTAAAGTTTGATACATCTGACATTGTAACATTCCCCAAATTGTGAAGTGATTGAGCTTCCTCATGTGATAGCTATATACATGTTTCACCAGCATACACCCACACTGGAGACACCCCTGATCTGTGAGTGCTTAACTCACTTGTATGTTGTCAGGTTCGGGAGTGTCAGGTTGGCTGTTCTATCCCATAAATCAGTGACCCAAAAGCCATGCCAAAGTCAGATGTATCATTCTGAAAGGTGTAGATATCGCAGCCTATCTGTAAATCATCATAAAATGCATTATGTTTCCTGCACTACATTCTGTTAATCTGCAGGAATTTGAGAACACACAGAAGAAAAAGTGTTCACCCTCTTGTTGCTCACCATGTCTCTGAACCATGCATACGTGTAAACGAATGAACATTGTAAAACTGCTCTCAAATGATAGATTTGGACTTGAATCTCAGGAAATAATAATTTCATCTGAAACTATTCAACTATATTCACTAATTACATCTACACTGCCTCTAAATCATAAATGTTATACTTCACAATCACTTCAGTTTCATCTTCAAGTGTCAATCACTGTGGTCTCCGCAAAACCCAAGCGTTTCTTCATGTGTTTTCAAATCCTAAGAAAATCTCCTCTCAACATGGTAGCAAGCTGCCGTTCACTTGCCTTCTTATTAAATCTGCTTTAAAACTCACTTTGTTCCCGCTTGATAAGTTTCTACTCTCGACTAAAACTGACCACTTCCTGCTAAGTTTCTACTCTCGACTAAAACTGACCACTTCCTGCTAAGTTTCTACTCTCGACTAAAACTGACCACTTCCTGCTATGTTTCTGTTCTCAACTAAAAACTGACCACTTCCTGCTAAGTTTCTGCTCTAGATTAAAATTGACCACCTCTTGTTAAGTTTCTGATCTGGACTAAAAATGGTCACATATTGTCAAGTCTCTCCCAACATCACCTGTGTCTTACCGGGACCTGAGAGGGAGAGTAAAGAATAGCAACACTATTTTCCTTCCATGCATGTCGTAAGAGGTGACTAAGGAAGTTATGGGATGATGTTGACTGTCCAATCCCATATAAGGTCAGTGACCCAAAGCCATGCTGAAGTCGGATGTGTCAGGCCAAAAGGTGAAGATATTGCAGCAATGCTGTAAACCATGACACAACATATTCCGTTCTCCGGAATACATCCTGCAAATCTGCAGGAGTTTGAGAACAAATGTAGAAGAAGTCTCTCCGAAAAACTCAAGTGTTTTTTCACTGCTACCGATATTTTTGACGGTATTCATTGTTATTGTTTTTGTGTTTCTACCGGTAATTTGTTAATAATTTTATTGTGTAATTTAATTATCAGCTAAACCCCCTACATCAATAGCAGAAAAAATATTAACATTCTTGGCTTACATTTAAAAAATATAAGGTATATATATTTTCCTGAACAAATATATCCCCTGAATAATAATGATCTTAACAACATACCTAGCATTACCTGCATGACATGTCTTGAGGGATTGACATTTCAGTTGACATCTTGTTAATCATGACAATCTTCTCTGCTGTAACGGTGTCCAGATTTTCCTGAAACACACTGTTAGCTACATCACACATTGAAGTGGACTTCTCAATCGCAAAAACCTGGCTGCTGTTTAATTGTTGGCATGCAATAAGACTGTGGAGTGAACAAAAAACACTGTCTACTAACATTCTCTATTGTTAATGATGTAATAATGTTCAACATGAGCCTAGCGAAAGGCACAGTGAAGAAGACTGGTTGCATAATTACGTAATCCAATTACCCAAGCCTGGCAAGAGTCATGTAAAGATACAGGGTTTCAGGCTCATACTCATGCAGAATACGATTGGCAAGTTGTTAGAAAAGATTGTTGCAAGAGTCATTCTCAACCAGTTATGGATCAGAGTGGATGCTGCGAGTAAAATGTATAATATAATGTATATAAGAATTTCTAGACTGGTAACTGATGGCTCACCGACCACCACCATGCCATCATATTCACGCAAGATGTGTTTGAAAGTTTCGATGTATGAATGGAGACGTGCGCAACTGCAACAGACCTGGAAGATGCTTACATCAGAGTGCCTTTCGATTTCTTGATGAACATGATGCTGCAACTCCAAGTAAGTCCTTTTATTATCAGGTGGATTGCTTCTGCACGTCTTCAGAGACAGGTGGTTCTTAAGTGTGGGGGTTGGTCATCGGCATCAACAGTCATAAGTCCAGGACTACTACATGTCACCTCTGTCTCCAGTATTACTTAATGTGTATACAGTTCAAATTATGAGATGTCAGATTGCAGGACCAGGGAGAACTATGTCCTATGCTGATGACATCTTGGCATATAAGCAGGGCAGAGATAAACGAGCGGCAGGAATTTGCAGAGGAAGCTTGACCGTATAGGGAAGTGGTGTAGTGATTCTGGAGCTTTTGTTAATCCAGCAAAGGCATCGATAACATGGTTTTCCCTGAATAATCACATAGTAAACACATCTACGCTGTTGGTTACCTAGAGCTGGAATGTCCTTGAGATAACCAGCACAATGAAGTACTTGGGGTACTTGGTTTTGAGTTGGACTGAAGTCTGAGTTTCGAATATCATGTTGACCACATCATTGTAAAGGCGTATAAAGGTTTTGAGGTGATGAAAGATATGGCTCAGTGCTCAGTGTGAATGGAGACTGCTATTTCTGCTGTATCAGGGATTGGTGGTGGTAGAGTATGTGCTGGCGATTCTGACACTGAGTGTACGAGAGATTCATTGGCATGGGCTATGCGATACTTTCTTATTGCCCAACTGCGGAGCAAAGAATACAACTGTGCAGAGCATGAGCTTACCTACAAATCACTGCTGATAGAGAGCAACCTCTACACCCTGAAATTCTCAATGTGAAAGGCAGTTGACTTAAGAGAGGAAAGTCGTGGATGCTGTACGCAGAGGACATTATACAAAGTGTATGCAGTTTAGAGGAAGTGATACAGGTGCGGAATGGAGTCTGGAACCTTTAGAGTGTCTGACAGCCTTCAAAGTAATAATAACACTCAATAGAAAATGAAAGGAATGGTGTCCGACAGTCGTGGAGTCAGAGGTGCAGGCTCTGATCCATAAATCAGACCCTGATTTATTTGTGCAGGCTCTGTGAGATGCCATGGAAGGTGATATGATTATATACAGACGGGTTGGTTGAAACATCAGAAGTGCCTGGGCCTTCATGGCTCAAAGATGGGGAGAAAGTGACTATTATTTTTGTGCCAGGACATGTGGGAGTCTGGGGTAATGAGATAGCAGATAGTCTGGTAGTACACGAGGCTACTACGGCTGTTGACGGTGCGATGGATCAGGCAGATATTTTGAACACCCTCCAGGAAAATGCACAAATAAATGACAGTATAAGTGACGATGACTCTTGTTCCATGAATAGAATAAGGGAGTTTGGTTTGAAACGTGGTGTCGCTAAAAAGGAGCAGTTTTATGGGTGAGGAAGAATGATGGTCAGTCAACGCATACTGGGACAGTCAGTCAAAGTGTAATGGCGGATACACTCAAGAAGAGATTTGAACACCTATGGACTTGTCCAGAGTGCAGTGACGATGATCCAATGACTAACTTTTCTCTAATAATGATCTTTGGGTAAACTTCAGCTAAATAAGAGGTGAGCATCATTTTTGAGTTAACAGGCCTGTTATTGTTGTTTGTCTATAACATGTTATCATGACCCTTTGTTACATCTACTTTATGAAATTCAGTTAGAGATATAGCCTTGTCTATGAATTAAGCTGATAAGCTCTATGGTGATCCAGAGTTCACCATAGTTCTTGGACAGTTTGTGAATGGGATGATCATTTTTAATGGTGTTTGATCAGCCCTAAACTTTCTAGCTAGTCTCCACTGTTGAGCTGCTGCATTTCTTCTTTTTTATCACACAATATTGCTCCTTTTTTAAAAATTTAAAAGCATGATGTAGTTGTTTCATGCAGCATCTTCTCATGAGTCATGGCTCATGTCAAAGACTTACAGTGAGATCTATAATGAATCAGTGTGATGCATCTTTTATCAGTGTGATGCATCTTTTATCAGTGTGATGCATCTTTTATCAGTGTGATGCATCTTTTATCAGTGTGATGCATCTTTTATCAGTGTGATGCATCTTTTATCAGTGTGATGCATCTTTTATCAGTGTGATGCATCTTTTATCAGTGTGATGCATCTTTTATCAGTGTGATGCATCTTTTATCAGTGTGATGCATCTTTTATCAGTGTGATGCATCTTTTATCAGTGTGATGCATCTTTTATCAGTGTGATGCATCTTTTATCAGTGTGATGCATCTTTTATCAGTGTGATGCATCTTTTATCAGTGTGATGCATCTTTTATCAGTGTGATGCATCTTTTATCAGTGTGATGCATCTTTTATCAGTGTGATGCATCTTTTATCAGTGTGATGCATCTTTTATCAGTGTGATGCATCTTTTATCAGTGTGATGCATCTTTTATCAGTGTGATGCATCTTTTATCAGTGTGATGCATCTTTTATCAGTGTGATGCATCTTTTATCAGTGTGATGCATCTTTTATCAGTGTGATGCATCTTTTATCAGTGTGATGCATCTTTTATCAGTGTGATGCATCTTTTATCAGTGTGATGCATCTTTTATCAGTGTGATGCATCTTTTATCAGTGTGATGCATCTTTTATCAGTGTGATGCATCTTTTATCAGTGTGATGCATCTTTTATCAGTGTGATGCATCTTTTATCAGTGTGATGCATCTTTTATCAGTGTGATGCATCTTTTATCAGTGTGATGCATCTTTTATCAGTGTGATGCATCTTTTATCAGTGTGATACATCTTTTATCAGTGTGATGCATCTTTTATCAGTGTGATGCATCTTTTATCAGTGTGATGCATCTTTTATCCAACTTGAGAGAACATGCCCTTCTTCATCTCACCATAAAGGAGTATTTTTGGTAGACTGTGATCTGGTCTAAATAACCTGCCCAACAAATTTATATCGGCATCATAATAGTATCAATGTTAGGGATACCAGCTCTTTCAAGGACAGTGGTATCCAGAATCTTATCTTGTCATTCTTGTTCATCACCTTTCTCAGACATGTTATCTAGTCATGTTGAATGATACCATGGTTGCTGGTGCGCCTCTCTGCCTGGTACTTTCATTTTCATCTTCACTATCATCATCATGTGACATTCTTTCCAGAACAAGGTATTCTTTATGGATTCTCTGAACACTCTGTGATCTGGGAGAGTTGACCTGCCACAGCTAGAGATAAATTTAAACAATCTCATATATCACTCCACCATTGTTGTCTTGGGCGCCCACTTCCTCTATTGCCGTTAACTCTGCCTTCAGCTATTAATTCTTCCATGCTGTTATCTCTCTTTATATGACAAAATAAACTATGTTTTCTTGTTATGATGTTGTTAAAGAGCCAGCCATCTTCGACATTTATTGATTTTAAAACATCTTGATGTGTCTATTTCACTTTCCATGGTATACGTAAAACTATATCTTCACTATATTCTCACATATCACACATACACCAACAAAACTTATTTCAATACATTCAGTAACAATTTTTTTAATTTCCATTTTTAAAATATAGAAAAGAGCTCTAAAAATAAAAAGATTATTCATTTTCTAAACACCCACAATAAATTAACGTAAATTGTCAATTATCAGGGGAATTTAAACAATTTTTATTTGTTTGCTATGGTTAAAAGCGATACTTGGAACAGGGTAATGAAGTTTTACTAATCCTAACTAACACACATAATAACACCCACAAATCAGCATTTCAACCATAAAAATGGCTTGATGGGCCATATTTTGTCCACCTGTAGCGTATGTTATGTTATGTTCCTACAGGGCCATAGGTGGCGCATAGGGCAGAAACCATAGCTTTCCATTTCTGTCTTTGTGTTGCCAGGTCTTTCAATTGTTGCGTGTTGTTTAGATTCATTGACATGCCTTCTCTATTAATGGTTCTTCGTAGAGTTTCTCTAGGTCTCCCTCTTCTTCTTACTCCAGGTGGCACCCAATATAGTGAGTGCTGGAGAATTCTTAGGCTGTTCATTCTGAGAACATGGCCGATTAAGTCCAACACCTTTGTCTAATGAAGGAAGATATATAGGTTTGTTTGCTTTCCTCTCTTATAGTAGTGTTAGATTTAAAGTCACTCCACTTAACATTCAGAATGGTACGTAGGCATTTGTTTTCAAAGGAGTCTAGTCTCTTATCTGTAGCATTTGTGGCTTTCCAACTTTCGCATCCATATGATAGAATAGGGATGATGTTGGAGTTAAACAACCTGAGTTTTGTGGTGTTTCTTAGTGTGTTTGACGTCCAGATGTTACGTAGTTTATTGAAAGCACCAGCTGCAAGGGCAATATGGTGTAAAATTTCTTTTGATGAGTCTCCATCCAGTGCTAGATTGGTGTCTAAATATGTAAAATTGTTGACTTTTAATAATGGAACATTTTGAATTTTTATGTTGTCATTGGATCTCGTAAAATCTAGCATATGAGTTTTTGATGTGTTGATTTTCAACCCTATCTGGCGTAGTCTGACTTTAATGTTTACCCTTTACAGTTTACCCTATGTAGCGTATACTGAAGGGTAATTTTCATTTACCCGTTTGTATATCTGTAGAAAGGAATATTCGAAGAATATAAGTTTTAAGGCTCAGTGATAGGAAACTAAGTTTGTGCATCAGTAAACATTGGTTCAAACAAGTACAGATAAAATAATTTATCTTAACTAGAGCCACCAAGTAAAGGTTCTGACACTTAGCACCTGGTTAATAGAGACTGAGCATGCCAACTGAACTGACAGGGTTCAAATCCTGTTTGCCAATTTCTGTTCTACTGAGAGGTACAGAGTACATAAACCCGAGCACAAAGAAGTCAATTCTTTATGCCCTTTGACATTTACCATACATTTATGCACCATAGCTAAGACATATAAAATATATTTCAGCTATACCATATTCATTTTCTCTCCTAAATGGTATGCATGCACTAAGAAAAACAGTAAAAGACATAACTAGAAGACCAATGGCATGGAATCTGCAGGGAAAAGGAATATAAATAACCAAAATATCGGAGGATGTCCCACAAATTGGAAGGTGCTGCAGTAACCATACAAATAAGAGGTAAATACTAAATAAAGTGAACATGTTACTTTGAATACCTAACTATTGATATAAAATAATAATAAACAACAATAAAACATAGAACAAAGACAATTATCAATATATAGATCCTATTGGGACCTTTATCAAGAAACAAATAACATTTAATAAAACACAACCCTAAAAAAATATATTTAAATTTGTAACCAAGATGACTGGGACGATAGTTTCCTCACCAAAAATCCAGCAAAAAAGGAAACAGTGTAAACATAAGAACATTGAGAAGAATACAATAAATGATGACAATGATAGGAATTACATAGAATTAAGAGAGTATGGCTCAACTTGCTTGCACTGTTACTGGATCGTGCACAAAATTTTGAACTCCATATGAAAAACAACACAGGCAAATTGAAATTAATGAGGGCGACGATTTGTTTAATAAGTCTAGAATAAAGAAACTGGGCTTGAAATGCGGAACTGCCAGAAATGAGCACCACTGTGGGCTAAGGAGAATGTTTGTATCCATTGTACCACAACTATCTGTAAAACACCATTGGATCACCGAGGCTGCAAAATTTAATAATTGGAAGTAACCCTCTAGCCTACAGAAAACATACATCCTCTTTCACAGTTCTTGGAAGATTTTCAATATTCATTTTAGCAACATTAAAAGAAGCCGTTGTTTTGTAAATGAAAAATGATGTCATATTGACATGTGTTGTCAATACATCTAAAAAGTATGATTTTGCAAACACACAAAAATGATTGTGTGAGCACATTGTAGGAAAGTACCCAGCTTTCTTGTATTTAAATAAACTTTATATTTTTAGAAACCTCATAAGTCTTAACAAATTGGAAACAGATATGTATAGGTTAATCAAAGTAAACCTTAACAATCCTGTGCCACATCCAACATCACAAACAACAGCTTTCCGATCAATCTGTTTCAATACTGCTTCAATTGCTTGTTTGTATGCAAAATTCCTTCCTCGATCATTGAGCATCACAAAGTGCCATCTCTCCACCAGATGACAACAAATATTCTCAAACATTTCCTGAAGGCTCAATGACTTTGGGTTCATCTGCAGGGCTCTAGATGATAGTTTTAAAGCCTTTTGCTTCTCTTTCAGCCTGAAATAAAACAAATATTTCTTAAACTATGTCCATTTTTAATATTGTGGTCTCAGAGGGGAACTATGTGGTTATCTAAAGTAGAAAGGCCAAGGCTTTCCATGAGACTTCAGTACTAGCACCAATCTTGTGCAGTTGAACCCCATTATAACAAATTGGTCAGAACTGACAAAATATGTATGTACGGGTAATAACCAAAATTTGTTAGAAACAGTTACCGGGTATATACGTTAGGCAATGAACTTATTGGGAGATTTTGAAAGTGTTAAATAGGAATTTTTTTATCAAGGAATTAACTGTAGAGGGATTCTACTGTATGAAATTGACACAAGAAAGAATTCAGTAAAATCAGCAGAACAGGCATTCTTCTACATTTGTGCTGAAACTCCTGCAGAATAGCAGTACTATCAGCAGAACTGGCATGAAGCAGACTGCGGAGAGAAGATAAAGAAGCCAGTATTCTGAGCAAAACTGGCATGAAAACATGGGGTGGGGGAAATAAAACAATTCAGGTACTAGGTATGTGCTCTGATTACTGCAGATCTCTCTCACATCTTAATTATGAGCCCATATATTCTAAATATAGTCAAAGTGACATTGATATGTTCACATGGACATTTACTGTCACTATAACCCCATCAAGGTCAACTCCTTGAAGTGGACATCGGGCTTAGTCCAGCCAACAGAGGCTGGAAACTAAGATTGGTCAGGCTTACCCTGACATCGAGCAGGACCACAGTCCTCCCCAAGCAATCACTGGTGCTGAAGTCGGAGATACCAGGCAGTGAGGCGAACCAGCAACCATGGTATCACGCAACACAACTAGATAACATGTCTTCACAACTGTCTCTAACACTAACAAACCCCTGTTTGTTTATGTCAGCTGACCTACATTTTAAGCCAAAGCAATAAGAGCACATATTACCCAATTCAGAACTTGAATGAAATAGACTATGAAGAAAAGATAAAAGGAACCAAGCCAAAACTGGTATGAAATAAACTATGGAGAGAAGATGAAAAAAACTCAAACTGTACATGAAATTGACCGGGGGGGGGGGGGGGGGGGGAAATGAAAGAAATCATTAATAACAACAATAATAAACATTTTATTATTTTATTACAGGTAGCATATTTGAGTCATCAGCATAAAGAGCCTGTCAAACATCTGTACCCTCAGCCATAAAAGTGAGTGTGGAAAAACATTACCAGGATAATTCCTTTATGTTATTAACCCAAGATTTTCTTGTCACTTCATCTTTTTACAAGTACAGGTTAATCTTTGAAAGTGAATAGTGTCTAGCTACATGTTCAAAACACAGTGGCCAACAGTGTTTCCAGCAAATATTTTACGAACACATTTTTTTAATGTTCTTTAAAACAATAAAACAAATGTGTTCCACCCACATGTCTGTAGCACTCTATTAGTCCTTAGAGTTGTCTACACAAAACATATGGTATTGAAGTTTTACAGAGAACAAACAGACATCTGCAATCAATTGTTAAACATCCAATCCAATATTGGTCATATATAGAGCTGTTTGTTTTAGGTCATCTTGGATTCCCCATTACTTGTTTTGCAGAGACGCTGCTGTGGGCCAGATTGTCGTTCTTTGAACAGAGAAACTAGGACAATTCTGTAGTATGTGGTCTGGTTTCTGTGCTGTTGCTTCGCAGATGCAGGCTGCAGAGTCGATGATACCGATTCAGTGTAATGTGCTTTTAGACAGCAATTATCAGTCAAAATATTGTGACCTGTTCATTTCTATTCAATTTATTAATATTGTCTTGCTCGGGACTGTAGTTTCTATTTAGTTCTCTCCATTAAAGTCATATAGATTGTTTTAGCAGAGACTTTACTTTCCTGAAGCTTTGAGTTACACTGGTCTGAAAAAGATTGCCTCCTGTTTTTACCAATTTGTCTGCTTTCTGATTAACAGTATGAAAATATATAGATAGCAATATACAATACAGACTAAATGTATGTTTCAACCATGTTTTTATCTTAAAAAAATACAGGAGAAACAGAAAATAAACATTATAAATAAGAGTAATATCACAAATATACTAGACTCCAGATATTTAACAACAGAAAGAATCCAAGGTAATAGTGACACACATCTCACTTATTATTGTTGAAATGCTTATTAAAAACATAGGAAATTAGAATGGAATGAAACAACTAGAACTGAAATAAATGAAATGACAAAACAACAGGAATGACAACACAGCAAAGCCCATCCTCCCAATTTAAATATATGAATGATTTGTATTTAGACCAAATGATTTACGGGTACCATACAGCAATATATAACATTTTCACAATGGTGTGCATAGTTTTATCGTCACTGGATCAAGGTTTTATTGCAGTGACCTGAAAGTCGCAGGTACAAAGATGATATGCGATATTGGAATGCATCGCAACAGTTGTAAGAGATCTATGGTTAATGGCATGAATATATTGCAGGAATCTTGGCTTATTAGTTATATAACACTTTATGCTTCTACAGATTTATCATTTATATGCTTATCAATCGCTTTTCTTAAACATACTTTTCCAACTGAAGACAGATGTGTTGTGCCATTGGCACAAATAAAATGATAACACAGCACATTTCCATTCTCTGGACTATATCCTGCTGGAAATGTAGTAAGACTTTGTACCAGCTACCAGTCATATCAAGATAGATGGAGAGCTCTTGAAAGAAAACAAACAACCCACATACCTTGGAGTTACTTTTGATGATAAGCTGACATGGAAACAACACATAAACAAAGGGCAGTCACCCTCAGTTTCCTGGATGAGGAATATCCACAAGATATATGGGTCAGAATATATACAGATGGATCAGCACAGAATGAGTGAGGAATGGATGTGCAGGTGTGTGTGTGTGTGTGTGTGTGTATATGTATATATATATATATATATATATATATTTTTGCAGTGGATACCCTCTCACTGTGGAATACCAGGAAATGAAAAAGCAAACCAACTGGCTAAGCAAGGTGTGGCCGAAGACCAACCAGATATACCAATCACCTACCATCAGAAACAATAGACGATCAAGTCAATAAGAAAGCCATAAAAACCAACATAAGATGACTATCACATTATGAACAGTTCAGAGCAAGTTATAATTCTAGTTATAATTCAGAACAGGACACAACCGACTCCGCAGTCACATGAACACAAAGTTCAAGATTGGCAACACAGCCATCTGTACATGTGGATAGGCAGCACAGACTCTCAAACATATACTTCAAGAGTGTTATGAAATGCTGAGGCAGACATATTGGTCAGAGGAAACAACACTGGAATCAAAGCTCTATGGGCCACTGTATGAACTACAAAAGACAGTTTTATTCAGGAGAATTAATTACAGATATAGACATGTTTCAAGTGAACAAAAGAAGAAGAAATGTACCGCCTACATGACAGGTCCAGCAGGAGTTTGAGAATGAATGATGAAGAAATATAGGACCTACTTTTTAATTCTTGTAACTTTTAATTCTGTACCTTTTCTCAAAATCTACAGACTAACTAGATGTCAAATATAGGCGGCTGAAATGTCTTCTTACTTCACCGTGACCTTTGTTCTAGTTTTATTCTACTGAGAGGTATTACCTAACCTGTGCAATGGAATTAGGGTTAGAATGATGATTAGAATTAGTATTTAAAATTAGGGTAATATTATTATGTGCAGCAGTTGTGATTCTCAAAAATTCTCCTCTGTGTCAGGAGATATGACGTCACAACATCCATCGATTTGATTGGTGTTAATGGAAATTTAAAATGTCAGCTACGTAAAAAATATAAACATTTTGCTATTTATATAGTACAGTGAAGAGTTAAAATTAAAAGAAATTTTAACCAGGCGCTGCTATGGTCATGTTATACAATTATAATTGATTATATCCATACATGGTGTCATGTGACGTATTTCTTCCAGAACGTTGTCTTCCCAATGAACTCTCTGAACCTCTCTCTGTCTTGGGCGATGCGGCTTGCATTTTCTAGCGATGTATTCATGTTATCTTTAATGTCGTCAGTTCATCGTCTTCTTTGTCTGCCCTTTCTCCTCTTCCCAGGTACTCTTCCCTCCATTATTTGTAAGATCACAATCCTAGAGAAAAAGTTTGATTAATCCATTGGAAATTTCTAGGCACAATATTCTCGTAGGTTGCCATTACTTTCGGGAAGGAACAACCGTTAATCGAGCACCGTAAAGAGAACACATTCATATCCATACAATCATACATAAATAGGCCTACCTGAAATACAAAGATGCAATAGCCTGCAGTAAAGCAAAATCCATCAATGATAGCAAATCACAATATTCTACAATGATATCAAGAATCTTTGCAAGGCCACATCTGGACTGCTTGTTGAGGGAAAGTAGACTGTCTCGATCCTGTGCACAATATTCTAATGAATGCCGTAGTATGTTTTTATCAATAGGCATTATTTTAGACCCGCCTTCTAATCTTATGCTACTACTGCTTTCAATGGAACCCGTGCGACCCAGCTGATTCGCCTCGTTAAAATGATTTAGCCCAAGAGAATACAATCGTAAAGAGTTTACAAAGTCACCGTGCAGAGATGCTTCTTTCGCAATATAAAATATAAAGGGTGCTTTATTATCTTTTTGTTGACTTTCTACTGGAAGCAACTTCAATGATTTGTATATTTTTGCCCATGACGACAATTCTAATTCATCTTCGTCTGAGCTTGAAGTATCTTCTTCAGAATCTGAATCGTAACTGTCAGAACTAGACGTATCCTGCATGTTTACAGTAAAATTACACAATTACAGACACCGCTATTTGCCGACAATAAGTTCCGGAACACAATTACAAGTTGTAAAACAAGGATTGGAATAGATGACTAATTGTGTTCAATAAATGTGTACATCACACGTTACTAGAAAAAGGCTTTGGGCATACATCGGTCACGCACTTAGAATGAATGAAGACAGAATAACTTAGGATACCACGTCAAGTCTTTACATGGTCACCGAGTGGCACGAGAAAGAGGGGAAGACCAAAAACAACACTGAAAAAGCCTATCGAAAAAGAAATCACAACAGTTGGTATGAAAACGAACGATCTAGAACAATTAACTGTTGATCGACAAGCATGGAGAGATCTGTCCTATGTGCCAAGCTTTGGCACTAGAGGAAAATGTTGAAATGAATTTCGTTCCAAAAAACAAAAAAAACTTTCGTTACTGCATGTTTTCCTGTGAAAATAGCTTTTTAACTATATATATATATATATATATATATATATATATACACAGGATGTGGCCCTTGTGGCGTCAGGGGTAGAAGAGTTCTGTGGAGCTGGCCTGTGTGTGTGATGTTTGTAAGCTTGTTCCTGTGGTCCATCTTTTACATGGTCTGCCTCTGACTTTAAAGCCGTGATGCATATGCGTCATGGCCGTCTGTGGAATGCTTTCTGTTGGTAGTGTGAAAGTGTATGAAAACCACTTGATCTGTTGTCTTTTGGTGTGTTCCAATGTGGGTATTGCTGGTGGGGTTGTTTTTTTGTTGTTGTTTGTTTTTTTTTTTTGGGGGGGGGGGGGGGGTTATCTGTCTGATGTTAGCGATGACACTCCAAGAATTCTGCCTAGGCATGCCATTTCTGCTGTCACTATTTATCTTTTGTCTTGTGCTGTCATTGTCCGGGTTTGGCACTGGTAGCACACTGATGGGATAATAATAGTCTTGTATAATACAACTTGAGCGTATATGTTTACATTTTTGATTTTTAAAATACGTGGCATGTGCCTGCATGGGCCATTATTAATCTTTGACCTTTGCTGCTTGGTACATATCTCTTAATAGTTCCATCTACAGATTGTCATTCCTTTTCATTAGTTTGTTGAGCATATATCCATGTTTCATCTACATATGCATTATCATAATTTTCTTCATCTCCGTAATGTGTCTCAAGTATTTACTTCTCATAGTTACTAAATGTGGTTTCTCACAAATGACGCTTCTGCCACAATATATTTCCGAAATGTAAATCCGACAAACCTTACAGATTTTGATAATTTAGTTTTAGAAATGTGAATGTCGTTGTTCTTTTCCAGATACGTTTTCAATGTCTTTAATGTCAATGTTCGTTTGCAATCCAAAAGTCTGTGAACTGCTCTCTTAATAATTTCTTCATCGAAATTATCTGCAACATTTTTTTCTTCCTATCGTTTCTTCTGTTTGTTTTTTTAAACATAATTTTATGGTTATATTCTCGTAACCACATTGATAGGGCTTTGTAGTTTATACCCATGGCATGCTGTGTTCTTTTGAGGACTTAGAAATACTATGAAAAAGAGTACCCTGTCACGCTTCTTGTGAGAAAGATATGTACAATCTCATAGTTATACTTTTCAGTGTAGCTAATTTAACTTTTAAAGACATGGTTAGGCCTATAATATAGTTGTAAATGTTGCTTTATGATACGCTGTAATTATTTACAAAATCATGGTATGTTCAATACATCACAATAAAAACACGTCAAATATAAGATACTACTTTGAGGAAAATGACGTTTTGCTATTATTTTAATATATTAAACTATGAAATCTCTTTTTTTTTAAAAAAAAAAAGCTTACTTAATGTTCATTCATTAATTTTCCTTTAGCGCTGAAGTTAGCGCATTGGCCAAAAGTCAGATGTCTCCAATTATGTTTGTTAAAAGCAATTCTGTGCAGTTCTTGAATAGTATGAGTATTGATTGTTTTACTTTCTCTAAGTATTGTTCTTCTGAGTGTTTCTTTTGGTCTACCTCGCCGGTTCGCTACTTCGTATCCTGCCTGTTGCTTTCTTCTTTCTCTTTCTTATTTTTCCTCTCTTCCGTCTCTTCTCTCTCCCACCTTCCTTCTCTCACCTCTTTTTCTTTTTTCCCTTTTTAATATTTATCATTGTATGCCTTGCTGTGTCATGGCTACCGCTATGTTATCGTGATACCTCAACCTGGCGGTAATTTCCGCCCCTATCCTTCCCCGCCCCTCGGTCACCTTTACCCTTCGACGGGTCTAATACGCTCCCGGGTCTTGGGTAACGTTAATTCAAGTTGTCGGTTTCGTACCCTCACCTATTTTCTTTGTTGACTATCATGTTTTGGTTATTGCATTCCGCTTTCTGTCTGCTACCTTCGTCCCCTCACAGTCTTTCACTCTAGACAAGACAGGACAGTCTTAGTGATTCGAGCTAATTAGATTTTATATTCATTTTTATTTTCGCCCCATTTCATTATTTTATCATTTTCCATTCATCAGTTCTTTCATTTTTTTTCTGTCATGTTAACCTGGTTCTGCTCCTACCATCTTCTTCTTGTTTCTATCTTTTTCTTCCTATCACCTCCTTACCATAGGGGCATTTATGTATCTCTATGTAATATTTTGTATTATTCTCTCGATCATGATGACGGCTGTTTTAGTCGAAACGTCGTCTGTCACAGTGTCTCGTTGTTAGATTGTTTTATCGACTTATTTTGGTAACTAATACCTATTTCTGTTTATTTTTTCCTTATGTTATCCCAGCCACCCATTTCCAGTTTAGGGTTGTTACATGACACTGGAACTTGTATCCCTTGCTTCATCTTAAAAGTCCTCTTAACGTAACTTACCTGCAGAGAGTAGTGCTCTAAAATCAAGAACATGTAGCTCCGTAGAAACTCAACTCGGTATCATACAATTTTCAAGTATTCTTAGTTTGGTGCTTTTATCATTCTGGTTGGGGGAAGCAGACCTGTAGATAGTGGAGATTGGAATGTTCAACACCCCCCCCCCTTTTAGCAAAATAGGAAGATGACTTTCAGTACTATGAACTTTACCAAAAAGGGGAGAGTGTAATAACCCCCCCCCCCCTAAAAAACCCACCAAAAACAACACACCATATTAGCAATTTTCTACGAAAAAGGTCAACAAATGTTACATTTAAAAAAAGACGACCTGACACATGAAAACGAGGGAATGTTTTTTGTCTATATAACTCCCATCCCCTCTTTAATAAATCAAATATACTGCCCTGGGTGGTACCTATATGTTGGTAAGATTGAGAAAGCTGATACTGGTATGCTCAATCAAAGTCTACAGTCTACATCTTCCCTTATTCCTTCATAAGAGGACAACATTCCTTCAAAATTTAATATATTTACATGTATTTCTATCCATCTATGTTTCTTCAGCGCCGAATGCGGAGCAAAGAGCAGAACCCAGAACTTTCCAGTTCGAGCAATGTGATCAGCGTTACTACCCAACATTTTGACTAGTCCCAAGTTCGGAGGACAAAAAAAAACCCAAGATAAGCCAAGTTGTCTTATATATATATATATATATATATATGTATATATATATACATATATATATATATATTCTTGCATATATATATATATACATATATATATATATATTCTTGCATATATATATATATATATATATATATATATATATATATACATATATATATATATAGGTCTATACAATAATGAACCGATATGCTAAAATAAACACTGTACTTGTAGACTAAGAAATAACTTCAGAACAAAAGTTACAAGAGTTTAAACATCAACAATTGAATCATAGTCCTTGACATCGACATCTTTGAGTAGCGTTACTGAAGTTCCTGTCTCTGTCTATTCTTCGCTCTCTCAACATAACGTTGGTGACAACTTGATATCAGCAATTATATTTTGGTGGTGTCCACGAGTGACACTCATATTTCTTGCAATGGCTTGCTTAGCCAATAATCGGTGTGCTACTGTAACAGCTTGCAATCTATCAGTTAGTGTTGTTTCACCATATTTACTTGTGAAATTATTCTTTCCACTCATGCTGATGAATGTCGAAGTGCCATTAACTCACACATAAAGTTTGAAAGGATCAGATTGTATCAATTCCTGTAGCTCTTCGTCTTCGAGCCATTCACTACAGAATGGTTGCTTATACCATGTCTTTGTTGTTTTACGTCTCTTACACGGACTCAATGATGATGATGGTGATGACGCAATACTTGAACCAACACATTCTTTATATATCCTTAATAATTATACGAGATATAGGCTATACATTCAGTAATTAAACAACACAATCATAATTAATTTTTTTAGCAAGATTCATATACACATTTAAGTGATGAGTGAGAATTGCTATTATTTTTATATATAGCACTATTATCTAGCTTTCAGAACGACACCAATTATTTAAATCCAGAAGGGTCGACGAAGTAAATTGAAAATAAACGTGGGAAAGTACATGAAACTCAAAACTAAAACGCAACACACAAAAGCAGTCAACGGAACTTATTGCAGAACAATTAGAGATAATTTAATAAAGATTTTTCTTTAAGAAATTGGTAAAAAAAACAACAAGTTTTTAAGAAAATAACCCAAGGTCCCAAGGTCTGATCGAAAAAGCCAAGAACTTGGGAAAATGCCAAGCAGTGGTAACGCTGAATGTAATGCTACTGTGTGTAATTCTTGCATGTTGTTGAGACCCATAGTCACACCCTCTTTAATGGTTGGCAGTTATTTGTTGCCTTATATTTGTTTCAACTATACAGCTATTTCTAGTTTCCATAACCGTGTGGGGAAGGTTGGGAATGATCGTTTTGGCTAAGTTATCGAGTCGTTTGCCTTGTATTATCGAGATTGGGGGTTCAAAACCAGGCTACAGTAATGTGTGTGTGCGTGTTGCATCTTCATCTTATTCTGCATTGCATCTCAAACGTTTATTGACAGAATAATTAGCAAAAAGTAAATCCCAGAACTGAATTATTGTGTCATGGTTCACAGCTAGGCTGCGATATCTGCGCCATTGCACCAAACACATTCATATTCAGCATGGCTTCTAAGTCACCAACATTATATTGGGGATTTAGCCAGCTATACTTTCAGCTTCTAGTCCTCTGTTACAACATGCTTTACCATATCCCAGTTTTGATATGGCTTCCCTATATGCTTTTTTTTAAACAAGGGAGTGCAGCGCCCCTTATTCTCCACATTGTTGGATCAGCTTCAATATGCTGGCATTTTAGTCGTTGTATTCCAATTTAGCTGCAACTTATCCATATTTTTTTTCGTTCCCTTTCGTTTTACGCCCTGTTCACAATTATTTACCTGACTGCACACCACATAGAAATTTTTGAGCAAATTCTATTGTATTATTTATCTGCTGTGTTCGTCCATCACAAGTGATGATGACCATTTGTTACATCCACTTTTGAAAATTCAATTTTAGTTATGTCCTTGATTATGAGTTCGTAGATGGCTAATAAGCCCTATTCGAGCTGTAAATGTCCTTGGACAGTTTGGACTTGGAATGGCGACTGTAGAATTATTATTATTTATCTATATAATAATTTAGGGGCTTATAACTCGTATTATAATTTAGGGGCTTATAACTTGTATTATAATTTAGGGGCTTATAACTTGTATTATAACTGGGGGGGGGTGCGAAGGGAATGCATTGCTCTCGGCGAACCCAGGGTTAGCAAATAACCAAGATCACAAAAAGAAAAAAGAACCTCTTCGGGGTGCACCCTTGAAACAGAAATACAGCTTGTTCTGATTCTGGCCAAAACCTTTGAGGATCGTGTTCGGGAATGTGGAGGTAACAGATGGAAAGAGATTTGACTGCATAAGAGACAGACAATGTCTCCAACACCACGAGCGCCAACACGTGAAGTAGCACTGTCGACACACAGTCACGCTAGTCAGTCCAGTTCGAGCATTGGAGGGGCGGCCAATGAAAAGGGCACGAAAAGATAGAGACATGGCGTAAGACGAAAAGACAACATACTGAGTAATATGAAAAGGCAGAACGGCGCCAGAGGGCAGCGCCAACTGCAAATAGAAAGTGAAAAAGTCCCACGGAAATTGGAACTACAAGCTCTGTTAGCTCGAGTCAAGCTTCTAATTACCTGTGCTCCTTACGGGCAAAGACCCAAACCCAATCGTGGGCGCCCGGCAAAGGAAAAAGACCTAATCCAACTCTAATGTCGAGCTTTGCTATACCGAAACATGCTCGTGGAGAGAAATGGTTCCGTACCCTATGGGCTCAGGCACAAAGGAACAACGAAGGCAGCCCTAACCCAACTCTACTGTCGAGTTTTCCTATACCGGAAACATGCTTACAGATAGAAAGGTTTCAGTACCCAATGTGCCAGTGTCGTTCAGCTCGAGAACACATCTTGCTACCAAACGCGCAGTGAGACTCGGACTTGGATGAGGGGTTCATAATGTCGGTTAACGACACCTCGGCTAAGGAGGCGAAAGCGTTCGGGTCCAACTCTTCTGTGAGTTCTTCCCTGACCGAAACCAGGTTCGGGGAGGAGAAAAGGTTTAGTACCCGATGGGCACAGAAGGTCTAATTACACGAGGCAAGTTCATTGACGGTTGAACAACGAAGATAGACGTGCGAGATAAACGTGAACGACACTAATCTCGGCGAAGAGTCAATATACACCCACGCGCCCATTAACATATAGGCAGGCTATCACTGGTTAAGAAAGCCTACTGCCCGAATTAAAGGCATGACGAAAACGGATGTGCTGGGCCTCGGATATCTCGGTCACAAAGTGAACCAGCCGAGGCGAAAATAATACAGTTCAACTGTGGAACTTGCAGTACAACGTACTTCACACTTCCAGGTGGAAATCACACGATTTATTCGTTGTGGTTACAAGAGAACGAACGCAGAAAAAGAAGATAACTTTGGGGTTTATAAATTGTATTATAACTTAGGGGCTTATAATTTATATTATAATTTAGAGGCTTATAACTTGTATTATAATTTAGGGGCTTATAACTTGTATTATATATTGGAGGCTTATAACTTGTATTATAACTGTGGGGCTTATATCGTGTATTACAACGTATGGGTTTAATGTGTATTATAAATTACGTCAAATTTAATTACCTATTTTTTTTACCCCACCTCTCCCATGTCAACGACCGTAAAGACTAAAGGGATACCCTTGTTTAATTATTTATATATTTCACATTTTCGAAAAATGTTTTTAAAAAAATCAAACAATTTAATTGGTGTATAAAAACAGTATTGTTAAGGTCAATATTTGTAACCATCACCCCCCCCCCGTTAACAACTGTCAAACTTTATCCTACCCCCTTCTCTCCCAATTGTTGGCGTAGATTTATGGACTACCCCTTATGTTATTTGTATTCGTCTGTAATTCTAGACAAATGTATACTGTGCTGAAACGTATATTTTTATTACTATTGTGTGTTTTTATTGTTCATCTACTGTTGGCAAGATAATTTACCTATTATCTAAACAAGAGTCCCTAAAGGTGTAGAGGATTGACTTAACTGTGTACGGGTTTCACATTATGTACTGCGTCCATCTAAAAGAAGCAACACGTTGATTGTAGATTACTACCATTATCACGTAACTCCGTAGCTTCATTGATTAACCTGAGATATATCCGAGAAAATTAATTTGTAAACATGACGTAACTACTCGAATTGAAGCAGTGGGCTCATGAGCACAAGGCAAATGGATTAATCACTATACCAGGGAGATGAATATCTATACTGCTACAATTCATTACATTTCAGTACATTTTGTTTTGATTACCGCATATCTCTCTCACTCTAAATAGCATATGTGCATTCATGCACGTGCCATCGGTGTATTTTTGTAATTTCTTTCTCTCTAAGAAAAAGCCGACGAAATGTGCGCCGATAGTTTGTGCTAGTGTTATAAAACACAATAATATTCACTGTTCCATACAGTGCGTGTAGTAAATAAATAAAAACGCGGATAAATAGTAAAAGAATTCTCTGCTGCGGAATTCGTAAAGACGTCAAATTCACAGACAGTATTCCCAGCATTGCGGTGAGAGTATGAGGAAGGTAACAAACAACTAGAACAATCGATAACGAAGAGATCAGTTTCCCTAATCGTTGTTCTTTCTTTGATGTAGAGGTCGAATTGATAATTCCAGAATAGGTTGCATCTCTTCGCCATTTACTGCGTTGATCTAGTTTCACAACCAGTATAGTAGTGATGATTGCTATAAAAATATACAAAGTCAACTGTAGAAATGTATCGACGCCGTTATAAACTTCGATTACATTATTCCAATTTTTAAGCGCAGTCTGATCAAGCTTTGTTTTATTGTAAAATATGTAAAAATATTTGCCAAATTCACTAGCACTTATGAAAGGTATCAATATTATATAAGGTCCTAATATAAAAATGTATATAACCGCAACGATTAATTTTGTACTTTTTGCTGCCAAGAATTGTTTGGCCTTGAAAGGAAAGGTCACAGTAAGGAATCGTTGAAAAAGTAACCATATGGCAATGGAGAATGTTATTTTTGTAAATAACACTCGACACATCTCTGTGGGATAATTTAAAACAAAATGGTTAACAGAAATGAAAATGTTATAAAAATAAGTGTATTATTAAACTCTGGATCTGTAGTTTCCATTTGTCTCACACACACACACACATGCATTCATACATGTTTGTCCCAATCTTGAGAAAGACCTATTGGGTGAACAGGTTGATTTAAGTAAAGCTAACATCCTAACCCCTTGACTAATATTTATTTTCATGCAGTACACACCTTTTAATAATGAAATCAACAAGTTACTATTCACAGACGGTCACATTGTGATGATAAGCCTAAACGAAAATGATTAATATTAAACTAAAACAGATAAAAAACTTAACTTCATGAATTCTGTACCTCACGGGTGTGAGACCAACGCCCTAATGTCTCAGCCATGCACCACACGATGAATATTAGCAAAACGATATTCTAGCAGTTTGTAAGTAGGGCCTACACCATGAAAATTAACGTACCAAATTTGCCAAAAACCCAAGTTTTGAAAATTAGGAAGTCTGCAACATAGGTATACATGTATATAAAAATAGTTATCACCAAAGTGAAACACGTCACATATATGAATGTACATATTTAAATAAGCAGCATTTGTCTCCGAAAAAAAAAGAAGTTTAGGCGGAGAAATAGAAACAAGATGTCGGAAAGCAAAGTTGGCTTAGCAGCTTTCACCACTACTTCTCAACTCTAAGATCAAGATGAAATTCAAAAGACATATTAGGTATAGCTACAACTTTTAGAAATATGGAAAAAATATTTCTTCAGTGGACTGATGCGTGAATTATTTCTGACAGAAGAAGAATTGAAAAGAATACATTTAGGGAGTGAGGGGATGTTAACAAAAACATGCATTTCTTAGTTTATGTATGATTTTTGAAGACATATCTTTTAAGAAAATCGTTAAATGGGTGTGGGGGGGGGAGTGAGATGTGCCTCTTTTTGGCTTGTTTCCTAGTACCAAAAATTCATGTTCTGACTTCCTATTACTAAATGTCATGTTCTGACTTCCTATTACTAAAAGTTATGTTCTGACTTCATAGTATTAAATGTCATGTTCTGACTTCCTATTACTAAATGTCATGTTCTGACTTCATAGTATTAAATGTCATGTTCTGACTTCCTAATACTAAATGTCATATTCTGACTTCCCATTACTAAAAGTCAAGTTCTGACTTCCTATTACTAAATGTCATGTTCTGACTTCCAAATATTAAATATCATCTTCTAACTTCCCAGTACTAAATATTATGTTCTGACTTCCTAATACTGAATGTCATGTTATAACTTCCCAGTACTAAATATTATGTTCTAACTTCCTAATACTGAATGTCATGTTATGACTTCCTAGTACTAAATGTCATGTTATGACTTCCTAGTACTAAATGTCATGTTATGACTTCCTAGTACTAAATGTCATATTCCTTCTTCCCAGTATTAAATGTCATGTTATAACTTCCCAGTACTAAATGTCATGTTCTGACTTCCCAATATTAATTGTCATGTTCTGATTTCCCAAATGATGGATGGGTACTGAGTCCGATTAATACTCACTCTTTCTACCCATCTACTTGCTCAGTTTTTGGTGGATTTTGACAACTATAACATCATATTTAGTTATACAGAGGGAATGTCCCTGGTGTGGTGGATTGCTTTGTTCTCAAGCTTCGAAACCGACTCAAGTAGTCATGTTTATAAAGTGATTTTTTTTCGGAGATCCCTGGGGACTGGAACTACGGAGTTACTATGAGTGATACTCTCGTCAAGCGGCGTGCCACTTCATTGATAGGGACGGAGTAAGCCTACATAAGGGGCAAGCCGAGTACCATGAATCAATTATCTACTCCTTTTGAGGCCTCTACAGAGAAAACACAAGAAGCGGAAATTATTATAAACTCCTTCTTTTTTTTTTCATCGTTACCAGAAGGGAATATAATAGTTGTTCAAAAAAAAAAGATCATACCGAAGCGATGAAGACATTTATTACTAAGGCTCGGATTTTCATGAAATGTCATATTTTTTTCCTGAAGCATATTTTCAGTTTTAAGTCTACATGTTTCAAGCATTTCTGAACAATTTTAAGCTGTTTTTATTTGTCATATAAATGCATATTTTGACCATAATTTTGATGAGGTCATATTTTGCCTGACATTGGAGATTTAGGTCATATTTTGCATATTTTCTGGTGTACTCAACGTTCTGGTGTACTCCGTTTGCTTATCAATGTTAGCACATCTTAAACTATGTTTAGAGACATATGTTTAGAGAAACTATATTTTTGATCCATATTACTTGCCTTGCTCATGCACTGCATCGAGTAGCTGAGGAAGTTCGAGGTAATTTTCCTGATGTGGACAAGCTTATTTCAAATGGGAAAAAAAATTTCATCAAGGCTCCTCTTCGAGTACAAAAATTCAAAGAAGAAGCTCCTCAACTACCACTTCCTCCACAACCTATCCTTACACGTTGGGGTACATGGCTGGACGCTGTAAAGTATTACTGTGACAACTATTCAACACTAATTAAAATATTTAATGCCCTAGACAAAGACGACGCAACATCAATACAAGCAGTGCAAAGCTTATTTTCTACCAGACTATCACAAAATCTGACTTATATAAAGTCAAACTTTTCGGCAATTTCAAAAGCAATAAAACGTCTGAAAAGCGAAGGGACTGCACTTTATGATGCATTAGATATTGTGAAACAAATTCAAACAGAAATAAATGGATCACGTGGTGAAGTAAGCAACAGGATTAAAGTAAAATTAGAAAGTGTTCTTCATAGAAATTCTGGTTATTTCTCATTGTGCAAAATTGCAGACATACTTAGTGGTAAACATGCAACATTTCAAGAGGATGAACCTGAACTTTCAGCAAATGATCTGACATTATTTAGATTTGCCCCTGTGACATCATGTGATGTAGAACGAAGTTTTTCAAAATATAAAACAATTCTCAGTGACAATCGACGATCGTTCAAATTTGAAACTCTAAAAATGCATGTTGTTGTCGGTTGCAATTGTACAAACAATGAAAACTGAGGAATAAATGTGGTAAGTGTTTTTATACATACTTTGTTAAGTATTACTACTATGTAGGTACTATGACTACTATGTAATGAGTAAAACATGCAAACAATAATAATTTGCGTTTTTTTGGGTTCATAAATGAGAAAAACCTTATGGTCATATTTCAGCATATTTAGCATATTTTAGGTCATATTTTGCCTTTTTTAGGTCATATTTTCGTGTCATATTTCAGGATTTTTAGCTCATAAAAATCCGAGCCCTATTTATTACGATAACCACTTTACCGCATTTCGGCCATGTAGTTATGACCTGGAAAACAAGCGAGATGTGTGATGTTCGTCCATCACAAGTGATGATGACCATTTGTTACATCCATATTATAAAATTCAATTAAAGTTATGTCCTTGATTATGAGTTCGTAGATGGCTGATTAACCCCATGGTGGTCGTAACGGTCCTTGGGCAATTCGGGTCTTCTCATTTCCTTATATGCTATACTGGGATGGTATCCACTGTACCCATTTTCCTTAGATTGTGTCGACGCAGGAGCCTTGGTGTTTTAAAAATATTTAAACATTTTTACGCCCGACTTCATATGACACTGTTCTACTGTATTCTGTGTGTAGGTAAGAGCTCAAGTGGCGGCCAGAAATATTTTTTTTAAAGACTACTTTGAAAGTCCTCAAGTACTGCAGTATGGACCAAAGCTATTGCGGACATAAGCTTTCTACCGATGAGCCGTCATTCCGTCCAACCTGGCACCGCCAGATCAGTGCAGCTAAAGGAAAAGTGAGGTACTATAAGTTTTTTCCCACAAGCTACAAGCTGTTTAGCCAATGATTTACCAGAGACGCGTAATCTTCAGAATCTATAAGGTATCGATTATGTAATTTCTCGGTATTCTCATAGCATGATTCATAGTACTATGTTCAGGATGATCGGGTCGATTAGGAGTTTTTAGCAAACAGCAAGTGATCACAGTCTTCATGTGTAATATGTTGAGGTGTCCCTGAGTAAGAAATATGTTTCTCTATAACAATCAGAAGAAAACGATGGACATATATCAGACATGTACTTAGAATGAATCAAAATTTATTGCCACTACAAGCATTAAAATGGCTACCAGATGGCAGAGGAAAAAATAGGAAGATACTCTTCGCAGAACAACCATCAAAGAAGGAACGACTATGGTCTAAACAGTATGCAAGACGTAAACTCAGTTTCATCACATTTGATGTTAAACGGGCTGGAACGCGCTTGCCAGCAAAACGTTGTGGAAAGCAAAGGGCTTTGTGAGACACGTAGGGCACTCTGGTCATCCACCGCATTCTGGTATATCTCCAGTCACCTTGATTTATCTTGTCGCTGGAACACTGTTTATCAGGATGAGAGAGTGTAGTCTACGAATGACTAAACTCATCTACACTTTAAACAAATTTCAGCGATAATCATAACTTACCTATTCATCATCATCATCATTCTTTTTTAAATAAATAACTAACACAATAAATCCCGTGGCAACGGGGAAGTGGCGAACCAGAAAGTGTTGAATATTCAATCTGCAGTCACAGCCCTGCACAGATGCAGATCTAGGAATAGGGTCGTTTCCTATTTAAACTCAAGGCAGAAATGGGATTCCGCAACCTTCTGGTCGACTGAGCAGCCCTATTCAGGATATATTTTTTTTTAAAAGCTCAGCTCAAGGAAAAGGACTAGAAAAGTTGCTCTAAAAATAGTCTGCTTAACTTGACCTGGTCAGCATACCGAGACTGGAGGGTGCCCAAACACTGCGGTCGAAATACAAATAACAGACAGAAGTAATATCATCACTACTTTATGCATGTGAAACATAGACAGTATATGCCAGACACTTTTGAAGACTCAACCATTCCCACATAAGATCTTCGTAAGATCTTCAATATCTATTGGTGGGATAAAATACCAGACAGTGAAATACTGATAAAATCTAAGTATGAGAGCATACATACAATGTTGATTTTTTGCGCAGACATGCTGGGTTGGACACATGACCCGCATGAAAGATCATCGTCTACAAAATAGTTTGTTATTTGGAGAATTTCAAGCTGGCTTCCGCAAGGCCGAAGGACAGAAGAAGCGTTTTAACGACACTCTTAAGACATAGCTGACTCTATTAAAAATAGACACAAACTCATGGGAGAATCTTGAGCAAGACAGATCCAAATGGCGTCGCAGAATCAAGAGTGGTGCCGCAGCTGCAGAGAACCTCCGTCACCAAGCTGCGCAACAAAAACGCGCTAGAAGAAAGGCACGAGCTGCTCAGTGTCCCGAGGACTCCTCCAAAACATGATCAGAGTGTGGTAGACAGTTACAGACACGTATATGACTCATAAGTCCCAGTCAGGCATACCGCAAACATCATCATCTTTCCATCATTATAGTTGAGCTGAATGGTCATCGTCGACCTCGACGGACGAACAACAGCATCATATCTCTAGAACTGGAGATCCCTGGTTTCTGCCATATACATCTTATTCGGTGCTGAAGGAATATAGATAGATCCATGACATTCTGGGAATGTGATCTCCGACAAGTGACAAGTGAATTTGAACCGGGCCACTTAGTAGCGGTGGGAAAATATGCATTCAATCCATTTGGTAATGTCCAAACCTAAATTAGATCATATGGTTCTTTTTATTACTTATCTGTTCAGTTAGTTTTTTCTTAGGAAAAAAAATGAAAAGGTATAACACGCAACTAAACAGTGAGTGGGGTCCTAAGTTCCTGACAGTTATTGACCGGGTGACAGGGGGGAGGGAAATGCCATAAAATGGTTAAAAAATTGTTGATAAAATATATGGACTTCACTTTGAGAATGACATGAGGTTGTCATTAAAGACAACTCAACCACGAATTGTAAAGCTTGTTAACAGTTGCAATTTCAATCAGCGTATACATGTGTTGCCTACTGTATCTATGCCTTACATGGGATATTGTAAAATAGCCTACTGTATCTATGCCTTACATGGGATATTGTAAAATAGCCTACTGTATCTATGCCTTACATGGGATATTGTAAAATAGCCTACTGTATCTATGCCTTACATGGGATATTGTAAAATAGCCTACTGCATCTATGCCTTACATGGGATATTGTAAAATAGCCCACTGTATCTATGCCTTACATGGGATATTGTAAAATAGCCTACTGTATCTATGCCTTACATGGGATATTGTAAAATAGCCTACTGTATCTATGCCTTACATGGGATATTGTAAAATAGCCTACTGTATCTATGCCTTACATGGGATATTGTAAAATAGCCTACTGTATCTATGCCTTACATGGGATATTGTAAAATAGCCTACTGTATCTATGCCTTACATGGGATATTGTAAAATAGCCTACTGCATCTATGCCTTACATGGGATATTGTAAAATAGCCTACTGCATCTATGCCTTACATGGGATATTGTAAAATAGCCTACTGCATCTATGCCTTACATGGGATATTGTAAAATAGCCTACTGTATCTATGCCTTACAAGGGATATTGTAAAATAGCCTACTGCATCTATGCCTTACATGGGATATTGTAAAATAGCCTACTGTATCTATGCCTTACATGGGATATTGTAAAATAGCCTACTGTATCTATGCCTTACATGGGATATTGTAAAATAGCCTACTGTATCTATGCCTTACATGGGATATTGTAAAATAGCCTACTGTATCTATGCCTTACATGGGATATTGTAAAATAGCCTACTGTATCTATGCCTTACATGGGATATTGTAAAATAGCCTACTGCATCTATGCCTTACATGGGATATTGTAAAATAGCCTACTGTATCTATGCCTTACATGGGATATTGTAAAATAGCCTACTGCATCTATGCCTTACATGGGATATTGTAAAATAGCCTACTGCATCTATGCCTTACATGGGATATTGTAAAATAGCCTACTGCATCTATGCCTTACATGGGATATTGTAAAATAGCCTACTGCATCTATGCCTTACATGGGATATTGTAAAATAGCCTACTGCATCTATGCCTTACATGGGATATTGTAAAATAGCCTACTGCATCTATGCCTTACATGGGATATTGTAAAATAGCCTACTGCATCTATGCCTTACATGGGATATTGTAAAATAGCCTACTGCATCTATGCCTTACATGGGATATTGTAAAATAGCCTACTGCATCTATGCCTTACATGGGATATTGTAAAATACTGCATCTATGCCTTACATGGGATATTGTAAAATACTGCATCTATGCCTTACATGGTATATTGTAAAATAGCCTACTGCATCTATGCCTTACATGGGATATTGTAAAATAGCCTACTGCATCTATGCCTTACATGGGATATTGTAAAATAGCCTACTGCATCTATGCCTTACATGGGATATTGTAAAATAGCCTACTGCATCTATGCCTTACATGGGATATTGTAAAATACTGCATCTATGCCTTACATGGGATATTGTAAAATACTGCATCTATGCCTTACATGGTATATTGTAAAATACTGTATCTATGACTTAGCTGGGTTAATGTCAGATTGTCTACTACATTTCTGCCGTACCTGGGAATAGTGTAAGATAGCCTACTGTATCTCTATCTAACCTGGGAAAACGTAACCTAACCTACTACATTTCTGCCGTACCTGGGGATAGTTTAAAATAGCCTACTGTATCTATGACTTACCTGGGATAAAGTGGGATACCTGGGAAAAGTTACCTGGGATTACCTACTGAATTTCAGCGTTACCTGTGATAGCGTGAAATACCCTACTGAATCTTCGACTTACCTGGGATACTGTAAGATTGTCTATTACATTTCTGTCGTACCTGGGGATAGTGTAAGATAGCCTACTGTATCTCTATCTTACCTGGGTAACGAAAGCTAATGTACTACATTTCTGCCGTGCCTGGGGGAAGCGTAAGATAGCTATTGTATCTCTGTCTTACCTGGGATAATGTAAAATAATCTACGTAAAGCACAGTCCAGATCATCACATGCTGCAAACAGAAGACTTGTGCATACAGTGGCTATGGTATGCGACAAGAGAGAGCAGAGTTCCGACACAGCAATGCAACACAGGCTTACATTCATGGAGTTTGTGAACCCTTGACTGCTCAAAACAGGGAAAACAAGATGTCATTCGAGAGACAACAAGATGATGCTGTTATGGTGTAATATTTAAAAATAATGTATTTTCTTTATCAACGCTCAAACAGAAGAATCATTGAAAAAATATAGTAAGAAAATGAAGAAATGTATAAAATATATTAACTCTTTATTTCCTCAGACCTGTTAATCAAGCCACAGTATAGTGTATTTGGGAGTCATCCGCATGATAAATGTCTGCGAATCTTACCAGTCACATAGCAGACCTACCAACATGCTACAGTATACTCTTGAACGTCTTTACCAGAGTATTTCTTCTCTATCTATTATATTGTCCTTTCTCTACCTTTGCTGTAAGGCAAATCCTGTTCAGGATTGAATGACAATCGGTTTTCAGGCTATGGCACGTTTTGTCGCTTGATATGCAGTAATATTGTGACGTCTCAGAATGTTGGTAAATATTTCAATCCACCTACGTCTTGGTCTTCCGCTGTTTGTATCTTGTTTCGATTCCATCTTGTATGCTCTTTCCGCTGGCCAATAAGGGTTCATTCTCATTAAGTGCCCGGACCATCTCAGTCTCTGTTTTTCAATATATTTGACAACAGATGTTGTTCCAATAGTTCTTGAGTATTTGAAAACGGAAATGTGAAAATAGTCAATCATTAATGTGTTTAGTTTAGTTTACTTTGTTATTTTGGTTACCGCGACACTCTCCACTTTGTAGAAAATTATCTGACACTTTGATTATTATTGTTAATGTGGTAGACTTTTTGTCTCCCTCGTGGATTAAATGAATATTTCGTCTCAAATTCATACTTTTGTCTTCTAACAAATAGTCCTCATGGAGGACGTAGATATGCAGGTCAGTGGAGTTTTCACATTTTACCGTCTGTGACAGACTTCTAATTGACGGTGTATGACAGGTGTACTATCGCTGTAGAAGGGCCAACAGAGCTGACGGAAGAATGATGAACTAGTTGGCTCAGATGTGTATGCTACATTCCTTCCTGGCAGGATGTAATGATCCTGGGAAACTTACATACTGAAATGCTTCTCTTTGAGGGAATAAACATGCATCCCAGAATCTTCCCAGAATGAACTTAAGCATACTTCATCACAGCAGAAGTCGAGGGGTAGGACAGTGAACCCGATACCTATCGTCCTTAATAAAAACATAGCAGATAGCAGTATTATTATTTTCGGTTGCCGTGTTGGGCCCAG
>CM067319.1:38954406-39109358 GCA_034231615.1 Meghimatium bilineatum | reverse complement strand
GTATCATGTCTTGTATTAGGTCTTGTACCTTGTCTTGTATTATGTCTTGTATTAGGTCTTGTATCATGTCTTGTATTAGGTCTTGTATCTTGTCTTGTATCATGTCTTGTATTAGGTCTTGTACCTGTCTTGTATCATGTCTTGTATTAGGTCTTGTAACTTGTCTTGTATCATGTCGTGTATCGTGTCTTGTATTATGTTTTGTATTAGGTCTTGTATCATGTCTTGTATCATGTCTTGTATTAGGTCTTGTACCTTGTCTTGTATTAGGTCTTGTATCATGTCTTGTATCACGTCTTGTATTAGGTCTTGTATCATGTCTTGTATCACGTCTTGTATTAGGTCTTGTATCATGTCTTGTATCACGTCTTGTATTAGGTCTTGTATCATGTCGTGTATCGTGTCTTGTATCATGTCTTGTATTAGGTCTTGTATCTTGTCTTGTATCATGTCGTGTATCGTGTCTTGTATCATGTCTTGTATTAGGTCTTGTATCATGTCTTGTATCACGTCTTGTATTAGGTCTTGTACCTTGTCTTGTATCATGTCTTGTATTAGGTCTTGTACCTTGTCTTGTACCATGTCTTGTATCATGTCTTGTATCATGTCTTGTATCATGTCTTCTACCTTGTCTTGTATCATGTCTTGTATCATGTCTTGTATTAGGTCTTGTACCTTGTCTTGTATCATGTCTGGTATTAGGCCTTGTATCTTGTCTTGTATCATGTCGTGTATCGTGTCTTGTATCATGTCTTGTATTAGGTCTTGTATCATGTCTTGTATCACGTCTTGTATTAGGTCTTGTACCTTGTCTTGTATCATGTCTTGTATTAGGTCTTGTACCTTGTCTTGTACCATGTCTTGTATCATGTCTTGTATCATGTCTTGTATCATGTCTTGTATTAGGTCTTGTATTAGGTCTTGTATCATGTCTTGTATCATGTCTTGTATTAGGTCTTGTATTAGGTCTTGTATCATGTCTTGTATCATGTCTTGTATCATGTCTTGTATCATGTCTTGTATCATGTCTTGTATTAGGTCTTGTATTAGGTCTTGTATCATGTCTTGTATCATGTCCTGTATCATGTCTTGTATCATGTCTTGTATCATGTCTTGTATTAGGTCTTGTATTAGGTCTTGCATCATGTCTTGTATCATGTCTTGTATCATGTCTTGTATCATGTCTTGTATCGTGTCTTGTATCATGTATTGTATTAGGTCGTGTATCATGTCTTGTATCACGTCTTGTATTAGGTCTTGTACCTTGTCTTGTATCATGTCTTGTATCATGTCTTGTATTAGGTCTTGTATCATGTCTTGTATCATGTCTTTTTTCATGTCTTGTATCATGTCTTGTACCTTGTCTTGTATCATGTCTTGTATCATGTCTTGTATTAGGTCTTGTACCTTGTCTTGTATCGTGTAGTGTATCGTGTCTTGTATCATGGGGTCCTTTATATAATATTATTTTGTATCATGTTTTGTATCATGGGTCCTAGAGATGGAAAGTGTCAGATAGTGGAAATATTTTAAGATTTCACCCATGTGCTGTTGGGGCTCAACAAGTAGAGCAAGGAATAGAACCTCTATGAACAGTCATACACATAACTAAAAGTAACAAGCAGGTTTTGGAAATTGGGTTGGCTATCACATCACATAGAGTGTTAAAGTGATCCGAAAAGACATGCATATGTCGGAGGTTGGGTCGAAATGTTCAGATATTGCATATAATCTAAAATGTGCTCACTTACTCAGGAAGCATTATATCGAGTGAAGGGAAAACGAGTAAAGTGATACAAAATAGACGCAACAAAACATACCAGATCCCACATATTTATGACACGTATTTTTAAGAAAAAATGTAAACATAGACACTAAAGTTTCATTATACAAGACTATTATTATCCCATCACTTGTGGAATCAACTAGAGGCAAAATATGTCTTGGGTGAGCATTCATTGTGGGGTCAACTAGAGGCAACACATGTCTCTGATGAGCATTCATTGTGGAATCAACTAGAGGCAACATATGTCTTGGGTGAGCATTCATTGTGGGGTCAACTAGAGGCAACACATGTCTCTGATGAGCATTCATTGTGGAATCAACTAGAGGCAACACATCTCTTGGGTGAGCATTCATTGTGGGGTCAACTAGAGGCAACACATGTCTCTGATGAGCATTCATTGTGGAATCAACTAGAGGCAACATATGTCTTGGGTGAGCATTCATTGCGAAATAATAAATGAATATTAGTATTTAAAGTGGTTTTGTACATACGAAGAACAGCAGAAGATATTGTGCAGCAGACAGACGTAATCTGATTATTGTATCCCATCCAAAGAAATGCATTTGTAAACGAGACCCTTCAATCCTGTATCAAACCCACCGGTCTCGTGAACGACTTTATTAAAACTACTACTCAAAAGTAACGGTTGACGGTTTGAGTCTCCCCGGAAATAAGCAGGATCTCCAAAGCAGAAAAAGTACTACCTGTTAATAATAATGTACTCTACATTTCTTCCGCGTGCTACACACTGGGGGGTCTCTCAGTGTGTAGCTCCCAGAAATAATGAGCTGGCAGAAGGAATGAATGCCGTTTCACTATCTACTCGTCACGAAAGCACAGCGAAAATAACCGAGCTCTGCACATTGAGTGAGTTTGGGATAACATGGAATGGAAAAACAATAAATACCGTGTTACATCTCTATACTATTTTGAAAGTTATCATGCAGAATTAGTTTATACATCAAGGAAAACAACCACAGACACCATATTTCACGCTATGGTAATTCTTATGCAAGATTACATATTCAAATAAAACATGTCGCACTATTTCTGATTGTGCCCTTGTATAACGTTATTATGTCCCTTTTTATCCTAATTACGAGTAAACTTCGTTCCACTAAAGTTTGTTGCGTTTAAATATGTGTTGGTATCTACTAGTATAGTACCAAATTTTGGATAATTTGTGGAACAAGCAGAAAATTTTGAATCATTGGAGGGAGAAGCAGAAAATTTTGAATCATTGGAGGGAGAAGCCGAAAATTTTGAATCATTGGAGGGAGAAGCATAAATATTTGAATCATTGGAGGGAGAAGCAGAAAACTTTGAATCATTTGAGGGAGAAGCAGAAAATTTTGATCATTGGAGAGAGAAGCAGAAAATTTTTATCATTTGTGGGAGAATCAGACATTTTTGATCATTTGTGGGACAAGCAGACACGGACAAGAGAGCGCTAAAATTTGAGATAATATGTAGGACAAACAGAAAAGGACGAGAGAGGGCACTAATTAGACGCATTTCAAATCAGCTCGTAACGGAAACGATACGCATATGTACACTTCACCATCTGCTACAAGAGACTGTGCACCTAAGGTCTGCACGGAGTGCAATGACGTCATTTCTTAACTACTTGAATTTTCCATTTGAGTAAAAACAAGCAAAACATACAGAGAACTTTCGTGGCAGCAAAGTCAAGCAATAAATCTCTCTCCAAAACAAACGTCTAGAGGTGCCAGTTGTCACGAGAATGAATAATCAGATTCAGCAATAACTCAACAGGCTGGAAATATAGGAGCTGCGTTAACGCATGGCAAATGCGAGTATGAACGGAAATATGTAAATAAAAGTGTTGTAATTAAATTAGTAGAAACGACATATTAACAACAAAATACAATAGACGACGTTTAGACTAAAAAGCCTGAATCTGGACGCAAACATAGACCTTTCTTCTACGGTTCATTACTCACAACACTATAAATGTTTACCTAGCTGAAAGCTTTTAGTCGAAACGTCGCATGCCCTTGTATTCATTATTAGTATGCCATTTTTAATATTGCTAACCGTTTCATTTACCTACTACCAGTTGTCATCTTTGGGGGTTACATTATCGACAATATTGTCTTATTTTTCTCCAACACAGTCGAGTCGCGTGGATGAATAGTTAGAACACCTGTCTCACAACCACGACGCTGTGGATTCAATCCACGATTGGGAACGGATTCTATGTTTCGGAGATGCTAATTTAAAAAATCACCCATGTAATCGTCGTTGCCACTGCTATGATAAAGAGGCCTTTATTTTCATTTCACATAAAAAAGACTCCCAACATTCGACAGGAAAACATGCAGTAACGAGGTGGTTTTTTTAAAAATTTAATACAGGTGTATAGCAGTGTGTTGGGTACTATCTGCAGCCTTAATGACCCCGACTGCAGTATTCCAGAAACATATAGCCATTGGCAATGGGGCACACAGATGTCGAGAAATATGGCCCAAGCCACAAGCGGAACAGGCTTACACCGTTCTGCTTGATCTGGCCTTGCTTGTGCTACCGGTATCCATTTTGAGTGTGGCTTACAGTCGAGTTGTTCACGTGTTGCTATATGACGTGAGATCCAGCATGGAATGTCACACAGTTAGTAACGGTGAGTATATAGGTGGCCATGAGAAATATACATTATGTGTGCTCAATTGGGAATCATCCTTCTAAGTGACGCATTTTAATTTTCCCGTAATTTTCTTTGGTTGTTGATACAAAGTATACACACATGTCCAATGAAAATTATGGGAAATGTAATACGTTACTTTAAAAGGGTGACCGTCAAACAGTCGAAAGGACTGTATTATTAACGAATGACACGATTTACAGTGTCAATGCGTCCTGCGCTAAGTATAGTCATGTGTCTACGTTAGTCATATTGAATGATCTGACTGATTCGAGCTTTGTGTTGGTTGGTGGTCGTGTACTTCATGTCGTCACTCAAAGAAAAGCACGAATAAGTCATCGGTTTAACCTGGCGTGACTAGTCGCAGGTGTCCCCATCGACAGTGAAGACTCTCTCGCAGAATCAAAACAAGCCTTCAAACATCGTGTCTTCAATTATATACGTGAATTTCGTTGGTCGCCATTGGCAGACGACACAACGTACCCATGAAAAGTTACCAATAGTTACCAATGAAAAGAACTAACATAATCAAAATCAACACGTATGAAGGCTTGTTTTGATTCTGTTCGTAGGCCTTTACTCTCATTAGTCGCTTTCTAAGGCCATTTATCAACGTCAATGTATGTCATCAATCTTGAAAACACCGAGGAACACAGTTTTGGGTCCCTCAAATTGTAATACTTGTAATGGGTATTTTGAGTAGCAGAATTCCCCTCAAATAATGTAAGTAGAAAGTTTCTATCGGTTTCAATTCCTATAGATACAGATACTATATATATTATATATATATCCTTATCTCCGATAAGCTGTTACAACAGCCACCAAAGCAATCATTTTCTGCTGGTACGCCATTAAAACACACATTTTATAGTTTCTTCGAATACATTTTGACAATCCTGCCGTAACGTGTTTAGAAATGACTAAAACACATCTCCCATAGTCTACGGAAAATTCGTACGCAGATAAAAAGTTAATATATACGAAGCTAAAGATATACGACTAACGTAGACCACAGGAATATATTTGATTATATACGGAGTTAAAACATTCTGAGACGTCACAATATTACTTCATATCAAGTGATCAAACGGGTCGCAATGCGAAAACTGATCGTCCTTTAATTATGCGATTGAAACAGCAAAAACAGGCACATAGATAGACAGACAGATAGACAGACATACACATACATATACAGACAGATAGATAGACAGACAGACGGATTGATGGATGGATTGACGGAGGGACGAATGGATGGATAGATAGATGGATGAATGGATGGATGGATAGTTGAATAGAAAAATTAGACTGAGACAGACAGACAGAGAGATAGATAGATAGACAGACTTGCTGATATTTGTGTACAGATTGTGAGAGTGAACACTGAATAATAAGAAGAATTGATGCTGCTATAACAAATAAGAACACAACTTGTCGTAATATCAAAGTTTCGATGTCAAGGATAACTCAATTTTCTTTTTTCATAACGCGAGAATGATCGCGGCAAGTCTGTATACCATTACATTGATTAGATGAGACAACGGAAGTCTTGTCAGTTGAAGAGCAACTTTTGAAATGGGAAAGTGACATTAGTAGAAACAAAATCCGCAAGGAGCAGACAATTACGGATTGTATTAATATACATTAACGAAAACAGAAATATAAAAAATACATTTTTTTCAAGTATTTTACGAATAACACACAAAATCGACGTTTCTACCAAAAGATTTTAGGCGTTGTCCATAATTAGGGATGGGGAATTGGGGGTCTGCAAAAGTTGAACAATTGTTTACAAAGGAGAGAGGGATTTATAAAAGTTGACGTCTACAATACTGTTTTTATCATCATCATCATCATTTTCCTTTTGCGCCGAAGTTAGTGCATAGAGCAGAGGTCAGATCTCTCCAATTCTGCCTGTTGAAACCTATTCTGTGCAGTTCTTGAATAGTATGAATATTGATTGTTTTACTTTCTCTAAGTATCATTCTTCTAAGTTTTTCTTTTGGTCTATACCTGGCTCTTTTGCCTGTAGGTATCCATTCAAGAGATTGGTGGTGTATTATGTTGATGTCTGCGCGTAGGACATGCCCGATACACTAATTAAATTGTTTGAATTTGAAGTCTTCTAAAAATGAGAAACACAGCATTTATTTTGTGTGTACTTTACCTGCCAAAATTATTTAGGAGTGGGTAAAGTTTTTGGACACAATTAAGCAGTTGGGATGGTCCAAGAATTCTTGACAATTATTATTGACGGGGGTGGGGAAATGAGTAAAATATTGGGGAAAAAATATTGCTGAGGTAAACTTTGGATAGTCCATCATCAAGAAGAAAACACGGGGCATAATCGATTGAGAACAGCATCGATTCTTGCCTTAACAGTTACATTTTTTTCTGCCTGTTGTGTATGTTATTTCCTCTGTTGGAAGGGCTGTACCTCACCAAAAAAGGTGCTTTAAAAAAATTGATGTGTATCATGCGGTATATCTTGTTTTAGGATTGTACGAATTGTTTATAATCCAACATGGCCGCTGTTTCCATGGCAATGCGATGATTGATGAAGGTTAAAAATTATATTTTTCATATTTGATACCATCATAGTAGTACCTGACATTTTACTATCTCATTCCACTAAGAAATAACAAAGTTCGCATCTTCAGTAGTGAGGTCCCTTAATCTCGTTCACACCAACTAATCAATAAATAATCGCAACAAAATATGTATATGATTGAATTTTCCAAGTCCAATCATTTTAACACCTCCCCCCCCCCCCAATCATAGTTATTGACAGGGTTGCCAGATAATTGGGACAGTTTGTAACCATATTTCGTATGAAAAATAGCGAAATAAATACCAAATCCCTAACCTAAAATGTGCACAAAATTCATGAAAACGTGATCAAATGGGCTTGAATTCAGTGAAATTCAATAAATGGTTCTAATTCTAATACTTATAAATAAATTTAGTAGATACGTTGCAACATGTTCTTTGTTTGTGCTTTGTCAGCAGCTACACAAGAAACAACTGTACCTATGGCAACATTGTTTGCTAATGTTACCAGACTTTCATTACTTTCATCAATTCAGCAAGAGACTGTGTATGAATTGATAAATTCTCAAGTAGACCAAAAATATTTTTTTAAATGTCATGGGAAGTCAATTCAATTAAGTATGTTACAAATACTTGGAAAATAAACAAATAAATACGATACGAACATGAAAATTATATAAATTAGGACATTTTTCCTTTATTTCTTCACACAATTTCTCTGAACATTGATGTACTTATCCCAACGATTTATCAGTGGGCGATATTTTCAGCTCAAAAGTCATTTGTCTGCATTTTCAACTACATTTCTACATTGTCACTTCATATTCAACCGCTATGGCATTCACGAAACGTTTTCCACCAAGGTGGGCTTAAATTGGCAGAAACAAAACACTCATCAAAAGACAGCACACAGATTATATAGTCAGATAACATGTAGTAACCTATCAAAGTTTATATAGAGTCAAATAACATGCAATAACCTATCAAAGTTTATATAGAGTCAGATAACATGCAGTAACCTATCACAAGAAGTCATCCTAAAGCTGAACAGGCCACAGCAAAATGCTATCTTTATGTTTCACATAGAACACTGTAGACTACAAGCACACCTACACAAAATAAAGGTTGCCAAAATAGGCCAGTGTTCATGTAAAAAGGGTCCCCGGGCTCCAGTACACATTTCGCAGACATGTCCACTCTTTGGCGACGTGAGGACTAAAACGTGACACCAAGAGACAGAAATGGAGGTGAAGTTAAGGATCAACCGTGAGAACCTCCTGTTGACTGTATTCATGGAGGCGACCCTCTTGCCAGTATAGACTTCTGAGCATAGGAAACTGGTCATAGAACATTGGCCGAAAAAGTATAAATGTAATTCGCGCACGGAATTGGAGAACGTTGTGAGGTTAATGTTCCAGTAATTCCAGTAATTGCTATTTTGTTTTGGGCAATTCTGTCTTGAGTTCATCGAGCCGTATATGTTGTATCATGATGGAACATTATTCTTCTAGTCAGCAGGCCTGGATATTTTCTTTGAATTGAAATCATACGCTCCAATATAACATTCCAGTACTATTCTACATTTACATGGTTCCCTCTTTATTCTGGAAATTGGTTAACATCACACCATAAGAATCACAGGCCATTGTGAGCCAAATCTCTCCTGCTAATAGCTCTACTTTAAGTAGTTTTAGAAGAAAATGGAAAATGATGTATCCACATCACTGAAGCATGTTTGATTCTGGTTAATATTAACGCACTTATGATTCTTCCACAGTTCAACATACTCCTGCATGTCGTCTCCTTCATTGTATATCGACAAGATTCTACAAGGATATGCTCATTCGTGTCATTTTGTTTTCATCTGTCAGTTCTCTGGGTACGAATAGTTAAAACACTTTCGGAAATTTCAGTTGGTCTAAGCAGAACCACGCGACCACACTTTTGCAGGTGATACCCTGTCTACCATCATTCGCCTGTAAGCTCCAATTGTCTTCCTTCTTCTTCTTCAGCGTTCATTCTCAAACTCCCGTTGGATTTCTCTTGTAACAGGACAATGGTCCTACAAGATTTCCAGTTGGATGTAGTCCAGAGAATGGAAATGCGCTATGTTGCCGTTTTATTTTCGATATTGGCCCAACACATCCGTCTTCGGGCGGGCAATTGTCTTCCATGTGTAGTTTTCTCAGTTGCACGTTTGACAGGACAACCATGTTGGATTTCGTCAGTGAGTGATGCGCGTCCTTCTGAAATTTGATTTACTCAGTTATGCACTGCATTACACGATAAACAGCCCTCATTGTAAATAGAAACCATGTGCTATGACTGCAAGCTATTCTCAGCTCACTACGGACTTCCATAGGTGCCCCGATCCCCGTCTCAGTAAATCTATCATAGCGTAGTGTCCGACAGTTACAGTTCCATGATAATTTATCAGTCTCTTTCGTATAATCATTATGTGCCTCTTTACCGACAGTTCCGATCACTACACGATTCTCGCTCGGTCCACGAACGACCATGATTCACACTCCTGAAAAACCCCTGAGCGTACGAGGTCCCTCATGGCATAAATTGTGCCTGATCGATCCATTGACGTATCTATTGACACTGTGGCCACGTTCGGCGATGTATCGGCCAGCTCATTACCATCAACACCCGCATGTCCAGCACACATATAAAGGTTATTTTACTGGTCATAGATTGTGATAACATAATAACTCCATTCATTGGCGGCGGACGACTCCCGCTTTAACTCTGCGGATCAAGTTAATTGAGTCACCAAGAATGCATTCATGAAAATAGTTCTGTGACATCGGTTATTGCAGTACTCCCGTCACATTTTTTTTTATCTCCCTCGTAAGACTGCTAATGGCTGTAGCAAAGGCATCGATTGATTCTTTTGTAAGTCTTCCCACCACATTATGTGGAAAAATCTTAAGCACAACGTTGATGACGAATTTCTGATCCATCATTATAGATTACTACATCATCTTTTGCAGTGTTATCGTCAACTAACGCTCTGACTTCTGCATCCATCGCCATCGGACGTTTGTTCCTGGAACTTCTGTGAATTGTAATGATAACAGAAAAGGTACCATGTAATGCAGGCGAGATGGATATACATTCCTCCCCCGAATCAATGCACTTGTTTGTACACACTTGTCCAATGAAATCATCTGCTTGTCCCAACCATGATCTGCACCTTATGAGCTTGGAACCTTTTCCCTATTTGAGAATCGGATGTAATGGCAGAAGTGTATCGGCACTAATTTTAAGGTATGCATGAGCTTGTCAAGTCTTGATTATGTCAGCTACATTCAGGACAGCAAAGGGAAATCTCATTGCCGTACATGGTGTATCGTTCGTGCATCCAAGATGATACACAATACCTCGTTTTGAATCTTGTCCAGTCTGGTAATCTGTGTATCACTAGCCGTGAACATTACACACGCGGAACCATCTCTTTATACACGGCAGTAGTAGAAAGTCATTTTTCTTGAAAAAAGGAAAACACACATCTGCAAGTTGCTTATTTCTTGTACACGCGTGTACAACAACTAACTACCTGTGCGGCTATAGTGTGACATTGATCACATTTCTTGTACACGCGTGTACAACTAACTACCTGTGCGGCTATAGTGTGACATTGATCACATTTCTGAACTTGTAATGTCATAAAACCTTACATTTCTATTCTTTTTCTAGATTAGCTTTTGACTTACTAATGGATTTCCTCTCGTATAAACTGTGACTAGTGACATTTCTCTCTCTCTCTCTCCCCCCCCCCCCATTTTTTTCTGGGGATATTTGTCAAAATTAAGCAAAAATCGACCACATGACAACCTTGGTTAGTGTTAACATTGTCATAATTGAGCTAAAGATAGAATCACATAGCCTTCAAAACAATAGTAACATTCAGAATTGAACAAACTTCCCAATATTGTCCCAGGAGAATGAGATCTGAGTAATCGTACATTTACAGACATCAAAGAGTTTCCACTCAGCGTTTGTTACGATATAAATCTGCGCCCACTAATCATCTAAGAATCTGTTTGACTCAACAAGTAAATTTACACATGAACATTTTCAAGATAATTCGAATTTATGTTAAAGGTAAATAATCAAAGACAACAAAGAAATCCATGCCATATATAAACTAGCATTTATCAGGAAAATATAGAACGTGGACAGACTGGTTTATGCTTTATTTAGTCATTTGTTGAAATGACTACGGTAAGCATCAACTGTGGCCCAGGGAAATATAAAACCTACTGGATCAAGCCTTTTTAAATGACTCAAATAACTACTCAAATTACTCTGTGGCGGGACGTCCAGAGCTCGTCTGGACTATGATTGCAAGTCCGACTCTGAGGCGGGGAAATACAATTCTCCATATTCTTATATATACCCACATCTCAAATGCATCAATGTTGCCTTCTAGCTCTTTATTAATTATCCATATTTCTGAGTCATTTACCATTACATTGATATTAAACTATTGTAGATTATTTTGACGCTACTAATATATCCAGTTGTATCGAGAGTACAATTCTGATCGGCTTTCGAATCACAAGCTACGAGTAATTCGACGAAATTTGAAACATGGTAAAGACATTTTGCTCATCCCTGGCAACACACATAACAGCACACACACACACATATTGACGTTTCGACCAAAAGGTCTACACCAAGAACACAGTCACAACTTAATACGACGAGTGGTATATGAAGTCATTGCGAGATACTGTGATTTCAGCATTGGCAGTTATGACCTGGATGGACTATTTTGCACCTTTCGGTCCAGTATCTCCGTCTTTCGTCTTACTTTTGAGTCAGGATGTTTTTCCTTAGCCTTTGCATATTCAAGGATTGTCCACATGGCAGTTGATGTTTAATTTTGCAGTTTTTCTCCTCCTAGACAGCTTTCCTACCAGGGTTAATGAAAACCATCTTCCTTGAGTTTAACTCCATTCTCCTAAGTTAATTTTTGCAAAGACTCATTATCCTTCATCTTTGATCTGGTTCGTGTACTCTGAGGCATCACCCAATTAGGGGTCATGGTTTAAGAGTCTATTCCTATCTGTTATCAATATGGACCGTGTTGCGCCATTGACCCCATACAAGCAACATAATCTTATGGCAGCTCACACTCGTTTGATACTGTCCATCACTGGACACATGGGGTATTTCAGTGGGGGTATCAACGACACCTGATAATCTTGTAGACCGATTCTTTGCTACCTTCTCGGACCCCGACAACAAACGAACACTTGAACTTCCTTTCTCAGCATAATCAGCATTTTTGCTGTCCATTGAAGTCTTATAATTCTAATGATATATGTCTATACAGATATGTAAAAATCAACTGTAAAGCTTATATTTGTTTCTAAGAAAAGCACTCCTTTACTCCTTTTAGCAAAGTAATGTCCACTTCACTGCTTCTGTTAGAATCTATTATTATTATCACTTCACTGCCTTTGTTAGAATTTATTATTATTGTTATCAATGATAACTAAATATATTATTATTATTATTATTATTATTTATATCATCTTCATCGTGTGTAGCCGATCATGCTCTCCACAGCTCTCTCAGTAGTATGCGTCAGAATCGTTGTTGTTTTCCTGCCGTGCCAGGTTATTGGACTGACTAATATTTTCTCCCGTTGTCGCCCTCTATCTCTGTTGCCTTCAACCTTACCTGTTGTGACTATGTTCTCCAAACCTCCTGTCTCATAACGTGTCAAAAATATTAAGATTGTTTTTTTATAATATTATTGATTAAAATCCGTCTCGCATTTGACTCTTTCAACACCTCCACATTCATTTTTCTGGCATTCCATGGCATTCTCAGCATTCTTCTGTAAAACCATATCTCTACTACCTCAAATTTCACACTTTCCTGTTTGTCCAAGACTCGCATCCATATGTTAGTATAGGAGATATATACCACTGCAGAACTCTCTTCCTCACCTCTAATGACAATGTTATATTACACAATATGTTTTTCATTTTTGTGAAGGTTGTTTTTGTCTGCCCTATCCTGTTTCTTATTTCTGTTGAAATTCTTCCATCTTTGTACCTAAATACTTGAATTGGTGGAACTGTTTTAATACTATATCATTCACTTTGATTTTGCAAGCTGTGGTATTTTGTTTCTTTGAAATAACAATTATTTATGTTTTATTGATATTTAGCAAGAGACCTTTCTCTTTATTTTCTGTGACTACTACATTAATTAATTCGTTAAGTCTTCCTCACTTTTAGCAATCAGAATATTGTCATCCGCATATCTTAAATTATTTATGTTATGTCCTCCCATCGGTATTCAGAATATCAACTATTGCATGCATTATATTTTCACTGTATAAAGGGAACAGGTCTGGTGAAATTACATATCCCTGTCTTACTCCTTGTTTTATTTGTTGAAGCGGACCAAATTGATTTCCTACTCTTATTGCTGCTGTTTGTTGCAAGTTCATGTCCTTAATGATTCTTAAATCCTTATTTATATAATCAATAATTAATAATAATATTATATATATACATACATACATACATATATACCTGGTTGGTAACGCCCTCTGAGTAGAAGGCTTCTTCAACAGGCATTGCACATAGTCGAAAGCTGATGTCTCCTGGGTATCAAAGAAAACACTGGGAAACCACCCCATTGCACATAAGAAGTAAGAGTAAATCGCTCGCAATTCCTGGGGATAGTGAACTAACCTGTTTGATATATATATATATATATATATATATATATATATATATATATATATACAGTCGCCACCCAGTGATATCAAACAGATTCGTATTTTTATCTATGTGAGGTATCTTTTACAGGACGTTTCCCACACTGTCCAGCATCTTCTTCCAGCTGTTATGGTCAGGTCTACAATAAAATCGAACTAAACACACAAAATATGATATTTCAATACATCATACGACTTAGTGTAACTGGCAATGCAAATCAGTGACGCCGTGGGCACCATATATATATATACAATGAACAGGTGGGAAGTATATATTAAAGAACTTTATGAAGATAACAGAATTGATTCTAACTTAAATTATAACAATGAAGGTCCTAGTATAATAACGGCAGAGGTAAATGAAGGCAGACAACACTTGAAAAACAACAGATCATCAGGTCCGGATAACATTACAAAGGAAGAATTAGAAGCTATGGGAGATTATGACATTGAAGTTATCACCAAAATATTAAATAACATCTACAATAGTGGCTATATTCCATCTGATTTACTACAAACAATGTCCATAGCTCTACCAAAGAAACCTGGTGCAGTAGATTGTGAAGATCACAGAACTATCAGTCTTATGAGCCAGATGGTCAAGATTCTACTGTGCATTATAATGTTGCGTATAAGAGGAAAAATAACGCCAGAAAGTGAAGAAGAGCAATATGGATTCGTACAAAGAAAAGGAATAAGAAATGACATATATATAATAAGTACATTAATGGAGATGGTCAAGTACTGGATCTTTATTTGTGCCTCATAGATTATAGCAACGAATTCGACAAAGTGAAGCAGTCAGAAATTATAAAACTGCTAGGAAATCTTAACATTGATGGAAAGATTTAAGAATAGTAAGAAATATGTATTGGAAACAAACAGCTGCGATGAGAGTTAACAACACTTTAGGAATATTTCAAAAGATAGAAATGGGCGTTAGGCAAGGTTATGTTATTGTCTCCGGATCTGTTTTCCTTGTATACAGAATATAGAAATATAGAAATATAGAAGATATGTCAAGAATAACAGTGGGAGGATTAAATGTAAAAAACTTCAGATAAGCTGACAACAAAGTACTGATCGCAGGACGCGAACAGGAACTAAAGCCGTGTTGGATAAAGTAGTGAAAGATAGTGAAAACAAAAGCCTCAGTTTAAACAAAAAGAAAACAGAATGGTTGTCTAGAAGAGACATACACCACCAAGGTGCAACACAATAATTAATGACACACAATTAACAAAGGTTGAAAAGTAAAATATCTTGGCACCCTATTAACATCAGATGCTCAAGTGAGATAAAGAGCAGTACAGCACAAGCCAAAACAACATTCCAAAAAGTGAGATCCATTTTGTGTAATAGAACACTATCAATGCAGACCCAAACGAGTGCTGGGATGTTGTATTGAACCCATTATATTTTATTGATATGAAGCATGGACTGTAAGCAAAAAAATTCAAAACGAACTGGAAGCTATAGAGATGTGTTTTCTGAGAAGAATCATGAATATACCACAGAAAGCTAGAAAAACTGATGTAGATTTTCTCAGTCATGCTGGCCTAAACAGAAAAATCAGAGCAAATATTAGTTGCAGGCAGTCAATGTTTCTAGGGTATGTGCTGAGAAGAACACAACTTGAACACTTAATAACCTCTGGAAATATCAAGGGGAGAAGAGGTAGGTGACGACAAAGAGAAAAGTTGATGATTGGGCTAGTATTATGGCACGGAAAGTCACCAGCCGATCTTATAGCCGAGCTCATTCGGCATGGCACTATATATATATATATATAATTACTTCTGTTACTGCACCATCTTTTATTAAATAGTGTAGGGAGATTATTGACTGGGAGTTATGAGTAATTGCTGCCTGTTGTCATCAGTGCACACCGGCAAGTGTATAGGTGTTACAATCCCCGTCACAATAAATCCACGAGAGTGTACCGGCTGACAGTCCCAGTTCTATGATGATATATCAGTCTCCTCGTATATATGTATATATTATGTTTCGGTTTACGGGTTGTTCCGATTTTTACACTAATCTCACTAAGTCTTGAGAGGGACCATGATTCACAGTTTTTTTTAAATATTCTGAGCAGACGAATTCTCTAAAAGCATGAGTTATGTCATTTCGATTCATTATATATCTATTGATACTGTGGTCATGCTCGCCAGTGTAGCGGCTCGCCCATTACCCCCAACACTCGCGTGTCTTGGCATCAATAAGAGAGGTAATATTATGGATTAAAAGATTGTATCAACAACTCCACCAATTGACGACGGACACGACTCCCGCTTCATCTTTTCGGAACGTGTTCATTGAGTCATCAAGTATACATGTATGAGAATAGTTATGTGATATCAGCCATGACAATATCTCCGTCACAGTCTGTATCTCCATCGTAAAAGTGCTTGTAGTCAGGCCTGTAGATAAGATAGAGTTTGGGGTGTTGAACTCCCCCCCCTCCCTAGCAAATTGAAATATGATATTTAATATTAGGCACTTGTCCAAAAGTCGAATAAATAGCCTAAATCCCCCCACCCCCAAGCGATTTTTCACAGAAAGGTCTTCAACTTTTCACTTAAAAAAGAGTTGACACTAATAAAAGCTACTTTATCATATCAGTCATCACAAACATTTGAAGTGTTGTATTTTATATAGAGTGTTATATTTTATATAGAGTGTTGTATTTTATATTCCAAAACTAAAACTACATGCACAATTACAAATCAATTATAGAGTGTTGTATTTTATATAGAGTGTTGTATTTTATATTCCAAAACATCATACTACATGCACATTTACAAATCAATTATAGAGTGTTGTATTTTATGTTTCAAAACTTCATTCTGCATGCACTTTACAAATCAACCGTAAATTTTAACTCCTTAATATGCTTTAGCACGAGTCCTCGCCGAATTTGTGAAATATATAAATTTAATGTTTTCTCTCACAGAAAAACAATCCTCAGTCCAAGTCTGCATATAGACATATATAAAAAATAGAAAATATTGTTCAAACCCCTTCCCGCTTTAAAAAGACATATATGATAAAAACTTTTTACTAAAAATGAGTAAAATTATAGAACCAAATTGGAGAATTTTTTCCCAAATAAAGGTCATAAAAATGTAAAAATCAAGTGTAAAGTTTATATTTTTTCTAGAAAAATAACCCCCTTCACTGCCTCAGTTAGAATATATTCTTCTTCTTCTGCGTTCGTTCTCAAACTCCTGCAGATTAGCAAGATGTAGTCCGGAGAACGGAATGCGTTGTATCATGGTTTATAGCATTGCTGCGATATCTTCGTCTTTCGGCCTGACACATACGACTTCAGCATGGTTTTGGGTCACTGACCCTATATGGGATGGGACAGCCAACTCCATTCCATAACCTCCTTAGTCGCCTTTTACGAGATGCGTGGAAGGTAAATAGTGTTGCTATTCTTTGCTCCCCTTTCGGGCCCCGGCAACACACGGGCGAGAATATATTATTATTGTCAATGATAATTAAATATATTATTATTATTATAATTATTAGTATTAATATAATCAATAATAATACTAATAAATATTAATTTGTTCTTGTATCCGTTTGTGTCCACTCACTGTAGACACGGAGAGATGATTACAGATCTTCGGATACAAATATTATGGATGGATTTTACAAATCTCATATAAAGAACATAAGACAGATGTGTACGTAAGAAATAAAATAGAGAGGTATACATGTCAACAAAAACCATTGCTTTCAATAGTGAAACGACGAAAGATTGCATGGTTTGGACGAGTATGCCATCATGACTCCTTGTCAAAAACAATATTGCCGAAGATGGAAGAAGCACAGGATGAAAAATAAAAGCATAGGTAGACAGTATCAAGTACTGGAGATGACATAAATTGTCCTCACTCGTCTGCATCGTTGAAGATAGAAATTGCTGGAGAACTCTGTTTGTTAATGATTCCATTGTGGAACCCCATGACCCAGACGGATTACGTGTTTATAGAGAGACAGACAGACATGCAGGCAGTCAATCAGACAAATCGACCGGCAGGCAAACAGACAGACAGATATTTATTTTTGTATTTACCATATTCAAGGAGGGAACCTGAACAATGACAGGACAACACTACAGAAAAATAGTGACAGCAGAAATTACATCTCTACGAAGAATACTCGGAGTGTCATTAAGAGATAGAATTAGAAACGATAACATCAGACAGATAACCAAAACAATGCCAGTATTGGAACACATCAAAAGACAACAGATCAAGTGATTTTCACACGCTTCCAGACTACCAACATATAACATGCCACAAATGGCCATGACACATAAACATACCGGCTATAAAGCTAGAGGCAAACAGACCATGTAAAAGATGGATCACATAAATCAAAGAAACCACAGGAACAAGCTTACAAACAGAACACAAGAAGGCCATCTCCAGAGAACTGTTCCACCCCTGACCCTGCAAGAAAAACAAGGGTCACAGCGTATAGATAGATAGATGGAGGGAAATGTTCCAAGTAAGAGATCAAACGGAAGATCAAATCTACGATGGACACAGGATACCGAATACCTTTTAAATATAGCACTGGAAGAAGCAGAACAGTTCGCACAGAACTGAGAGACAGAATACAAAGAGGATAATATGCTGCGAATATGACATAACCTAAAGGAAAAAGATTTACAAAAAATGCAACTGCATCCACAAATTGCTTCGTCTTTCTCCGTCAATATCTGCAAATAACCAATGACTAATATAATATAAAGAGCATACAAGTACAGAAATCCTTCTCGTGTCTGATCAATATTATTCGCTACAAAATCCTAAGATTTCATATTTTTAAGAAAGGAACATTCAATTTTCTAATTTATTATGCAAGTAAATATTCCTTGCTTTTCTGAAATCAAATTTAAATCCGATAAAAAATATTCCCCAATGAATTTTGTTTCGAATTATATAGACAATTCAAGAGTGAAAGATGATTGGATATACATAAATCAGATTTATAGGAAAGTTGATTCTGTGAAGACAAATATTTCAATTTTTTAATAATGTTACATTGTAAGGGTTCAAGAAGCCGCTGAAGTTTCTGGGAAAGTTTTCAGTATTTCGTCTCGGTGCCTGTCTGACTTTCTCTGAGTGCCATAATTTTCATGTTTTTTTTTTGGAGGTGAGGACTGGAGGTGAGGGCTGAGCAATGAAATTTAATAGTTGAACAATACCGTAGATAACAGGGAGGGCGGATTTTTGGTGTTTTAACCCCCACCCCCTCCAAAAATAACTTGAGTACTATCCCTCATTCCTTGTTGTAGTAATTTTCTGCAAAATGTTCATCACAAATGTAAATTAAGAAAAAGAGAATTAGAAAAGGGAAATAAGTGAATGATCTTAATGGCCTATCTGTGGCACTGTACCAGGTAACAAGTAAAACAGAGAGGTGACACACGTTTCTCCTTTTCTTGACAAGAAAACCAACATTTGTCAACAAATACTCACAAAAATCAAAATGATAAATCTTTTATTCGATAGCGAATGCGACTCGCATCACCATCTTAGCGTTGTAGAATTTACCAACATAGTATCCACTCAAGGCCGGTCTTAGGCCATTGCAACCTATGCGGCCGCAGTGGGCTCCGCACTTCATAGGCCCATAAATTCATATAAGAATTTATAATATTATCCTCTTCCCTACCCAGACTGGGCCCCGCGCAATCCGTTTCGCATTGGGCCCCACAATTGTTAGGGCCGGCCCTGTATCCACTGATGTACTTACTCTCAGGGATATTGAAGTTAGCGCTTAAATAAAACAGTTGATGTACGTTCAATATTGCTAAAGTTAACGAAACATCAACTGATGAGCTGTGATGTTGAATGTATAAAGTATCAATGTCTACTGTCAGAGTTGTTGTAGTTAACAATGTATCAAGTCTATGATCTGTCGAAGTTAATAAAATATGAGTTTTGTGTACTGTCACAGTTGTTGAAAATATTAAAGAAAATCAATTCTGTACTGTCAGAGTTCATGTCAACCTTACTGGGTGTAACATGGTAACATTGGTGACATTTAACTGCACATATTCACAGCAGTCCCCATGGAAACGAAATTGTATTAATATTAATCACTTTTATTTAAATTGAGGGGCGATATGTATTATATAATGCATTTTAATCTACATGATATTAGTTGGTGCCATTTTAAGTTCGGATAGATGGATGGGTAGATAAATGGACATGGATGGATAGATAGATTGAGATGGATAGATGGGTGATTGGATAGATGGATATATAGATATATGGATAGATAGATGGAAGGAGGGATGGATACATGACTATATAGAGGATGGATCGATAGATAGATGGACGAATGGATAGATGAATGGATAGATAGATAGATAGATAAATGGATGAATAGATGGATGGATGAAAAGACAGCTGGATAGATTGATGGATGGATAGATAAGAAAATGGGCAGAGGGATAGATAGATTGATGGATAGATGGATAGAGGGATGGAAGGATAGAGTGATGGATAGATAGAGAGATGGATATATATATAGAAGGATGGATTGATGAATGGATAGATAGGTGGATTTATGGATAAATGAGTGATACATTGATAGATAGAGGATATATAGACAGATGGATAGATGGATGAATAGACAGATGGATGGATGGATATATGAATATATGGATGGATGGATGGATAGATAGATATATAGACAGGCAGACAGACAGACAGACAGACAGACAGACAGGCAGACAGACAGGCAGGCCGGCCGGCCGGCCGGCAGGCAGACAGACAGACAGACATAGATGAATGGATGGATGAATAAATGAATGGATAGATGGATGCATTGATGGATGAATAGATTTATGAATGAATAGATGGATGAATAGATGGATGGTTAGATAATATGGATGGATAGATGGATGGATGAGTTTTATTTTCTTTCGCGTGTAACAAATGTAAACATAAATTGTGAAACAAATGCTAAAAAATATTTGCACACTACGCGCTGTAACTTCATGAGCAAATTGCCTGTATTCTGCCATCTCTAAATCTTCCTATACAATGACATATTGCCAGAAAAACGCTATGCAAAAAATTAATTGATGTCTCAAAGGAATTATTTTGGCTATGCATTTCCTATCATGCAATATTTACACGGACGGTACTAAATCATAATCCACAGACTTAGATAATAGACCTGGAGAAAAATATTGGACTACAAGGTGGAAAAAAACTGAACCGTAGAAGAACATTTAGGACTTTAACTAAACAGTAACTAGACTATGCACGAAGATTCTAGACTTTATTGACATACTTCACCTTGGATTGTACTAAACTTTTCAATGATATTATTTGGGCAGTAAAATTAAATCACTACTAACAGGGACATCTCCAGGCATTGCTCCTAACACGTCAGGCGTGATTTATGCAGAGTCCATAACAACAGACGGGAGTTGTCTGTAGAAGTGGCAGCACGGCGCGAACAGAGACATATTCCTGTAATTTTGATTCCTCTAGAGAATCAAAACACGTTTAAAACCAAAACAGCAATTGCATGTGCAGATATGCAGAGATAGGATAGGTAGATAGCTGGATATATATATATATATATATATAAAGACAAGAGAGATGATTTGGAGGGTGGATGGATGGATGGATGGATGGATGGATGGATGGATGGATGGATGGATGGATGGATGGATGGATGGATGGATGGATGGATGGATGGATGGATGGATGGATGGATGGATGGATGGATGGATGGATGGATGGATGGATGGATGGATGGATGGATGGATGGATGGATGGATGGATGGATGGATGGATAGATGGATAGATGGATAGATAGATAGATAGATAGATAGATAGATAGATAGATAGATAGATAGATAGATAGATAGATAGATAGATAGATAGATAGATAGATAGATAGATAGATAGATAGATAGATAGATAGATAGATAGATAGATAGATAGATAGATAGATAGATAGATAGATAGATAGATAGATAGATAGATAGATAGATAGATAGATAGATAGATAGATAGATAGATAGATAGATAGATAGATAGATAGATAGATAGATAGATAGATAGATAGATAGATAGATAGATAGATAGATAGATAGATAGATAGATAGATAGATAGATAGATAGATAGATAGATAGATAGATAGATAGATAGATAGATAGATAGATAGATAGATAGATAGATAGATAGATAGATAGATAGATAGATAGATAGATAGATAGATAGATAGATAGATAGATAGATAGATAGATAGATAGATAGATAGATAGATAGATAGATAGATAGATAGATAGATAGATAGATAGATAGATAGATAGATAGATAGATAGATAGATAGATAGATAGATAGATAGATAGATAGATAGATAGATAGATAGATAGATAGATAGATAGATAGATAGATAGATAGATAGATAGATAGATAGATAGATAGATAGATAGATAGATAGATAGATAGATAGATAGATAGATAGATAGATAGATAGATAGATAGATAGATAGATAGATAGATAGATAGATAGATAGATAGATAGATAGATAGATAGATAGATAGATAGATAGATAGATAGATAGATAGATAGATAGATAGATAGATAGATAGGTAAAGAGGTAGATAGGTAAAGAGGTAGATAGGTAAAGAGGTAGATAGGTAAAGAGGTAGATAGATAGGTAAAGAGGTAGATAGGTAAAGAGGTAGATAGGTAAAGAGGTAGATAGGTAAAGAGGTAGATAGGTAAAGAGGTAGATAGGTAAAGAGGTAGATAGATAGAGAGGTAGATAGATAGAGAGGTAGGTAGGTAGGTCAGTCGGTCGGCTGGTCGGCCGGCCGGCAGGCAGGCAGGCAGGTAGATAGAAACATAGATAGATGCATATATATATATATATATATATATATATATATATATATATATATATATATATATATATATATATATATATATATATATATATATATATATATATATTATAAAGACACATAGACAGACAGATTGACGAACCAATAGATAGATATATCATCTACCAGATGTCTGAATATTCTATGCAATCCCATCACCTTTCATATTGGCTGTGTTGAGCTCATTCATATAGACTATCTGGTCACACTTGAACAATATTGATACTACAAAATGGTTGCAGGCTGTCGTGTGATTATATGGCTGCATATAAGATAGTGGAATTTACAAAACGTCAACGTTCATGATGAAGTGTGTTCAAAGATTGTCAAGGGAAGTCGCACATTCGGCAGACTATACGCAAATATGTGGCAATTGCAATGACATTAACCTACAGGCTATGCTGAAAGTCTACAGAGCAGGGATACTTCCAATAAGTTTGAAACATGGACTGTGTATAGACGACATGCGAGGACACTCAATCACTTTCACAAAACTTGTCTCAGAAAAGTTATAAACATGAGATGGCAAGACAAGATTCCGGATACCACTGTCTTTGACAGATCTGGTATTTTTAGCATTGACACTATACTGATGCAGACACAGATTTGCTGGACAGGTCATCTGTAATCGACGCCATAGATACATCTTTATTGTAAGTTGCATAAAGGCACACAATCTCAAAGTGGCCAAAAGAAGAGCTAAAATAACTATTTAAAGACCTCACTGAAATCCGTTGAAATAGACCAAGATACATGGGAAGAACTTGCACAAAAAGAGCTACATGGCGATCTACAGGGGAAAAAAGGCGCAGCATCTTGTGAAAAGACAAGTGCAGCAGTTCAACAACAAAGACTAGCTAGAGAGTCACGGGTAAACAAAACAACTGTCTACAGTTGCCAATATCCATGTCCAAACAGTCCAAGGATATTTGCGGCCCGAATATGGCTTATTAGTCATTTCCGGACTCATAGCAAAGGACTAATTCTAACTGGATTTTCAATTGGATGTAACAAATGGTCATCATCATTTGTGATAGAGGAACAACACACAACACACGATAGGGCAGTCTGTCTTCCACATACACAAATAGAGCTCATTGGAAAATGTGACTTCTTTTCACAGCATTACATATCACTTCGAGTTAAAGTCTTCTGGATATGAAAGAGATTCTTACAGCTGACGGGAATTGAACCAGGTCTGTTCTTGCAGCACCGAATCGCAACACAAGTAAACAGGTTTTCCGTACTTCACCAACCACATCCCCAATTATATCATGGATATGAAAAAGCTCCTTCTGTGGGGAAACCCAGCACTGTACATAGGAAACTATAGCTTTATCGCACGTAATTCCTGGGACACGAGATAAACAATAAAAGAAACATACATGGACTTCTTCGTTCTTCAGTCAGTCAAACAGTGATATGGATATCATCAATTAAATGTGGTCACCAGCCCCGAGGCAGGGCCTACATCCTATCCACCAGAGCTTGTCCACCAAAGCTTATCTAGGGCTTGTCCACCAGTGAATCTCCACCAGAGCTTGCCTATCAAAGCTTAATCACCAGAAGTTCTCCACCAGAGCTTGTTCAGAGCTTGTCCAGAGCATGTCCACCAGAGCTTGTTTACCAGAGCGTATCTACCTGTGCTTGTCCACCAGAGCTTATCTACCAGTGCTTGTCCACCAGAGCTTATATACCATTGCTTGTCCACCAGAGCGTCTCCACCAGTGCTTGTCCACCAGAGCTTATCTACCAGTGCTTGTCCACCAGAGCTTATCTACCAGTGCTTGTCCACCAGAGCTTATCTACCAGTGCTTGTCCACCAGAGCTTATCTACCAGTGCTTGTCCACCAGAGCGTCTCCACCAGTGCTTGTCCACCAGAGCTTATCTACCAGTGCTTGTCCACCAGAGCGTCTCCACCAGTGCTTGTCCACCAGAGCTTATCTACCAGTGCTTGTCCACCAGAGCTTATCTACCAGTGCTTGTCCACCAGAGCTTATCTACCTGTGCTTGTCCACCAGAGCTTATCTACCAGTGCTTGTCCACCAGAGCTTATCTACCAATGCTTGTCCACCAGAGCTTATATACCATTGCTTGTCCACCAGAGCGTCTCCACCAGTGCTTGTCCACCAGAGCTTATCTACCAGTGCTTGTCCACCAGAGCTTATCTACCAGTGCTTGTCCACCACAGCGTCTCCACCAGTGCTTGTCCACCAGAGCATATCTACCAGTGCTTGTCCACCAGAGCTTATCTACCAGTGCTTGTCCACCAGAGCATATCTACCAGTGCTTGTCCACCACAGCGTCTCCACCAGTCCTTGTCCACCAGAGCATATCTACCAGTGCTTGTCCACCAGAGCTTATCTACCAGTGCTTGTCCACCAGCACTTATCTACCAATGCTTGTCCACAAGAGCGTCTCCACCAGTGCTTGTCCACCAGAGCTTGTCCACCAGTGCTTGTCCACCAGAACTGTTTCAGGCGGCCATTTTTTTCTTCTCATAGCATCGTACAGTTGAACAGGCTGTACATCTGAACACAATTGTTGAAAAGAATATAAAGATATTTGATACATAATAAATTCATTTTATACACACGCGTCATTCTGAAACTATGGCAAAGTAGCAAGTTGTAGTCCAGACAACGGAATACTTTGTATCTTTTCTTTGTATCTTTGTAAATATATATCTATGATACTTTGTATCTTCTCTTTGTATATTTGTAAATAAATATCTATGATACTTTGTATCTTCTCTTTGTGTCTTTGTAACTATTGTAACTATGTAACTTTGTATCTTCTCTTTGTATCTTTGTAAATACATATCTATGATACTTTGTATCTCCTCTTTGTATCTTTGTAAATACATATCTATGATACTTTGTATCTTCTCTTTGTATCTTTGTTAATATATATCTGATACTTTATCTTATCTTTGTATCTTTGTAAATATATATATCTATGATACTTTGTATCAAGGTTTACTTCTTTGCTGCGTTCAAGCTCGTACTTGGGGATGTGTGTTACAACTGCTCCCCTACCTCCTTATTAGGAAATCAGAATATACCTCTTAGTACTTTCCACAAATAGGAATTACATACGAAAATGACATATTTTTAAATAATTTCCCCCCCCCCCCCTATCATCCTTACTGAAGGTGTCTCGACGAACTGATGCATCTTTAGAACCGCAGCATCCTTTTTCAGCTTGGCTGCTGGTTCACTTTGGCCATCTATTCGATGAGACAACCAAACCCAAAACTTCCTTAGTCGTATTTTACGATATACATGGAATGCCACAGTATTGCCATTCTTTTCTGCCTTTCTGTGTCCTTACAACAACACACTGAAGCAACAAATGTTTGATAGAGGATGCTGAGAATTGTCAGCGTCAATGATAATCTTTCCATTGGAACCTCATATTGACATACGTACAATGTAACTGTGACGTCAATGATAATCTTTCCATTGGAACCTCATATTGACATACGTACAATGTAACTGTGACGTCAATGAACATATTTCCATTGGAACCTCATATTGACAAATGTACAATGTAACTGTGACGTCAATGTTATCAATTTCAAATTTGTCAATTTTGGAGAATTCTCAATTTTACTATTAATTCGTATTTCTATGTGATGGAATGTGGTTTGTATGTGATCCAGTGTGATTTGTATGTGTTGAAATGTGGTGTGTATGTGTTGGAATGTGGTTTGTATGTGTTGGAATGTGGTGTGTATGTGATGCAGTGTGGTTTGTATGTGTTGGAATGTGGTGTGTATCTGATGGAATATGGTGTGTATGTGTTGGAATGTGGTGTGTATCTGATGGAATGTGGTGTGTATGTGTTGGAATGTGGTGTGTATCTGATGGAATATGGTGTGTATGTGTTGGAATGTGGTGTGTATGTGTTGAAATGTGGTGTGTATGTGTTGGAATGTGGTTTGTATGTGTTGGAATGTGGTGTGTATGTGATGCAGTGTGGTTTGTATGTGTTGGAATGTGGTGTGTATCTGATGGAATATGGTGTGTATGTGTTGGAATGTGGTGTGTATCTGATGGAATGTGGTGTGTATGTGTTGGAATGTGGTGTGTATCTGATGGAATATGGTGTGTATGTGTTGGAATGTGGTGTGTATGTGTTGGAATGTGGTGTGTATCTGATGGAATTTGGTGTGTGTGTGTGTAGGAATGTGGTGTGTATGTGATGGAATGTGGTGTGTATGCGATAGAACGTGGTGTGTATGTGATAGAAAGTGGTGTGAATGCTATAGAACGTGGTGTGTATGTGATAGAACGTGGTGTATATGTGATAGAACGTGGTGTGTATGTGATAGAACGTGGTGTGTATGTGATAGAACGTGGTGTATATGTGATAGAACGTGGTGTATATGTGATAGAACGTGGTGTGTATGTGATAGAACGTGGTGTATATGTGATAGAACGTGGTGTATATGTGATAGAACGTGGTGTGTATGTGATAGAACGTGGTGTGTATGTGATAGAACGTGGTGTATATGTGATAGAACGTGGTGTGTATGTGATAGAACGTGGTGTGTATGCGATAGAACGTGGTGTGTATGCGATGGAATGTGGTGTATATGTGATAGAACGTGGTGTATATGTGATAGAACGTGGTGTGTATGCGATAGAACGTGGTGTGTATGCGATGGAATGTGGTTTGTTTCAACCACCAGGAATTTCGAGCAATACAACTCTTGAACCTTTTTTATTTTTTTGTAATAGGGATGTTTCTCCAGAGCTGTATCTCATAGCCATAACTCTCCATTCACTAGAAGTGTGCAATGGTTTGAGGAAGTGCTTCATACTCACAGGGGATAAATACTTAGTTATATAGATGAGGTGATGTCGGGTTGTAAGTAATATCTACAATATATAGAGATCTACACTCTGCTACCAATGTCAAATATAAATAACCACAATGTCAGAGGATGTCCGACAAAATGGACAGTGCCGCAGTAACCACACGAATAAGTGATAAATACTACATAAAGTACAAAAGTTAACTTCAAAAATTAACTATCAATTTAAAAAAACACAATAATTAGCAATAAACAAAGGAACAAGAAGTTTTTTCCACGTTCTGGTCCAACAGGGACCTTTCTCAAGAAATACATAAATATTGAACATTGTTTATAAGTCAAGTGAACATTGTGTATAAGTCAAGTGAACATTGTTTATAAGTCAAGTGAACATTGTTTATAAGTCAAGTGAACATTGTTTATAAGTCAAATGAACATTGTTTATACGTCAAGTGAACATTGTTTATAAGTCAAGTGAACATTGTTTATAAGTCAAATTAATAAAATTAGTAAATTGAAACGTGACATTTAGTACTAAAAAGGTGGGCACAATGCCACCACCTCCAGCGATTATTCACACAAAAAATCTATAAGATTATTCATAAAAAGGACGTATTGATACACGAAAAAACATGAACTTTCTTAGGTAAAACCGAACCCCCTTAATGAAAACGCATCTACAGCCTTGGGTACGGTTTTTCAATACAACTATGAGAACATTTGGATTACATTCCAAATTGTCTTTGCCGCAAAGTCTGACAAAGCCCTTCTTCAGAATTAGGTCCTTCGCTCCACCTAGGAAGTCCTTCTCTTCGGCAACGAAATATTTGTTTCGTTGTCAAATGACCAATCATTTTTTTCCACATTTTTTTCATCCGATAATTTCACCAATATTTCGGAACACATTTTCATTCTTGTCAATTTTTTGGGGGTTATTTTCTTTATTATGAAGTACATAATATGACGGATGGGCTGGATACAATTATTATTGTCTGGGCCTGTTTATTTCTACATAATGGACGACATATTTGGATTTGTTGTCTGACAGAGCAAGAATAATGAGCGCATTTTTACGAGTTATCTCCTCTGGCAGAGTATTGTAAAATAATACCAAACCGTTTCATTGAAGACATTTGTCGGAAGTTCACAAAATGAAATAAAACTGGAATTCTGAATAATGTATGTCTCCGCTAATAGATGCACTTAGATGTACAACTTTTTGCGTTGAACATGTTTTCACGGCAAATAACGTCCAGACAGTGAATTAAAAATAATATGGGAGATGAGACAGACCAAACGCAGAAATGTTGGAAATAGCCGTGACAGGACTAACTGAACTGCGACCCCCTTAATGACATTTCAGTGATCATACCCCACGATATTAACAGATTTTAAATTTCATTGCCTATATAATAAAATAGATTGTTACATTGCAATAATTAAATCCACATTTTCAACAAGTGTTCTTGTATCAGCCATCGGTTTCACACAAATCAATAATATTAACATCATTATTGCTATTACTACTAAAACTACCACTGCCACTATTACTACTACTATTTATATTACTACTACTACTACTACTACTACTACTACTAATATTACTGAAACTACTACCAATATTAATACTACTTCCATTATTACTTCAATCACTACTATTACTTCAATTACTACTATTACTACTACTACTACTACCATTACTATTGATATTATTGTTATTATTACTACAAATATTGTTACCACTACTAATGCTGCTATTGCTACTAGTACTAATACAACCACTAATGATACTACTTCTATTACTACTACTATTACTACTACTACTACAACTGATACTACCGTTTCTACTACGACCAGTTCTATTGGTACTAGTACTACAGCTACTACTATTATTACTACTACTACATCGACTACTAATACTACTACTGCTACTGCTACAACTTCTACTGCTACTAACACTATTATTACTTCTACTATTACTACTTTTGCTTCATTTACTTCAAGTAGTATTGCTGATGGTGATATTGCTCTGCAACTACAATTACTACTACTGCTAGTAGTAGTAGTAGTAGTAGTAGTAGTAGTAGTAGTAGTAGTAGTATTGTTCAACAATTACTACTAGTATTGTCACTAATAATAATTCTGCTATAATGTATACTACTAAAATTACTGTTACTACAATTTTACTACCTTCTATAACTACTATCATTTCGCTACAATAAAAGAATCAGTGGACATGTTTCTACGAAACAAATAGCTAACATAATTAAACGTAACGAAATTCTGATAAAGACGCATATATCGACGCATCCAATATTCTACACGTTGCGCGATGAGAGCCCCTGACCAATCGACATGCGCGCTGCACACTGAGTTGGAGATGGAGGGCCAGTTCATTACGCGCAAATCGCTAGATCGGTATTTTAAGTTACGACTTTTTAAGTTTCCGAGATAGTGCAATAGCATATGAAATTAAAACGTCGGACTGTTGTCACGTGATTTGTCCACTGATTCTTGTATTTTACCATCATTTCTAGCTCCGATATCATAAGTATATCTTCCACTGTCTTCTAACAGTGGTCACTGAACACTTCAAATCTAAGTGTTATAAAAATAAGTAGTCACATTCAGGTTCAGCCATCAACCCAAATATTTTGGACGTCGTGATTTTTTGTCAGTATTTATGTGCGGTAGTTTACCATTACTTTCTGAACCGTCTGGGTGCACAGCTGTCTGTAGCAGAGATTGAACTTTGTGCATTCAACATTAGAAATGCGATCACAGAAATGTACCTATCGTATGAGTAAGAGAATTTTTCAGAACTACATAACACAGATGTTCTAACACGGGTATGTCAAACGTGCGGCCCTTTGCAAGTACGTGTGCGGCCCGCACAAAGAATACTGCAATTGTTTCATTTAATGGTTAAAATTGCAGTTTTAATACTTTAAACTGGGTGTAGAAAACATAAATCTGGCACGGTGCCACGTATAAGAAAACAATACGGCTGTTTTAAGCTAGTAAGGATTTTCTATCTATGACAATTGACCGGAAGTAGCAGACAGGTTGTTATTGCCAGTTTAACATTTTAAAACAATAAAGTGTATCTTGTGAATCGTGCCGGTAATTATATTATTTGTTTTTAAGAAACACTGCATAAACTGACTCTGTTTAAAATGGCTACAGCACTTTCAGCTAAGAAGAAAGGACACTTGATGAAGAAAGGCGAGTATTTCAAGAAAAATGGGAGCTACAGTATTTGTGTGCAATGGTAAATGGAAAGATACATTGTTTAGTATGCAATAACAGCATTGTCACGCCAAAAGAGTACAACTTAAAAAGACATTGTGAAACCAACCATCGATCCTGCGATAAATATGTGGGCTTAATCTGTGTTTCAAGACTCAAGGAAATGAAGGCTAACTTGATACAGCAACAGATATGTTTTACAAAAATAGATCAATCCAATGTCGCTTCCGTTACTGCAAGCTATTAACTCAGCCGAATGGTCGCCATGAGTAGGCACCGTTACTGCAAGCTATGAATTCAGCCGAATGGTCGCCATGAGTAGGCAATCTTACAGTGAAGGAGATTTCATAAAGCATTGCCTTGTAAAAGCTGCTGACATTGTGTGCCCACAGAAAGCACAGTTATTTAAGGATATTTCTTTAACCAGCAACACTGTTGCTGGACGGATTGGTGAAATAGCAGATGATTTGAAACAATAGTTGAAGGCTGCATCACCCAAATTTGAACATTTTTCTATTGCTATTGATGAGACCGTTGACATCACTGGAATAGCACAGCTTGCAATTTTTATTAGGGCCTGTGACAGTAAATTTAATATTTATGAAGAACTAATTGAACTAATCCCAATGCATGAGATTACAGCGAGCGAAGACATCTTTGAAAAAGTCGAGCAGGTTCTGCATGACTATGATTTTGATGTGAGTAAACTTGTATGTTTATCTACTGATGGTGCTGCAAATATGGTTGGTAGACATAATTGTGTTGCTGCCAAGTTGCGAACAAAACTTGAGAACTCGTATCCAGATTTATTATTTGCACATTTTCACTGCATTATACATCGGCAAAATTTGTGTTTAAAGAATTTAAAATTGAATCACATGCTTAGTGTGGTCACAAAAACAGTGAACTTTATCAAATGCAATGCTCTCAACCATCGTCAATTCAGTCAGCTATTAGAAGACATGGATAGTCAGTTCACTGATGTTCCATTTTACACAGCAGTCCATTGGTTGTCGTGTCACAATGTGCTGAAAAGATTTTATTTGCTGAGACCAGAAATTACTTTATTTTTGGAGATGAAAGGTAAAAACACTGATGAAATAAAAGATGAAAGTTGGGTCCAGGGTGCCTTCGAGCTGAAATGCTACAGGAAGATACTTAGAATATCATGGAAGGATAAAATCAGAAACTCAGATATTATAAACACACTGAATATTCCAGAGTGTTGGTTACTAAACACAATAACAAAAAGAAAACTACGCCTGTTTGGTCATATAAAGAGACATAACTGTTTAGAAAGACAAATAATGGAGGGAAGAGTACCTGGGAAGAGAAGAAGGGGCAGACAAAGAAGACGATGGACTGACGACATTAAAGATAACATGAATACATCGCTAGAAAATGCAAGCCACATCACCCAAGACAGAGAGAGGTTCAGAGAGTTCATTGGGAAGAGAACGTTCTGGAAGGAATACGTCACATGACACAATTTGAAATTACAATGTAAAAACAAACTCATCACTTAGTTGTACGACGATATCAAATGTTTAATTACAAAACTAAGCTTATGGAAGATACAGTTGTCACGTTAATTTGTGATTCATTTTCCTAACTGCAAAGAACTCAAAAACCAGGCTAATGTTGAATCTGTACTTACCTTTGCTAAATATGAGAGTCACCTAGATTTATTCTAAAAAGAGTTCCAGGAAAGGTTTAGTGATTTCTCATCTTTTGAATACCATTCTGCATTATTCTCTGCACCATTCAACTTTGATGTTGTTAAAGCAGAGGAAAAACTTGCGGATGGAGCTATTAGAAATGCAGTCTGATTCTACACTCAAAGCAAAGTATCTAGAAGTCGGGATATCTGGCTTCTATTCATACCTTCCTGAAAAGTTTACAAACTTCAGAAAATTTTCAACTAGGATTGTGGCAATGTTCGGTTCCACCTATGTGTGTGAACAGTTATTTTCCTTCATGAAATTAACAAAAACTTCTCAGAGAACAAAGCTGACCGATGAACACTTGTCATCCCTGATGAAGGTCGGAACTGCAAATACATTTCAGCCAGATATACGAAAAATTGTTATGAAAAGAGGCATCAAACCTCAGGACAAAACACTGATTAAACAGTACAAATAATTGAATGTTCTTAAATAAATGTTGCATTACAATTGTTATATTTGGCGTTGTGGGGCGTTAGATTAATAAAACCGTTGTAGTAGGCGCGCAAATTAATTAAATATAATTCAATAAGATTACAGTGTTTCTCAGATTTGTTGGTGTGGCCCGCCGGTATACTCAAAATATCTTATGCGGCCCATGGTGCTTTTTTAGTTTGACACGCCTGTACAAATCTAACATATAAATGTGAGTCTTGGACAAGAAATAAACAAGATACTGGAAAATTAGAGGCAACAGTTCTATAGAATAAAACTGAGAATACCATGGACAGCTAGAAAACCTAACGAAGAAGTGCCGAAAGCGTCAAATGTGAGATGTGGTTATTTCGTAATATCAGAAATAGATAGTCTCTATTTTTGTGTGTGGTCACATTATGAGACGAGGAGGTCTGGAGAACATAATCACAACGAGCAAGATAAGAAGGCAAGAGAGATCGAAGACGATAAAGTGAGAAAATAATACATAATCTGACATCAAGGCATAGCAAAGAGACAGCAACGATTCTGATAAGAAATTAGAAATAGAGCATTGTGGAGAACAATTAGCGTCTAAGTCAGTCGGTACAGCACCTGATGATGATTTATTATATATGACATTAAATTACATGTGTCTTCTGTGTTCTCAAATGACCAGGTAATAACTCTGAGGCACATAATTACAGAACAATAGAACTCAGGTTGTTAAATAGAGGTTCCTGTCGAAGTGTCTCTTCCTTCACATCAACAGATGCCAGCTTCTACGGCGCAACAACAATGTTGAATAGCAGCTCTCGCGGCGGAGCAGGTAAGAAGCACTACTGGGGCTGCAGGTAAGAAGCAATAATGGGGATGCAGGTAAGAAGAACTACTGAGACTGCAGGTAAGAAACACTACTGGGGCTGCAGGTAAGAAGCACTAATGGGGCTGCATGTAAGAAGAACTACTGGGGCTGTAGGTAAGAAGCACTACTGGGCTGCAGGTAAGAAGCACTACTGGGGCTGCAGGTAAGAAGCACTACTGGGGCTGCAGTTAAGAAGCACTACTGAGGCTACAGGTAAGAAGAACTACTGGGGCTGTTGATAAATAGTGAAAATAGAGCATTTAATAAATGTTGGCCCAGTGTTGCCTGGGTCCGAAAGGGGAGCAAATAATAGCAACTAATGCTGTCCTATCTTTTCTTCCTCCGTCGTCTCCTCACTACTGTCCCTCTTCGCTTTTTTCTCTTCCTATCACTACCATGTGTTTTATCTATGTAAGATTTGTTTACTGTTGTCATGTGTTTGTCCTGATGAAGGCTTTTTTAGTACAAACGTCGTCTGTCACTGTGTCTCGTTGTTATGTTGTTTTATGACTTATTTTGTAAACACACCTATTTTTGTTCATTTTGATATTTGCCCCGTGTTACCCCAGCCATCCATTTCCTGTTGTTACCCGACACTGGAAATTATATCTCCATAAGGTAAAATGACCTGGTCACGCACTATATTTTACCAAGGGACTACTGGAAATCTAGTAGAACTATTGTCCTGACAAGGGAGATTCAGCGGGAGTTAAAAAGTTCTAAAAAGTAGCTACCACTGTGCAGCTAGCAATGATTCACATTAAGTACTCGGAGAGAGAGAGAGAGAGAGAGAGAGAGAAATATAAAAGAAAAAGGAGAAATGTATATGAGAAAGTAAATATTCTGTATTGTAAACATTCCAATCTAAATTCCAGGAAAAGTAACGTGTCATGCCACACGCAGAAAACAACGAAGGTCAGCCGGAAATCGGATTCGTCATAGCAACCCTAACAAAATACGACAGAATAAGATTCGAGTTATACGAATGCTATTTGTAATTGTAATGGAGTTTTTCATTTGTTGGGCTCCTGTCTACTTGATACAGACATGGATTGTCTTCCACGAGCGAAGTGCGTACCAGGTATGTCATATATTATCATTCCATTATTGTATTGTTATATTTACATCTGTCACTATATGATCCGTTCCCAGGTTTGAAGCTGGGGCACCTAATAATTGACGCCAGTAACCAGAGGCGTCACTAGGACGGTGAAGGAAGATTGGGGGGGGGGTGTACGTACGGCACCGGGTGACACCAAAATGCAAAATATTAATGTCTGTGATTCTATTTCACTCTATGAAACTACTCCTATGCATTGTTTCTGCCCAGCGACAGGAATTTATTATTGAAATATAGAAATATCTCAGTTCTGTTAGTTATAAACATAAACAGATGTTATAGTTTCGCGCGAACAATAGCTTCTCCAGAAGATAACATTATCCTAATAAAAAGAAACGAACCTAAAGGATATATTTGTTAGTTTCTTTGTACTAACTTGTGATAAGTTGCACCGAAATATGTGTCAAACTTACAACATTTACAACAAATCACACATTAGTTTATGAAAAACGAACTTTACAAATGAACGGTAATATAAGATGCAGTTTCGCACCTAGTTGATGTCTAACCTACAATATTGTTTGTTTTATTTTGCTTGTGTAAAGTAAACTTGTTTGTTTTACTTTGCTTGTGTAAAGTAAATTTGATTATTATCTATAGGGGTGCAGTTGTGACAAGGCGACTCCTCAGTAACTTTATTTTAGTATCTGGGCACTACTGCGGCACTTTTTTCTAGCGATCTTTTTAAAGACAAGTTGAAGACAAGTTGAAATGCCCCTGTTAATTTTTTTGTACATTTTTTTAGAAGACGAAGCGCCCTGTCACTTTTTATTAGGACAGCACCCCTTATTATCTAAATATAATTGTCTCTCGCTTCTGTCATTGTCCACAAATAATACTATCCCGTGCATCATATTTTTTTTAATTCTCAGACATTATTTTTTTTTATTCGCATAATACAACAAAAACATGCACACGTATAAATGCCACATCTAACACACACGTATAAATGCCACATCTAACACACACGTATAAATGACATATCTAACACACACGTATAAATGCCTCATCTAACACACACGTATAAATGCCACATCTTAACACACACGTATAAATGCCACATCTTAACACACGCGTATAAATGCCACATCTTAACACACACGTATAAATGCCACATCTAACACACACGTATAAATCGCACATCTAACACACACGTATAAATGCCACATCTAACACACTCGTATAAATGCCACATCTAACACACACGTATAAATGCCACATCTAACACATACGTATAAATGCCACATCTAACACACATCTAACACACACGTATAAATGCCACATCTTAACACAGACGTATAAATGCCACATCTAACACACACGTATAAATCGCACATCTAACACACACGTATAAATGCCACATCTAACACACTCGTATAAATGCCACATCTAACACACACGTATAAATGCCACTTCTAACACACACGTATAAATGTCACATCTAACACACACGTATAAATGCCACATCTAACACACACGTATAAATGCCACATCTAACACATACGTATAAATGCCACATCTAACACACATCTAACACACACGTATAAATGCCACATCTAACACACATCTAACACACACGTATAAATGCCACATCTAACACACACGTATAAATGCCACATCTAACACACACGTATAAATGCCACATCTAACACACACGTATAAATGCCACTTCTAACACACACGTATAAATGCCACATCTAACACACACGTATAAATGCCACATCTAACACACACGTATAAATGCCACATCTAATACACACGTATAAATGCCACATCTAACACACACGTATAAATGCCACATCTAACACACACGTATAAATGCCACATCTAACACACACGTATAAATGCCACATCTAACACACACGTATAAATGCCACATCTAACACACACGTATAAATGCCACATCTAACACACATCTAACACACATGTTAAAGGTTTTGAGTTTCGTTTTTGAGAAAAAACCATACCGAAAAGTTATATTGTAACTCGTGACGTGGGATACGGTAAATTCTAATTTTAAAATATTTTTATGACAATTTAAAGAAGAAAAGTCACAAAAGGTATCCCGTGTACGAGCAGATATTAGTAAGTTTGTTTGCTGTTAGTAATTACCAAATAATTCATGGAGGTTGTTCAATAATGATAATGAATAGCATGGATTAATTTTGTTCTTATGTAATTTTTGTGTGTGAAAATATTTTCTGGGTGGGGGGGGGGGGGGGTGTGAGTTTGTACCACTATGAAGTGAGGAGGTGACATGTTTTACCGGAATGTGTGACACCAACCCTAGTGACGACTCTGCCAGTGACAGAACGATAAATGAGAGCCGCGACCAAATAAGACCTACCAGCAGACAAAAAACAAAGCAGGATCGGCCATATTACGTAATATTTATAAAAATTATTAACGAAATATCAGATATATTTCGTTGGTCAATATTTATATACTTTGTGTCGCCTTCCAACGTTATGCACGGTAATAATTGAAAACATCAACCAAAAGCGTTATTGAATTCTGTTGGAATGTATTCTATTGGCGAAAGTCACGATGAGAGATCAAAGGATTAAATCATAATTTACAAATAATTATACTTCATAGACCTATGCCCATAACGAGAGCGAGATTTTTTGCAGTGGTAACTAATATGGATAAAAGTGAGGTATATTGGGATAATGACATTTTGAATTCAGGTATAAAATTGCGGTATATTGGTATGAAGACATTCTACATTTTAACTCCATCTTGTTCTTTATAATCAACAAGTGTTGTTTTTTTTTGTAAGGGCGGTGGGGGAGGCTGCGTTCGCTCCTTAATAATCAACGAAGATTCGTGCGATTGCAGTGTATGCGGATGGCGTAGGCATGCCACCTTCAAGCGCCAGATAGGCCCAGAACAGTCGATTTTGGCATGTTTTAACATTTCTGGTGGGCATACCTTAGCCAGTGGCAACATTCCTATCTTCCGCCAGGCGGTGAATTTGTATCAACTCTACGCCGGGACAGTTTGTCACTCGCGTCTATCTTCGGCGAGATGTTCCGCAGCAATTGAACTTGTCTCGTGTAATTAGACGCATTGTGCCTGTGCCCATTGGGTACTGAATATTTTCTCATCCACGAGCCTGGTTGCGGTTTAGAAAGAACTCGACATAAGAGTTAGGCCTGTGCTCGTTCTCCTTCTTAGCCGAGGTGCCATTCATCGACGTCGTGAACTCCTAATCCAAGTCTGAGTTTATACACATATTTAGGCACATCGGGAAGTAGAAGTTCGTTCTCGAGCTGAAAAGAACGTGTCTCCTTAGACGAGTTATGCATGTGCCCAACTGCTACTGAACCTTTTCTCTCCACGAGCAGTATAGGAAAAACTCGACAGTAGAGTTGGGCCGGGACTCGTTTTACATGATGTGATTCTGTGTGTTCTCGAGCATGAACAGCGCTTCCGCCAGTTGATTTCGTGCTGGACAATTATATCGAATTATATCAAATATATCGATTCACATACACAACGATGCCATCTGGCGCGTGTGCCTTTTCCAGATTCAATGTGTACTATAGGATCACCATACCTTAGCAAGATCTACCCATATCGAGACATTCGCCGCTTCTCCAATGTTACTGCCTTTTTGACTGACTGAAACGAGATGCATAGATGCCTTATGTCATTGTTTGCATACAATACTGCAAGGAGTGTTGGCGTAGACGTCTCGAAGATATTGCCTGTCTCTTTACAAGTATTATCATTCCGTCTACAGCCTGCACATTCGTGGATTTAAAGATGTTGGCCAGGAAGACAGCAAGAGCAGCTGTATTTCTGTTTCCAGTGTGCACTATGAGGAGATAATTTTAGGATCTTGATTATCTGCTAACCCTGGGTCCGCCGAGAATAGTGCGGCACCCTTTGCTCTCCAACAAATCGTTAAAATGTTAGAGAAAGTTGATGTGCGTGTTAGCATGTAAAGTTTCGGTCCAAATTCAACAAATTCAACTACTCTTATTATGAGACTTTGTTAACATACCGACGAAATTGCTCAATAACCCAATAACTCAAGATCACATGTGAAATTATCCCACTTCAAAGTAAGGTCTAATATTACTCAATAAGAAAGGGTGACCCTGAGTTACAACACTGAATGTCATCAACTCAAGGGACACCTTTTGATTTTGAAGAAGCGGAACATTTCTGCGCCCCAATAAAGTGTTTTTTTGGACACTGTTTTGGAACAAAGCGTTCAAGAATGGTACTGTCGCTATAAAATCAGGACGTCTGGTCTAACCGCTGTTGTTCCAAAATAAGATAGTTAAAATTCTTGTGTTAACGGTTCCTTGAAGGGAAGCAAAGAATAGCAGCACAGTTACCTACCACGCATGTAGTAAGAGACGGCTATAAAGGTTTTTGGGGTGGAGTTGACTGTTAATCTCATAAAGGATCAAAGTGATCTAGAAGCTATGCTAAAGACGGATGTGTCGAAAGGCACAGATATCGTAGCTAAGCTGTAAACCATGGCAAAACGCATTTCATTATCGTGACTAAGGAGACAGAATTACAGATATAGACATGTTTCAAGTGAACGAAAGAAGAAGAAGAAGAAGAAAAATTATCGTGACTACATCCTGCTAATCTGCAGGAGTTTTTAAAGAACATGGAAGATTAATATAGTTAAAAATCCCCTCAACAAGCGGGATAAACGGTTTTTAAAAATAAATAAATAAGTGAATGGGAGACTGCAGTAAAATTACACAAATTGAAATTAATGTGGAAAAATATATAAAATATGTTAAATAGCATGTGTGCCTGAAGCATACGGAATACACATTTCGACCAACACGGACAAACAAACACAGAATGGAACCAACAAAGCAAGCGAAAACTATGTGCAACGATTTGGTTTTTTTTTAATTAAGGAAGAACACACTCTCCCGTCCATTTTTGTAATCGAAGGTGTAACTGCAGTTATGCACTAACTCACATGTGAACTTTGAACTTTCTATCGAAGGTGTAACTGCAGTTATGCACTAACTCACATGTGAACTTTGAACTTTCTATCGAAGGTGTAACTGCAGTTATGCACTAACTCACATGTGAACTTTGAACTTTCTATCGAAGGTGTAACTACAGTTATGCACTAACTCACATGTGAACTTTGAACTTTCTCTTTTCAGATCATCACACCTTTGAGCAAAAACCTGTTTCACCTTCTCAGTTATGTATCGTCGTGTTGTAATCCTATAACATATTGTTTCATGAACAGAAAGTTTAGAGAAGCCTTTATCAGAGCTTTCAAGGTAATTATGATGCTAATGTTTTTCCTTCACAAACGAAGATGATCATGTCATTAAAAAAACGATCAAGTGTGGTTTGTTTGCGTGTCTTGAGATGTCTGATCAGTACAACCCGTGCTCTGAAAGATATGTTGCAGTGTCGGCATGAATGTACTAGGTCTGGAGATGAGAGACAGCAGTCTTGTCTCTCATTTTATTTTTGTCTCTTATGAATCGACTGCGGTGTTAAATATGTTCAAAACTTTAAATTCCTGTATTGATCTGACCATCCATTCCTTGTTGCGCCGCCAAGAGCTATGGTTTCACAAAGCTTGAGCAAGTGTAGCAAAGCTTAGGCCCTAAATCTTAGTGGGCCAGAGGTAAAACCGCGGTTTTGCCAGCCCGTTTTTCAGCATGAATTTATATCTATTACTGATATAAATTGCATTATGAATCATTTAATTATGCTTCCTATAATATGTATTACATACGTAAATGTTCAGCAATATGTTTACAATGGTTAAACATGTAAGCCCTATCTGAATGATTTTTTGTTTTCAAATTAGACAAAGCAGACATTTAAAAAAAATATGTGATAAAATTAGATAAGAAATTTCACTTAAAACTTTATTTAAACTCATTCTATACGCTTAAATGTCGTCAAACTGCTATATCTATTATTTACAAACTTAAGGAAAGTTTTACAAATTTTTAATTATAAATACATTAAAAAAATAATTAACAGTGGTCATAATTTTTTCGGGCTTTTTATAATCTTAAAATTTTACGTACCGGTACTTCATTCATTCATTCATTTTCTTTTTGCGCTGACGTTAGCGCATAGGGCAGAGATCAGATCTCTCCCTGTCTGTTCAAAGCTATTCTGTGCAGTTCTTGAATAGCATGAATGTTGGTTGTTTTACTTTCTCTAAGTATTGTTCTTCTGAGTGTTTCTTTTGGTCTACCCTTTGCTCTTTTGCCTGTAGGTATCCATTCAAGAGATTGGTGATCATGCGGTTGTGTCTGTGGGTCTCACCAATGGCTCACTAGACAAACCAACCATGCAACAGAAAACCTTAGTAGATGACATACCTTTATATTTAGGTTATCTTCTTATAGAAGCTTCATGGCACGTCATCTATACAATCCCGTAGTCGTAACCTTCGATAACAGTTATCATGTTGTTCCGACAGGCCGACGTTGTGATTGAGCTAATTATGGGCACGGCGTTGGTGGGCGTAGCAATAAAGAAACCTGTCGCAAAGGCCAGAGTTGTGCCCTGATGTCGACGTCTGTTTCGGCGGCATTAGACTCGAAACACCATCGAGTCGAATGGCTGCTGAAACAGAGGGCGGAGCACTTATGGGAATGCCCCACGTGCTGTGAGGCCAGTTTCTAATCAAGAATCAAGACTGGTGGTTTATTATATGTCCTTTACACAAAATGTACCGGTACTATAGTTACTAAATGTTTCAAAATTGCTAAAATGTAATCCTAGAAAACGATCCATAAATGAAAGCCTTCAGTAACTTAATGTTCCACCAATTTACATTCATTAAACACAATAGGGCCTATTACTGCCAATAATTATATATTAAAATGAGATATAGGTGTGTACCAGAGTGCCCTGGCACTTGGACCTGCTTTTGGAAAGGCATGGAGAGTTTGTGAAGAGATAGATATCGTGCGCAGAAAGGAATGACGTCAGGAAGGACGTCACATAGAGACGGAGTGGAAGGAAAGATGACAGCGAAGAAACAATAAAGGCCGATATACTGACGCACGATGAGAATGACAAAGCTGGGTGACCCTTTGATCCTCTTCGTTATGTGAAGAAATCACAGGTCATTCTGCAATTACTTATTTGGTTTTGGCGATTGTTATGTTTGGTTGCATCTCATCAAAGGCAAGGTATGATGATCATAAGTGCTTCACGAGAAAGGATGACAATGCATCTGTTGTACAGGCATCGGAGTTCTAGCATTCTCATCCGTCTGGGATTTCTAGTTGTTGATACATTGTTGAGAATTTGAGAGGCTTCAGTGGATCATTAAGTTGATTAAATTTGGTATGAAATGTTACTCGGCTTTGATTAAATTTGGTATGAAATGTTACTCGGCTTTGATTAAATTTAGTATGAAATATTACATGGCGTTGAGTAGGGTAACTGTATTACAGGTGGGGGATATGAAAGAGGGGGAAAACATTTCTAGGTCTACTTATCACTGGATGCAAATGAATAATATTCCCTTACACAACCAACTCGACAAAGCTAAACACATCGTTATGCATAAAATCTATGAAAATGATATCACATTTAAAACACAAAACATTATAATTTATAGCGTTTATATACTATTTGAAGAATTGTTCAGGAAGCCATTCGAAAAAATCAGGAAACACAAATCAACAGATGAAATTCCGTTGTTATGAATGAAGTTTTAGAATCACTAACATGTGTTCCACAAGGAACGATTGATTTAAAACAGACGGAAGCGGTGTCAAGTATCGTTGACACTGATTTGGAAACACTGGGATGAAATATAAACGTACTATCGAGTATTAACTAATATCTCCCAAATGACAAATAGATTGTCGAGTGGTCAGGACAGGAAAAACCGAAACGACAAATAAGTTGTAGCCTAGTCCCGTAAGTGTTAAAGATATGTCTTAAAGTAATCATTGAAATGTTTTTCTCTAAACACTTATAATGGATATGCTTGTATGTATGATCTGTAGAGCCTTCCAAGTAAGAATAATTATAAGTGTGTGATTTGTAACATCAATAGGGTCAGATGACGAAAGAACTTTAGGGAGCATAGAACACATCAAAATTGCGCCAAAAAACTGAAAGCAGTTACTATTTATGAACAATAAGACAAGAGATGCAATTCTGTTGATATGAACTGAAGTGTGTCTGAAACCTGGGGCAATCTTCTGTTGAAATCTGGGAAGCTATTTAATTGTATTAGAATGATAATAATCTAAAACATTTCAACAAGATGACGCCTTGCCTTACATTCCCAGTGAAACCTGGAAACTCACATTGCAACCTCTATATCAGAAAATTGATGTAGAAGTCACCAGAGACGCTGGAGTAAAAAAGACAAACTATAGCAAAAATTAGAAGACTTTTAGTGCATATGATGAGATAAGCAAAACTTGAACAATTAGTTACCACCGGAAAGATTAAGGGAGAAGAAACAGAGGAAGACAAAGAGATACATTTCTGGAAGGGTAGTCACTGTGGCACAAAAAGATGTTACTAACTGACCTTATTAACAACACGAGACAGAGAGTTGTGGAGAAACATGATCGCCTACACCACTCGGCATGGCATTCAATTGATTGATTTAATCTCAATATAACGTCTAAAGGATGCAAATTTTTCTAGCTTTCACCATATGTGTAATTGTATTTCTTTGAAAACAATTATATTTGAGTACATTTCGTTGCACTTCTGACAGTCAGGCAGCGAGTTTTTTGTAAATCACACTGTTGTCTGTATAATTCCTATCCTAAATCATGACAGAATAAACTGCTCAAAAGGAATTGTCGTCAATACTACGCTGAATACTTATTTAAAAAAAACTATTTCCATTGTGCTTAATGTGCGAAAAGACTTTTCATACAGGTTAATCACCCCCCCCCCCCCCAAGCTCTCCCAAACCTTATAGAAGACTTATCACAACCACCACAAATTTCTAATAATAATCGTGACATGCCGAATGGCGTAGGGATCATGTTTCTCCACTACTGTCTCTTGTGTTGTCAATAGACTTTGTTGGTGACCTTCTCCCATGCCATAATACTAGCCCAGCCAGCAACTTCCCTCTGTGTTGTTCCCTGTCTCTTCTCCCCTTGATCTTTCCAGTGGTTATTAAGTGTTAACGCTGTATTCTTCTCAGACATGCCTTAGGAACCTTGACTGTCTGCCCCTAATGTTTGATATAATTGATCTTTTTACGTCAGCATCAATGAGAATATCTGCATTAAAAAACTTAGCTATCCATGGTTTTTCATCATTCAAATTTCTACTCCCGCAATAAGTTGATTTTGCTATAATGTTATCCTTTGAGTTGATAATACTAAATGGCAAACATGTGCGAGGATTCATAATGTGCAATGTTTATGATGACGGAAAATAAGATAATATAACCATAATTTGCCGTACAGACTGGCGTAGAAGATCATGGATCTCCACAACTCTCTATTTCCAGTATATTTTATCAGGATCGTTGTTGACTCTTTTACATGCAAAGATGTCAGACTAATAGTTTCTCATGCTGTCATCTTCAATCTCTCTTATCCAATGTAGCTATGTTCTGCAGACCTCCCTGTCTCACAATGTGACCAAAAATAAAGATATTCCTTTCTCTGATATTATTAAGTAATCCTACTTCTTGCATTATTCAGTACCCGCCTCGTTAGTTTTTCTAGCTGTCTGTTGTACGCTATAGGGGCCTAAGCATCCTTCTATTGAATCCCATCCTCGTTACCTCTAATTTTTGATTATCCTATTAATTTATTGTTTTTATTGTTCAAGACTCGTATCCATATGTTAGAATTACTCATGCGTAATCTCTTTAATTACTGCACATATTAATTAACATTGCTTTCCACAGTTTTCATCCTCATCCCAAAGTCTACGAGAGCGACGACTGCAACAACCATACAACAAACACTACCAGCGGAACCACAGGAGACAAAGCACCACAGTTTTACGCCTCAGCCAGAGATTCAACCCCACTGTGACCTCCACCACTCGTATTGATCTTCTAGAGGATTCCGATAGAGCTCAAACCCCAGTAATGGAAGGGAATAGCAAATTAACTGACAGTGTTGAAGAGTTAAACATAAGTAACCCATCAGAGTAGTGAAGATACGAGATATAACATCTGAGCAGTGAAAATACGAGATATAACATCTGAGCAGTGAAGATACGAGATATAACATCTGAGTAGTGAAGATTTAGCATCTGAGAAGTAACGATACGAGATATAAACAAGACATAACATCTGAGTAGTGAAGATTTAGCATCTGAGAAGTAACGATACGAGATATAAACAAGACATAACATCTGAGTAGTGAAGATTTAGCATCTGAGTAGTAACGATACGAGATATAAACAAGACATAACATCTGAGTAGTGAAGATACGAGATATAACATCTGAGTAGTGAAGATACGAGATATAACATCAAAGTAGTGAAGATACGAGATATAACATCTGAGTAGTGAAGATACGAGATATAACATCAAAGTAGTGAAGATATGAGATATAACATCTGAGTAGTGAAGATACGAGATATAACATCAAAGTAGTGAATATACGAGATATAACATCAAAGTAGTGAATATACGAGATATAACATCAAAGTAGTGAAGATACGACATATAACATCTGAGTAGTGAAGATACGAGATATAACATCAAAGTAGTGAATATACGAGATATAACATCTGAGTAGTGAAGATACAAGAAGGTATAACATTTTGATGTACCCTGGTAATATCAGAGTTTTGAATTTAGCAACACAGTATCGCCTGATGTACTCTCAAAGATATTGAAATTAACACTTAAATAAAACAGTTGATGTACGTTCACGATTGTTAAAGTTAACGAAACATCAACTGATGAGCTGTGATGTTGAATTTATAAAGTATCAATGCCTACTGTCAGAGTTGTTGTAGTTAACAATGTATCAAGTCTATGTTCTGTCGAAGTTAATAAAATATCAGTTTTGTGTACTGTCACAGTTGTTAAAGTTAAATAAAATAAATTCTGTTCTGTCAGAGTTGTTGAAGATACTTTATTCTTGATTAGAAACTGGCTGCACAGCACATGGGGCATTCCCATAAGTGCTCCGCCCTCTGTTCCAGCAGCCATTCGACTCGATGGTGTTTCGAGTTTATTGTTGCCGAAACAGAAGTTGACATCAGGGTACAACTCTGGCCCTTGCGACAGGTTTCTCTGTTGTTCCGCCCACCCACACTGTGCCAGTAACTAGTTCAAGCACAACGTCGGTCTGTCGGAACAACATGCTAACTGTTTTCGAAGGTTACGACTACGGGATTGTATAGATGACGTGCTATGAAGCTTCTATAAGAAGATAACCTCAATATAAAGGCATGTCATCTACTAAGGTTTTCACGCATGTGGTTGCGTCTGTGGGTCTCACCAATGGCCCACTAGACAAACCAACCATGCAACAGAAAACCTTAGTGGATGACATGCCGTTATATTGAGGTTATCTTCTTATAGAAGCTTCATGCCACATCATCTATACAGTTATGCTTTTATTTTGTTGCTGAAATGTGTTTCATGTTTACTTTAATATATATGTATGCACCCTCTGTGGTTGGGAGGGAGCCAGAGAAGTACCGTGCAGCACTGGGAAGGAGGAAACTGACGTCACTGTTTTTTCATATGGCTGAGATCCATCATAAGGACACAGTGACTCAAGACGTGACAATCCTTTTGACTTGAACATTTGATTGCATGTCTGGAGCAATAGAGAAGTATGGCATAACCAGTAGTCAATTGGTGGCGGGGAATAAGCACAGTGAACCTTATCTTGGCTACAGTGGCTGGGAGCAGTGCATAGGTTGAAACCTACCTTCCTGGAGGTGTGATAGTTATTTTCTGGCTACGTCCTGGGGTGGGCTGAAAAACCACAGATTTCCCATCAATATAATGCCATTTTAATGGCATTGGGTCAAAGGGCATGAGCCCATGGACCGTTGGATCAGTAACCAACCAACTAAGGTTTTCTGTTGCATGGTTGGTTTGTCTAGTGAGCCATTGATGAGACCCACAGACGCAACCGCATGTTCAAGATAAATAAATGTCAATTCTGTGTACTGTCAAAGTTGTTTCGTTATTTTATATGTTTAGTAATGGCTATTTTACTGATAATTTGTTTCCATATATTCAGTTTCTTGCAACTGGTCACATCAGGTGACTGAACTTTAAGTGATTCATGCTTTTCATTTGCAGCAGCACAAAGATTCGACTAAGGGACAAATGAAATAATTTGATCAGTCAAGATGAATGACGTATACCGCTTTCTTTGCTATCATGTGGTATATACACTAAAGTACTGTCCAGCTTTACTTTATCCTTTATCAGTGTTTAGGAAGCATTCTTCCTGATTATTTTTAAAGGTTTACATAGTGAGATTTGACCTCATAACGAAATGTTCAGGTAGTTTTGTAATTCAAAGCCATCACTCCAGTCCTGGATTACCAAACTGAACAAAAAGCACTTGCTTAGGGCATAAAAGTAACATGATGCACCATCTGCACTAAAATACAATGTTACATATTCTGAGGAAATGAAGTCTTAATAAAAAATATGATGTGTAAGATTCAGAGTTAAGCTTAGTAAACAGTGATGTGTGTAATAGGGTTTATTGTATTGATTTCTTGTATTGTACAGAAAATACTCAATACTTGAATGTTTCCTGCCTTAGCCAGAAAGATGAGCAAAAAATTGATACCTACACCATGTCATAAAGGGCCTACAATTTCAACTTTATATCAAATTTGTTCAGATCTGAAATTTTGTGATATCACGAACTTTTCAGCCATAGATACAAAATGGTTACCATAAGAGTTTTAAAAATACCTGTGACTGATACAGATGCAGTAAGCCTATTACAAGCATGATGACTTCTGCCAGTTACACAGATGTGTGTAAGCCTCTGGAAGGCCCCCCCTCTCCCATATACACATCACCCACTGAGATCCCCACCCATAAATCTCTCCTCAATAAATATATCTTTCACCTATTGATCAATAATTATAGTCCAAGGGAAATAATCACTGAAAAATATGAACACAGATTTGCCTGCCTCTTGTAACTTATTTCATTTCTTGAAAAAAAAAGGTAGGCACTCTTAGCAAACATGAACCCTGGAGAGAAACATATGCTGTTATGAGTGCAAGTTGTTTAATTGATTGACTACAACTAAAAGAATACACACAAAAACACCAAATATAAATTCAACTGAAGGTGCTTTTATTTTGCTGCAAAAAAAAATCATAAATTCCATATTGTTTATTTCTTTAATTTCATGTGAAATATTTTGATAATATCAGACTTGAAACCAAATATTAGAAGCACATTTGGAATGCTGAAGTTATTCACCATGAACAAAATATTTAAAGTTCTAATAAAATAATATTACAATTTACTTGAGTTACCTCATAGTTTTAGTTCTTTGTTCTAGGTGGGGTGGTCACTTCATTTTCTCATTTTCTTACAGGTACAGGTGTTCTCAAAGAATATGATATGTCAGTTTGTATTATATTAAAATGTTTGTGCTTGAAGTTGAAGTTAATTAAAATAAGCTTTGCCTATGATTCATTGCAAGTAATTAAAATGAGTGTTTATAAATCACATCTATATAAATTTAGCTAAAAGTGATTGGAATTTACACACCCATCCTTGTGAGTAGAACATATGGTCTCTAAGATGTGTGTGTAACCTGCAAGCTATGGGAATCATCAGAACACTTTGTTATGTTCTAGACAAGATGAAGCACCTATAGATTTGCCCATAGTACATAATGCCAATTCAGAAAACTAAAACTAAACTTTGAGTGTTTGAGTAATTCATTCTCTGTAAACTCAATGTGTGCACTGATAGTATTACATTTCTGATGAAGTCAATGCTCCAGTTCACCTTGCTTAAAATAAGACTTCTGATTCTCTGAGCTGCAGAAATATTCAAGCATGTAGCTACAACTACAGTACAATGTGGTTTACTGCTAATACTTTCATCTTGCTGAAATAGATTCAGCACCCATAAGAAGTAGAAAGAATGGCATTTCCCTATGGGCTGTCAAGAATTATCACGTTATTGCTCCTTATTTTTGCTACTGAGGCACTCTCTACCTTGTCAGATAGCCTCTAACAGTTTGGTTATTATTTATAATAGAAAGAATAACCATCAAAGAACAGTAGAAAGAGAAGTTTAAGTAAGTCGAAATCTAATCAACAAGAGTTCAAGAAGATATCACAGCATCTAATTTTGTTGGTTTCAGTCGTGTTTCTCTGGGAATAAGATTAACAAATAGCTGTGTTGTTATATTTAGGCTGTTGATTTGATCTCAACAAGAGTAACCATAGAAAGGCTCGTTTTTCGAGCTGTCCGTGATATTCTAAGCACTCCTCTATAGAACCACATCTCTGTTGCATCTAATTTTCCACCAGCCTGTTTATTTATTGTCCATAACTAGCATGCATATGTTATAATCAGTGTTATGTAGCTGTAAAGAACTCTCTTCCTCACATCTAAAGATATGGTCATATTACACTGAATATTTTACATTTTATGGAAACTGCCTTTGACTGCCCTGCCCTATTCTGTTTCAGTTCAATACGGGCAGATGTGGCCTCTTTCTTTAGTAGAATAAACCATAGACTTGCACAAAATTAAATATAATTTATTTTCCGAAATGGAGTAGAGGCAGTACACCATTTTTGATTGGAGGGGTAATAGCATATTTTAGTTTTTGTGAGGGGGGGGGGGTTACCATTAGGGGGTTTAAGGTTAGGGTTAGTGTTAGATGTTTAATTTTACATTTATGCGCTGTTGGTTTTACATTTCCACTGAATATAAGGTCAATGGATGACCCTGACCAACTAATCTGCTACATCTGATGCTAATGTGAGATTTCTATGATAACATGGAAGATGCGCAAACTGTAACCATGATTACAGGGGGTTCTGCACATAACATTAAAAAGTTGGACTGCTATCATATGATCAGGCCACATCTGTCCATAATGTGCCTATATTTCTTATATATATGTATATAAAATCACCCACTGACTTATGGGTTAGCACAGGAGTGCCCACTATATGAGGGAGGTAGCCATCTCCTCTCCCTCACAGTCTTTACTTCCTGGATTAATCCGGTACCTAATTAAGGCTGGGTTGACCCGGGCGCCACTGCGGTCTGAAAAACATTTCCACCTCAACTGGGGAATTAACTCATGACCACTCATATGTGAAGCCAAGCCAATGCGCTAACCACTAAGCTACGCAACTTCCCCTTCTGTAGACCTACACTTCAAAAACATAATAAGAGTAATTTAAGAAGTTACTTTTAGCATTTGACCAAGCAAGTCCACACCCCAACTAGAATGGAAAAAAGGAATGATTATTTTTAATATTAGAAAAAATTATAGTCGTAAGACTGGTCACATAAATCTGAACACATAATTAATAACAATGAAATCAGAAAAGAATGCTGATGAAATACAATGTTAGATTAACTAAAGAAGCAATCATAAAACAGGAACAGAAACTGCTTCTTCCTAGATTTCACAACATCCATGGACACACAAAATTAAGCAATTTAAAATAAACAGAATTCACAAAAACGTTGATTAAATATGAAACACCAGCACTAACTTGTAAAATATTATTATTTAAAGAATAGATCTATTTTCTGTGATATTAAACATGAGCATGATGCTGACCACAATATCACTTCATATCGTTGGTCAATAAAAATAATGGTCCTATTAGTGGACGTCTGCGGCTATGTCAATAGTGATGCAAAACAGTGACAAAAGAGTTCAAGTATGCATGGCCATGGCTAGTTTTGAGCTTGGTGACCAGTACTCTCGTACAGCTTGCTTACTTCTAGCAATATGGTTACAGACATCCACCGTTCAGTAGAAGTGGTATAAACAATGAACGTATTGTCATTGTTAACAATGACAAAATCGGATCGGTCAGACCATTGGTGCAAATAAAACACCACCACAATGCATTTATGTTCTCTGGACTACATCCTGTTGGTGAAAATCTACCACTGTCATCCTATTAAAAATAATCTGGATCATTATTTCTTGCCTGAGATGACAACTCCTCCGGTTAACCCAGATGTAAATAGGTACTTTACGCATGAGTTAGGGAAGATAAACACAGCAAGGAATGGAACTGGCCACCCCATCTAATAGTTTCTGCGGTTTAGTATATGAAGAGTTATCTTCATCCCCCAGGGCAGGTTGCTGCCATGGGACATTCCTTCACTTTACCTGCTATAAAATAGATCTGTTGGGAATATGAGAACAGAAGTCTAAAAAATATTAAAATAATGATCGGAAACTGTCAACTAGCATTATCATCATCAGGTGCCATGCCGGCTAGTGTAAGTGATCATGGCTCTCCACAGCTATTTATCTTCAGCATTATGTATCAAATCAAGATCGTTGTTGCTTCACTGCTGTGCCAGGTTATCAAACTAATATTTTCTCACGTTGTCGCCCTCTGTTTCGGTTGCCTTCTGTTGTGACTATGTTATCCAAACCCTCTGTCTCGAGAAGTGGCCAAAAAATGAAGATTGGTTTTTTTTCTTATATTATTGGTTAAGATCCGTTTCATATTTGACTTTCAAAACGTGTACATTAGTTTTTCTGGAAGTTTATGGTATTCTCAGCATTCCTCTGTAGAACCACATCTCTATTGCCTCTAATTTCCCACATTCCTGTTAATGTTTACTGTCCAAAACTCACATCCATATGTTAGTACAGGAATTACATAGCGTTGCAGAACTCTCTTCCTCACCTCTAATGACAAGGTCATATTACACAATATATTTTTAATTTTTTTGAATGTTGATTTTTCCCTGCCCTATTCTGCTTCTAATTTCTGTTGAACTTCTTCCATCTGATATGTCAATAGATTTCACTCTGAAATTTTCAAGCACTAGTACGCATCAACTATCCCATCCATGCAGTATATATTTTCTAATGTCAGTAAAAAAGCCAGTAATGTGAAAGATTCCTATTTTCACAGAGTGAAAGTCATTGGGGAACAAATTTGACAGCAAAAGGATCAAAGAAGTAACACAAAGTGAAGGAGAACAATTACACATAATACAAATTGTGATAAAAAATATAGAGATTAGAGTAGTGGTTCCCAACTCATGACCCCGTTTGAAGGGGCGGTTCCACAAAGGGTTTTATGTGGTGGTAACTGGCTGCAAAATTACAGTAAATGAATATTGATTTAAAAAAAATTTGCATTTGATATTGATTGCACTTCTACCTACTTCAGTGAGAGCATATTTTAAATATTTTTAAATGTGAAAACAAAAACATGAAACACATTCAATTACAACATTACGTTGGTATTAAAAAAACAGAATTTTGAAGCTTACTAATAAATTACAATTTCAAACATCGCAGTAAATAAATATATCTGAATATGTCACAAGTTCTCATTATATTGAACTATATTATACTGAAAAATCTATTTTCTATTTGTTTTCTTATACCATCCGGCTCTGTGGTGGTGAAGAACAGGGTGTGACTATAACAGCCAAGAAACTGGGTTTGAATCCCATCACAAGCAATTGTGCAACAGAACCGTTCAGATATCAATGGCAAACTACTAAATGTATTATATTGCCTAGGATATCAATATGGCACACAAAATTCAGGAATGATGGCTACATCCTGAATGCTATTAAAAATGTATTTTACCCTATAAAAAGACCCCTTTAAATGTATTTGTGCCAGGGGTAAATTTTCTTCTATAAAAACAGGGCCATAGGTCACTTTGTTTCTACTGGGATATTGTGACTACTGAAATACCATTACTGCGACTCCGCTATATCTGGATGGCTGTAAAGCTTTGATATAACAAAACTGGACTAATTGGAAAGGGTGCACCCCACAATAAGAGGTACATTTTACTTAACTAAACTCTGTTTCTATAAATATAGGGGGCCTTGACTAAAAATATTTGGGAACCACTTGATTAAAGCAACAAAAATGACAATAAAACCAACTGCACAAGATCTAGGGCCTACCTTGCACTTCCTGTTCACAGTTTTTAAGAAATCTTCACTGATCATAATTTTTCAGGATTTTGAGACTTAAAAAATGCTGGTTAATTCCTAGTTACAAAATAACTATAGACAAAAAGTCAATACGCATGTTATATATCTGCACGCTACACACTGAGAGCCCCCGTCCCCTTAGATGACCCTGGGAGGTGGGGCTCTCAGTGCGTAGCATGCAGACAATTGCATCCGGGAGCAAACCTAGAAACATTTTAATAACCAATTATATTAATCATTATGCTGTAAAGTAACGCATGAAAAATGAATAAAGCTGCGCATAATATTAAAAAGTTGGAAGAATATTTTGTATGATATTTTGCATAATGAGGTAGACCCTAGATATTGTACAGTTCCAAAAAAAACTAAGGGAAATAACATCGAAATTATGAGATGATAATAAGACTACAGGAATACGGAAACAAAAGTGACAAAACAACAGCAAAGTTTATTGGCAGAAGAATAAAAATATCTGGAATGATTAAGTTATTAGTTGAAAAAAATCTGACTTCATGAGAATCAAGGCAGTTCTTTCCTTGTTGTTTCTAATGCTCTAGTATTAGCTGTATTTAAACTATGCAGTCTTATGGACTATGAGGTCAAACATCAATACAAGTTTGCTTTCATGTGATTAGGTGTTTACATACAAAATGGTGGAACATACCTTCTAAATATATACATAGAACCCCTCTGAGTTGGAAGCTTTTCTTCTCAAAGCATTGCATACTGCTGAGAGTTGGAGTCTTTTGAAAACACAAGGATGCTCCGTAACCATCCCCCGCCCTCAAAATATAAAACAAGGTTTACCATTTTCAATTCCTGGGACTGGTAAAATAAAACATTTTTCCTTTATCTCTTTATAAAATCTGGGTCAAAAACATCAAGAAACTATATCACCAATAGCAGTAATAAAGCTAAGAAACATTCAAACAGTAGTAATAACCCTTACAAAGAATATAAATGCTATGAACATTTGTTAAGAATTAGTTATATAGAATGCAAGACGAATATATTCATCCGGCGGCAAATAAAAAAAACTTGCAGGTTATCAAGAACCACTTTTGGAAGTGGTGAAATGATGTAGACTTGTTTGGTTTTGACATGTAATGAGATACGACTTGCTTTCAAAAACTATTTTATATGGAAACAGTCATGGGTGGAAGAAGAAGAGGTGGTAAAAAAATCTTGGGTTGATAACATTAATAAATAGTCTTGGCATGATTTTTCTAAATTCCTCCGAATGGCAGAGGACAGAAGTATTTGGAGGGCTTTGTGTATTAATGTCTCCAGTGTGGCACCAGTATAACTATAATGGGTTATGAGTCTTAGAATTGTTATCATTAGAACCATTAAAAAGTGCAATGGTCCATTCATCATTATTTGGTAAACAGTTGTTTGGAAACATGGTTTTGACCTGCAAACACTAAAATTTCTAACAAATATGGGAAAACTCATCATATACCTGGTATTTTTTTTAATGTGCAGCACTATTAATAGATATAATAGAAACCTGTGGGTTACTATAACTAAATTGCTTATCTTTTACTGCATTTGTTTTCAAAATCCTGCAGATTAGCAGGATATAGTCTGGAGTACATTGTGCAAAGGTTTACAGCTTAGCTGCAATATCTGCAACTTTTGGTCTGGCATATCAAACTTTAAGCATGGCTTCTGGGTCATTATGGGACTGGACAATTATTTCCACTGCAAAAGCTCCTAAGTTGCCTCCTATAACATCCATGGTAAGTAACAGTGCTGCTAAAATGAGCCTTTCTTCCCATGTGTTGTATGGGAGCTCCTAAGGGGAGCTCCTAAGGGGAGCTCCTAAGGGGAGCAAAGAATAGCAACACTATTTACATTCCATGCATGTAGCGAGAGACGACTAAGGTTATGCAGTGAGTTGGCAGCCCCATCCCATATAGGGTCAAAGTTACCCAGAAGCCATGCTGAAGTCAGATGTGTCAGACCAAAAGGTTCAGATATCACAGTTAAATTGTAAACCATGATACAGTGCATTCCGTTCTCCAGACAACATCCTGATAATCTGCAGGAGTTTGAGAACGAACACAGAAGAAGCTCCCATTATGGACCCAGGCAACATATGGGAGGATAATTGGACATAGTAGGTTTTTTAGACAGGGTTAGAAAGTCAAGAACTAATTATCTCTGTTGGCTTTCAGATTTGCACAGAATGACAGCAAAAGTAGCACTCAACATTGTATTGTCTTCAAGTTTTCTGTGAAAGGAGCTGGGAGGTGACTGTACAAAACAATTGCATTCATTATCACATACACTGCAGACTTGCAACAACTCTCCTAAGACTTATTGTGTTAAAGAATATAATTGCAAACCAATAGAGAAAAGAAAAATCTCTGTTCTGATTCTCCTGGTTTGTGAATAGGAACCAGCAGCATGAGACTAGAGATATTCTCATTTTTGTATATTCTAGTAGCAGTTTTTGTGTTTGTCCTTATACTGACAAATGCCTTGTAGTCAAAACGTTGAATCTGTGTATTTGACCTATTTGTAAAACATAATTCTAAATTTTTCTGTTATTTTTTACATTTACCATGTGATAAACAGTTTTAATGCAGGATATTCTCATAAATGGAATATTCTCATAAATGGAATATTCTCATAAATGGAATATTCTCATAAATGCTTAGTTCACTAGCTCATTAGCCATCTATAAGTAGATATTCTCCATGTCACAATTAGTTTGTTGGTCAATGATTCTCTTGACTAGGAACAAGTATCACTGCACAAGGTGCATTCCCATAAGTGATCTGCTTGCAGTTTCATCATCCATTTAAGATTATATAAGCACACTGTCCCTGTCATTGGTTCTTCTGATCTTTCCAGAGAGGTTGCACGTTTTCCCCTTTCCCAGATCACTCTCATTTCTATCATTCTGTGAACATGTACATTGTCCTTTTTCAGCAATCTCTTTATCATTTTGTAGTGTATACATGATTGCCCTAAAACCCTGTCTCTCCTCATAAATTTGTTGATTCTCTAGACCAATAAAATTCTCTACGCCAGTAAGATCATCTATACCAGTAATCTCTCTCTCTTAAAACCAGTAAGATTATCTACATCACTAAAGTTCTCTCTCTACACCAGCAAGATTCTCTATGCCAGCAAAATTCTCTCTACACGAGCAAGATTCTCTATGCCAGCAAAATTCTCTCTACACCAGTAAGATTCTCTATGCCAGCAAAATTCTCTCTACACCAGTAAGATTCTCTATGCCAGCAAAATTCTCTCTACACGAGCAAGATTCTCTATGCCAGCAAAATTCTCTCTACACCAGTAAGATTCTCTACATCAGTCAAATTCTCTATCCATGCCAGTAAGATTCTCCACACCAGTAAGACTCTCTACACCAGTAAGATTCTCCACACCAGTAAGACTCTCTACACCAGTAAGATTCTTTCTCTACACCAGTACGATTTTCTACAACTAAAGTTACTTGTACTTTTAGGTTGTAGTATGATTTATGAATTTTTATGAATCAATAAATTAAGATAAAAAATATAAAAAATACAATCAATAAAAAAAGAGAACATGACATAAAAAATACAACATATAGATCACATATATAATTTTTTTTTAAAGTATCACTGTCCCAATGGATTCTACATACCGTAACAACGTAACATAACATAATGCTTCAATTACAGATGACATTCATTATTTAGTTGTCCAGAATGTTAACAAAATAAAGAAAATAAGATTACATAACAAACATGCAGAAACAGGTGTGCTAGGCCTATATGGCACAATTTAAATTGTAGCACAGTATATGCATGAACTTCAGTGCAACCAAACACATTAAAAAGTCTGATTTATGACCAAATAATTAAAGAAATATAGTGATGAACAAATTTTGGGCCAATACCTGGCAATAGGAATAATATCTTATGTAATACAACTTTTCCAATTGATGTGAGAAAGAGAGTACTTAGAAATTTATTTAAGATTCAATTATGATGAATAGAAGTGAATCTTGGTCAATAAGCAAAATATTTGTAACAGTTATTATAGAAGCAGTAGAGATTTAGTTTTATAGAAGAATGTTAAGAACACCATGGACAGATAAAAAAAACCAGCCGAAGACGGATGTGTCAGGACATTGGCACAAATAAATGGTGACACAACACATTTCCATTCTCTGGACTACATCCTGCTGGAAATCAAAGGAGATCCAGCAGGAGTTTGAGAATGAACGCTGAAGAAGAAGAAGATAAAAAAAAGAGTAATTAACATATCTGGAAGTTACTTCAAAAAGAGAACTGCTCACCCGCGTTAAAAGAAGGTAGTGCACATTCTTTTGACAGATCATATGAGGAGAGGAAAAACGGAGCACATTGTGATAACAGGTAAGTTGAAGGGCAAGAGAGAAAATGATGTACAGCTTGGTTTATTGTTGGCATGGTGAAACATCAGTATCAGAAACGAAGTTTATGGACAACCAAGAAAACTAATTTAGAAGTCCTCAGAGATGATGGAATTAAAAAGACACTATAATAAAAATTAGAAGTAGACAGTTATGATTTCTAGTACATGTGATGAGAACAGCAAAATAGAACATTTAGTAACCACTGGAAAGATCAAGGGAAAGACAGAATAGACAAAGAGAGAAGTTTGTCACTGTGGCATAAGAGAATATCACAGACTGAACTTATTAACAACACAAGTGACAGAGAGTTGTAGAGAAACAAGATCACCTATGTCATTCAGAATGTCACTTGATTGATTTTGATAGCACCATGATGTAAACATTAGCAATGCTTTCCTTTACACATCCGACGATACGTTGTGATTCTTGATAAAGGTTGTTTCTCCACATGGATCTATTGTCCTGGTCATGCAGGTGTCAGGGGCAATGAAAGATCTGACACAATGGTGTGTACAGCTATAGTGGATGAGAAAGAGGTGGGAAGAGACCAGGCTGAATTAATTAGATTAGTCATGAATACAATACAAAATTATGAAGAGGATGCTAAAAAAAAACCATGTACTTGTTCAGAGAATGACAGAAATGAGAGTGACCAGGGGAGAGGGAAGAAAGTGTGTTCTCACTGGAAAGCCCAGAAGATCCCCCCAATCAACTACTGACTGGGACATTGAGCTTATATACTTTAAGATGGTCAACAGAATGGCAAGCAGAGTATTTATGGGAATTCCTCTTATGCAGTGATGCAGCTTCCTAATCAAAAAGAAATCGTTTAAAAATAATTCATTTGGTCAAAAAATCAAACTATGTGCTTCAATTGATTAGCAAAACTTTATAAACTGTTTTCAATGTTCAAGGATATTTAGGAAGATATTTGAAGTGGGATATTAGAAGGAAGATATTTAGAAGGAAGATATTTAGAAGGAAGATATTTAGAAGGAAGATATTTAGAAGGAAGATATTTAGAAGGAAGATATTTAGAAGAGAGATATTTAGAAGGAAGATATTTAAAAGAGAGATATTTAGAAGGCAGATACTTAGAAGGAGGATATTTAGAAGGAAGATACTTAGAAGGAGGATATTTAGAAGAGAGATATTTAGGAGGATCTTTTGGACAGGAATAATAAGGGAGATTATCAAGAAAAGCAACAAAAGATAACTACCAATCTGTGATATAAAAACCCGTACATGAAATAAATTTTAAAAATATACACAATTAATTTATATACAGAACAATGAAAGTTTATAAATAGTACACACACACAAAACACAAATGTACATACTATTGTTGAAATTTAACTTAGTCATTTATGTTTGAAAATCGGTGCAAAATGTATTATGAATATGATAATTATTACTAACATACTCAAACAGAAAGAGCCAATGGCATGAGCCCACAATCCACAACCAACAAAAATAGAACGGGCATACTTCGTTTACTGTATTTTGCACAGTATAAACATTACACTATTGTATAAAAATTATTGAGAACGATGCAATTAGATACAGAAATATACTCATCACCATCATTAGGTAGCATATCCTCGACAGGATGCAGCATTCAACACAGCCTTCAACACAGAGCTAATCTTCCCACTTCTATGAGTATCATGTTTAAGTGGTTTTATATCCATCTTCCTCATGATCATCCCCTCCACTATGGTTCTCGGTTGTCATACAGTTTTTCCAGGCAACAGTATTATTGTTGTGGTATAAGAAATATAATCTACTATCCATGATAATGATGGATGTGAATCACAAGACCAATCTGAGCCACAAAGAGTCTTTTCACAGTATGACAAAGGAATCACATGTTAACTTGTACCAATGTGTGATATTGTGTTTTTTTGTAAACGTGCAGTCCTTGAACTATCTGCTTACACCTTCTCCTGTCTTTATACCATTCCTGATTTTCCCCCTAAATGCAACATGATCCATGGCTTCTTGTTCCCATGATTCCTTATCAATGCCTATATTATGCATATTGCATTTGCACACATCTCTGTACCAAAGTAGAGTTCAATACATGTCTTATAAATGAAGAACTCATGCAAACATTCATAGCATAATTTGTACAGAGTAAAACACAAACAAGACATTGATTATTTCTATTTCAAAACAGGTGCAGAATTACATATGAAAGTAAAGGGTGCATTTCTGCATAATTTACACTGGGCACACTTTCCTATTCTTCTACATGCATTTTCAAACTCCAGCTTGTTAACAGGATGTAGTCAGGAGAATGGAATGTGTTATGTCATCGTTCACAGCTTGGCTGTAATATCCGCACCTTTTGGACTGACACATCTGACTCTAGCATGACATTTTGGCATCATTGATGCTATGGAATGGAGTAGCCAACTCAATCCCCAAACCTCCATAGTCACCTCTTATGACAGGTCAAAATATTACAACGTTTCGAGCCAGTGACACAAATAAAATAACAACAATGCAGTTCCATTCTCTAGGCTACATGCTACTAGAAATCTAATATCCTACTAGAAATCTAGTTACCTTTATTTGTCTGGTTACTGTAGCACTTCCATTTTCTCGGACATCCTCCAATATTTGGGTAATTTATATAGAAATGTAGTAGGGCCATTGTCCTTTTACAAGAGAGATCAGGCTGGAGTTTGAGAATGAATGCTTCCCAAAAAATACTAAATTATTATTGACCCTTGGTATTTAAATTTGGGTGCAGTACTCATTACATAAAACTTTGGGGACTTTTAGATGTATTTTAGAGTGAAAGTTCACACATATAAATTAAAATACATTTCTAGATGTATCTGAATTGAAAGTTCACATGTATAATAAATTAAAATACAGATTTCTAGATGTATTTTAGACTGAAATCTCACATATGATACAATAAAATATAGATCTAGATGTATTTTGGATATAAATTCATATATAATGAAATAAAATGCATCTAGAATCACAATTGAGTCAAAAGGAATGTATTTTACTACTCATACAAAATATGCAAAATTTTAAGATAAAAATTATCAACATATCTGTAATAAGCCAACTTTTCCGATGTGTTCTGTAGCCACTGGCTTCAGACTTCAAGATTCATGTTTTTTAACCTTATGACTGGGTATCCCGCGATTTCCTTATGCAGCATCTACTGGCATAATTTTACGCATCCTGCGATTTGCGCATACTCGCAATTATTTATGTTTCTTTGCATTGCTATCCCGCGATTTACCCGTTCACGCTAGACCTGCTGTTAAATTGATATAGTTTTTCAGTTTCCCGCTAGATGTCATGTGTCATTGCTTGTGTAAGGAATCTTTGCGTGCAAAAGAGTGCTTTGTTCACTAGTAATAAGATATTTGGTGTGAGTTGTTTGTGTGTTGTATTCACTGCTGTAATAAATAACTGAGGATGAATATATATATTTAAAATACAGATAATATTCCAAATTTTGCTCTGAGGTAAGAACAGAGTTGCTATATATGTATATTATTCATTTTATACTGCTTTTGTTGGGTTATGAATGAAATGATTTGCGTAACTTTTACTTTTCAGTTTTACATAATGCTTAATTTGTATTTCTGAACTATTATTTTGGTTGTTTTACGTATTGCATAATTTTTATTTCTGAACTACTATTTCTGTGTTTATTTTCAGAAATTTAAGATGCAGGATGGCTTCAATTAGCAACATAAATTTGAAGGACAGTAATGAAGTTGAAGGGGAAATCTGATGATGATAGCGATTACGTGCCTGGCATTACATGCCTATTACGTGCCTGCCAATACATTTTTTAAACCAAACTTCTGGAAAAAAATACGCTGACAGAGGGTTAACAAAATTTGCCATCAGTTCCAGATATTGCTCCCAAATTTGTCTTATAGTATGGTTTCTTGCTGTTAGAGTTTCTTCTCTTAAAGAGAGGTTAGATTTAAGGACATGGTTCGGGGCATGGAAATCCGTCCCATTTATACAATCTAGAGTATAACAGGCAAGGAACAGTTGAGGGTAGTAGAAGAGAGGAGACATCAAGGAATGGTCTGGGTGTGATTCTTCTACACTCCTATGAATAACTGAGGATACAGTTGTTTGGCGAATTTTTTCTTGCTGATGTATCCAGTGTGGCACCCCTACAACCCTGACGGGTTATGTGTCTTAGTATTATTGTTATATATGATGATAGGCAAAATAGCATATGATAAAATTTGTTATTCCTGCTTGCTGATAAGGGAAGCTCTGGAGAGGAGATCGGCATCACAAAGTAAAATTCTTCCCAGTGAAATGTTTGCATTGGAGTATTGGCTCAATAAGGATCATGTATTTTCATGATAATGTCTCCAATGTAGTACGCCTAGCTCTTTGACAGCTGACTTTATAATTGTTATTACATGACAGGTTGAGTTTATATAGTTGTGCTCAGATGTAGCAGTGTCCTGCATGTAGTCTAAAGGTATTGGTCTGTTCATTACTCAAATGGTGTAGCATCAGGTCATTTTAACATCAGGTTAGGCAGGGCTGGATGACTCATTGCGTCCAGGAATGACAACATAACCTCACAAATAATCACATCACAAAGTTAAGTATAAAAAACAAAATCACAAATTGTATCAAAACATTTCAATAAATTTTTTTTTTAAATGTGAAAAACAGTGAAAAACAATATGTCAGACATTTAATTATTTATTACAAATAGACAGTCTGTTTCAGGAAAATAAATAAATATAAAACTGATGCAAAAAAAAAACGGAACTCATTTAACAAGACTTTTCATGTTTCATGGCAAGAATTATGCAGTTGCCTATTTCTACTGCTCACCAAATGCCCACTTTTCATGATTTCTCATAAATCCTTCTTCATTATGAGTTAAAAAGAAAGTTGTATCTTCAATGAACAAAAAAGGAGAACAAAACAGATAAATATAGCAGAATTATTGCACATATCCGCCGAAGTCAGGCGCAAATAAAACAGCAACACAGTGCATTTCAACTCTCTGGACTACATCCTGTATGAAACATCTAGTAGAAACAATGTCCATCTACAAGATCAAATGGGAGTTTGAAAATGAATGCTAACCTTTTTTTTTCACCTTTACTTTATAGAAGCATAAATTTTCTCCTTCTTACAAACAGAAAAAATGACAATTGTGAAGCACAATGGTATTTATAAACATCTCTTTACAGAGGTAAAACTCACATCTCATGAGACTGCAAAACTAGAGGATTTAATACAGCTTATTGCACAATGGGCAAATTTAAAAAACACAACTAAACTACAAAACTTTTTTAATTCATCATCATTACTAGAAAGAGTATTGTAGTAAAAAACAATTACATGAAATCCTAGTATAACAACTAGATCTGGGCAGACGAAATACGTATGTAATAACAAAAATTCAATATATACAATAGAAACAATACAGATTTCAAATAATTGGGGACTTTGAAAAGTGTTGTTAAATATTGAATTTTTTTATAAACAGAGGGATTCCACTGTATTTCTAAAATTTTAAAATAATTATAAATATGCTTGACTATGTTCCTCTTTTACACTTAAATCATTTCAAAAAGTATGACTCGTTTTTTTAACTTACCATAGTTTGCAATTATATGATGCTCATGTGTGATAGTCCCTGAATATTTTTTTCACTCTATTTCTACTAATATCTATCACAGTTCTGAGAAAACATTTCAAGCATAACACATAAAAAAGAAAAGTTGAGAAACACACAAGCTAATGTGGCATATGATCAGCAAACTAATAAAAAATATTGGCCAGATTCATTAAATTTTTGAAGTGAATTTAATAAATGAATCAATTATAGGCTAATTATTCAGAACATTTAGTAGTTTCTTAAAAGCACCTAATCAAAATTGTAGATGAGTTCCAACCTTCGGCAAGCAACTTTGACATTCATCAATGCTGGTACAGCAAAATCTTAATTCATCACTCTAAGCTTTGTGTGCAGAAGAATGAAGCCTGAAACATTGAATCCCAGTTCATCTTCTGTTATTCTTGACCATGTCCACTTACTTAGGAGAAGTCAGAGAGGTCACTGATCCCCAAACGCATTGAATGCTTTGCTTAATGCTATTTCTTAGACTCTGCAGAAGAAGAGATACACATTTAGGCCACAGTTGGTAATAATATATTAGTTGATGTTATATTAAGTCTCAGTATAATTATAATTAAGAAATGTTATATTAAGTCACAATATAATAATAACTTATAAATGTTATATTAACTGTTAATATAATTATAATTAAGAAATGATATATTAAGTCACAATATAATAATAACTTATAAATGTTATATTAACTGTTAATATAATTATAATTAAGAAATGATATATTAAGTCACAATATAATAATAACTTATAAATGTTATATTAACTCTTAGTGGGCCAGGAGCAAAACCGCAATTTTGCAAGCTTTTTTTCAGCATGAATTTTTATCTATCACTAATGTCATAAATTTTATTATGAATCATATAATTATACTTCCTATAATATGTATTATATATGCAAATGTTCAGCAATGAATTTTCTATATGTTTAAATTTGGTTAACCTTACGGGCTCTATAGGCGCCTATAGGCTCCGACGCCATTATGTAACTATGCCCTATAGGCGTATCCATTCACCCCCATTACTATGTCCCTATTCATCACTACGGAATCACATGAAGTTAAGCTCTTATGATGTAGAATTTCTACCACACGTAGCTGGGAATACATCACAGCATAAAGGTCAAATTCCTGTACACATTATGATTGTAAGAAAGGAGAAAGCCAGCTGATTTTGTCAACTAATTTCTGGAATGACTTTGTCCATTTTCAACGCCATATTTTACTATCAAATGTAGCCCCATGGTAAATGATCATCATGTAAAGTAATATCTACATGTTTTAATTGTTGTTTTTATGTTTTAGTTGTTGTTATATTATAAGAATGTTTGTTTATTCATTGAATAACATAAAAACAACATGTATCAGGGGTGCAACATGTCAGAATGGAATATTATTACGTTGTATGTAGTTCTAGACATAGTGTTCGATGTACGGACATTGTATGCGATTTGTTTATGTTTTATTAGTTTATTCAGTAAGTAGTGTGTTCAGCAGATATTTAAAAAATTTGTGATAAAATTAAATAACAAATTTCACTTACAAAATTATTGAAACTCATTCTATGTTCTTATAGGTTGTCAAACTGCTCTATTTATTGCTATATACATATATACATACTTAAGGAAGAATTCATTAATTTTTAATTACAAATACATTTTAAAAAAATAATTTACAGTGGTCATGAGATAATTTTTTAGGGATTTTTTATAATCATAACATTTTACGTACTATTCTTACTAAATGCTTAAAAAATTGCTAAAATATAATCCTAGAAAATGATCTATAAATGAAAGCCTTCAGTAACTCAATGTTCCACCAATTTACATTCATTAAAACATAATATTACTGCCAATAATTATATATAAAATTAGATATAGGTGAGGAATATGAAAGAGGAAAACAAATTATAAAATGTCTATGTCTACTTACCACTTGATGCAAATGAATAATATTCCCTTATACAACCAGCTCGACAAAACTAAACACATGGTTATGCATAAAACCCATAACAATGTTATCACATTTAAAACACAAAACATTATAATTTATAGTGTTTATATACTATTTGAAGAATAGATGAGGAAGTCATAAAAACAATTAGGAAACACAAATCATCAGTTGAAATTCCATTGTTATGAATGAAGTTTTAGAATACAAACACGTGTTCCAAGAGTGAAGATTGATTTAAAACAGATGAAAGTGGTGTCGAGTATCGTTGCCACTGATTTGGACGCACTGGAATCAAATATAAACGTACTACAGAGTACTAACTCTTTACATATCAAAATGACAAATAGGTTGTCGACTGGTCATGAGATGAAAAATGGAAACAACAAATAGGTTGTCGGTTGGCCCTGTAAGAGTCAAGGCACAGTATTATTATAATTAAGAAATGTTATATTAAGTCACAGTATAACTACAATTTAGAAATGTTATATTGAAAAATGTTATATTGAAAAATGTTATATTGAAAAATGTTATATTGAAAAATGTTATATTGAAAAATGTTATATTGAAAAATGTTATATTGAAAAATGTTATATTGAAAAATGTTATATTAATCTTTACTAATTATAATTTAGAGATGTCATATTAAGAAATATTATACTAATCTTTACAGGCCCAGAGATGACATGCATACCAGAGTGCACAGGCTGGCATTCCATAGCTGGTCAAGCATCAGGGTCAGCGAATCATAGCTAATCAGGACCCTCAGTACACTTTCATGCACTGGGTCAGGAAACAGGTGTGCAGCAACCCTGCTGTAGCCTGGCCAAGTACTAGGGATCGAAAATACGGTAATGTCAACCCGGCTCCAAAAAAGACTGGTTGAAGACGGATGTGTAAGGTCGAAAGATGCAGATAACGCAGCTTGCTGTAAAACATGACACAACGCAGATCACCCTCATATGCCCTTCTCAGGACGGTCAGTGGAATGCTTTCAGAGGGTCCGCTGCAAGGCGCATGACGGAGATATTAATATTTACAGCACCCCCCCCCCCAAATGAACTCTCCTATGGTTTACCCGGTATGAACAACTCCCGGTCAGTACACTCTCTGTTGCTATGCATTGATCCAGCAACATGTAATCACATGATTACTACAGTCTAGTGACCGGAATCTGCGAATCCTCGCTAGCTAATCTATTTTACTTCCTGTTTCTGCAATGTGTGTGCTAGAGGAGATTATAGTGGACAAGAAATCCTAGCTAACTGTCCAGGCCAACATGTTCAGTGAGAATTGGGTCACTGTCATGAAAAATAATTGTGGATTACAATTCTGACGAGGAATTCTTGGGAATGTTTGTTTCTAAAGTAGATAAAATAATAAATGGGTTTCATTATGAAAGGAAACAGGAACAAGTATGGGCCTAAAATATTGGTAAGTGGATTAAAAACATTAGATCTAGAAGGTTAGAAGAATGGATTCAACAAGGTAAGTAAAATTTACATGTTTTACTTGTTGCCCCTTCAATATTATGTTAGTTTGGTTATGAAATAATATAAATACAATAGATTTAGGTGTGTATAAGAGATTTGTTTTTCAAGTTTCTTTTGATTTATGTTCCATTTTCAATCTTAACCACCATCTCACATATCATACATACATCAACAAAACTCACATCATTAAATTCAGTATTCAATTCTTTATTTACATGTAAAACATGTAAAATCTCTAAAAAAACATAAAAAGTGATTTCATTTGCCAAACATACACCAAAAATAATGCAAATTGTCGAATAAGAATTTGACAGGGGGATGGGGAATCAGTTGTTTAAATCTGGAGTGGTAGAGATTAAGCAATGTTATATTATGAAATATTATATGAAGTCACAGTAAAATTAAAATTTATCATCATCAGGTGCCAAGCCGGCCGGCGTAAGCGGTCATGGCTCTCTACAGCTCTCTGTCCACAGTATTATGTATTAAGATCGTTGTTTTCATGCCGTGCCAGGTTGTCAAACTCTAATATTTTCTCACGTTGTTACCCTCTGTCTCTGTTGCTTTCAATTTTGCCTGTTGTGACTATGTTCTCCAAACCTGCCTGTCTCATGGAGTGGCCAAAAAAAAGAAGATTGTCTTTTTCTTATATTATTGACTAAGGTCTGTTTAGCATTTGACTCTTTCAACACTTCTACATTAGTTTTTCTGGTAGTCCATGGTATTCTCAGCATTATTCTATAGAACCACATCTCTATTGCCTCTAATTTCCCACTTTCTAGTTTGTTTATTGTCCAAGACTCACACCCATATGTTAGTATAGGGGTTATATAGCACTGCAGAACCCTCTTTCTCATCTCTAATGACAAGGTCATATTACACAATATATTATATTATATATATATATATATATATATATATATATATATATATTATATATATATATTAGTGGCAACAGTGATTTTTGTGGTTTTTATTTATTTTTTGATAACATTAGATTTTGCGGATTTTAACATTATTTTAGTGGCAACGGTGTTTTTTTTTAATGCATTACTGGTACTTTCATTACTTCCTGTGATTGTTAAGTTGTCTTTATACCGAAATTAGGAATTATTTTTGTCCATATGCATTGACAGCATAATTACATGTATTTGTGTGTAGGCCTATACATCATTTATATTTAAGTTATTGTTTGCCTCATAGGCTTATTGTAGGCTTAAAGTTAAATAATAAAATATGTAGGCCTATAGCCTAAACGTGATCTTTAGGCTTATGTTGCTATGCATATACTTTAATAATAAATTATATGGAATAGAGTTGATAGAGGCACAGAAAACCTGCTGTCGGAAAAGACAGAACAATAAATATGTCATTATGTGTTTGTTCTCTCATATGATGCTGGTAATAAAGCATCACGCTTTATTTACGGCATAAAGAAATATTATATATCTGTCACACATGATCCTTAACAGCCTTGCAGCAGAGGAAAATTGTTACATGTGAAATGAAGTGTCTGAGAAAAGCTGCAATGGTTACCAAACTAGATAAATTAAGAAATTAGGATAATTAGGAGTTGGTATAATATCATGTATTGAACATATTGAGAAACAGCAAGTAAAATGGTTCTGTCACCTCATGAGAATGAACGCAGACCAAATACCAATAAGAGCATATAACAAAAGAATATCCAGGAGTAAAGCCAAAGGTAGACCAAGAAAATGGTGGATAGAAAAAAATTAAGTTAGTCTTGAACAAACATGGACTAAATACACACAGCAACACACATGGCCTTAGAACGACAGCTTAAGCTACCACTCCTACGCTTAATAGCAAGTGTGAATGCGATCAACCATCATTCACCTGGGGACAGACAATAGACAATAGAAATATTATATATTAGATCTGTGATTAATATACATTATCTTATAGACCAATTAGGTCAGGCTCTGTGACAAAATGGTACAATGCGCGTCTGTGATGGCCAAGGTACGAGTGGAACCATCACTCTGGCAATGGTTTTTGTGAGGAAACCATTTGTCCCAGTCTTCTTCGCTGTTTTTTTATAGTTGGTCTTAATTGGTTTTGTTTCTTGATAAAGGCCCCAATTGGACCTACATGTCCGATAATTGTCTTTGTTCTTTATTTTATTGTTATTTCTTATCATTTCATATTGATAGTTATCTTAAGTAACATGTGTACTTGATTTAATATTTGCCTCTTATTTGTCTGGTTACTGAGGCACTTTCCATTTTGTCGGACATCCTCCGATATTTTGGTTATTCTCATTCCTCCATCTTTATCTTACTGTTATCAATGATTAATCCAGCTCTGTAGCTTCGTGGTACAAAGCACATCTGTCACAGCCAAGGTACCTAGTTCAAAACATGCCACAGGCAATTGTGCATCCGGGCAGCTTAGAAAGTAATGGCAAATTACTGAACATATTTATATTTCCTAGAAAAATTACTAAAGCCAGAAAATGCTGGCTTGATAATGGTTCATCCTGAAAAGAATCATCTACCAAATGAAAATTTTTTACATTTTTGTAATGGATGATAAACCCTTTTTTTCGTTTTCTATACCCTCTGTTGAAACTAAAACAATTTTATTATCAAATTGTCAGTGTGTGTCAACCATCCCATCCATGTGATATACATTTTCTGATGACAATAACAATCCAATACAGTGGAAGTTCTTATTTTTGAAGCTAAAAAAAAAAAAAGAAATCAGCACAGGGGTGGACAAGAATTTATCACAACTGAGATTGTTTTCTGAGAACAATCTATCATCTAAGGCAGAATAAGGGGTTAATAAGTATATCTATCTTCTCTGTCAGGTTTTAACAAAAATTTTGGTGATGTTTTTATTATGATTTTTGTAGATCTTTAGTTGATTTTCATCTCAACTTGTTTAACAGTGTGCAATAAAACTAGCCATTCAGGTGACAAATAGCCAATCAGATGACAACACTAACAAAAATATCCAATGAAATGGCAAAAAAAAAAACAACATTCAGATGACAACACTAATATTTTTTTTAAATCATAAGATGACAACAGTAATAAAAATAACTTACCAGGTGATAACAGTAATGGAAAGAAAATATCACATACCAATGATATTGTAGAATAATATATAAATATTTACCAATATCTAGAAACTGAAGTACATCAAGTGTTCTCAGTTTCAGAGCTTTTGAATAAATTGAATATCCCCATCATCCCTTGAATTGCTCCAAATTTGACCTCTTTAAGCCCTTGAACTCCAGCCTTGACTCCAGCACTAAACACTTCTTTAACTATCTATAGATCACAATGTTAAATATGGAGGAAATAAAATAACAAAAAACAAAGAGATTACATTATTTGACCAATAACAAAAAGCATATATCGAATGCGACTACATTATTTGACCAATAACAACAAACATATAACCAAAAAGACAATTATTTTACCAATAATAATATAATAAGCATTTAGTGCAGAACTAATAAAACAAGTAATATAAATCATACTGGAAATTCAGTCTTGCCATGGTGGTGCACTCTGCTAGACAGTAATCTATCCATCTCTTGCTTGTTCCCATCCACATTTATCTCTATCTACCTCTTGATCGTAACCTCTCGACTCTACCTTCAAGTAATGTCTTCAACAAGGTGTCATGTCTTTTCATATGTCCAATATAATTTATTTGTTGGATTTGTATGTCTTTTAATAGTTTTTTTTTCATAGACAGTTTTGTCAGAACTTCTTTCCTTGTATTTCTTCTCTTTCCTTGAAGTTCTCCCTATGATAAATTCTCATTCTGTGGCAACAATAAAAGAAGGTTCCATAATGTTCTATGTATCACTTTGTAACAATACAAGATGAGAAAAACAGTGTAGACTGAAATGTAGCATTACACTGCAACACAACAACTGCGTGCAATAACAAATAAATGTTGAAAAGCATACAGTGTTTCACAACAGTAATACAACAAATATAACCATCTTTCAGTACACTATTCACCTTGCCAGGAAGTCCTCCTTTAGGAGTCTGTGGATGAGCATCCAGACATTTCTGATAGCGCAACTGGAAAAGTTTAAAATATGTGAAGTGTAATAAAAATAACGGAATTTCAAATGTTAAAATAATACCTAATGTTTCTTTTACAAAACAAATAATATTAATGTATTCGCATAAACTATATTGTCAGATGTCAGTGAAATGCTAGAAATCTGATATTTCTATGCCACAACAATCGCAAGTGATGTTCCACCCTCTCTTATTTGATAATTTCCCCTAAAATCCCAACCTACAAGCCAGGTAGAAAAATGTTGGTAGCATTCATTATATAGATCAATGAATCAAGTGTCATGCCGAGAGACGTAGGAGATCATGCTTCTCCACAACTCTGTCTCTTGTGCTGTTAATAAATTCAGTTGGTGACTTCTTTTTGTGCCAGAGTGACAACACGTCCAGAAATTTCTCTCTTTGTCTTCCTCTGTCTCTTCTCCCCTCGATCTTTCTGGTGGTTACTAAATGTTAAAGTTATACTTTTCTCATCACATGCCTTAAAAATCTTGATTGTCTATTTCTAATTTACGTTATAATTTGTCGTTTTACTCCAGCATCTCTGAGAACTTCAATATTAGTTTTCTTGGCTATCCATGGAATTTTAATCATTTTTCTTAAAAACCACATCTCAGTTGCCTCGAGCTTAGCTTATCTTTGGCACTTTTGTTTACTGTCCATGCTTCGCTGAGATAAGTATGATTGGCTCAATATAACATCCTAGCACTTGAGCTCGTGTATGCATTGAATATTTCTCATTTTTTAAAATGTTGATTTGGTCTGTGCTATACTGTTCGTGATCTCATTTGAGCACCTGCTATCTGATGTTAAAATGGTGCCAAGATTCTTCACTTTATCAACTTGATTTAATTTTGCATCATTGGTAGTAATACTGCATTATGTGTGTATTTCTTTGAAACAATCAGACTTCCATTTTAAAAAATGGCATAGCAAATGAATGTTTTCTTTGTGTGCTATTCGTTAAACGAATTTCCTCCTGAAAGCAACAGCAAACTACAGGAGTCATGTGCCTAGAATCATGCTTCAAGATGATACAAACTGCATTCTGATCACGGTTTGCAAAAATACCATCAACATAGCAATATGGAATGTGAGAACCCTGACAGATTTAGGGAAATTATAAAACATCAAACAGGAAATAAGGAGAATGGATGTCAACATACTTGGATTATATGAAATGAGATGTCAACATACTTGGATTATATGAAATGAGATGTCAACATACTTGGATTATATGAAATGAGATGTCAACATACTTGGATTATATGAAATGAGATGGTTGGGGGTAGGCAGTATAGTATCAAAAGACTGCACAATAATATACGCAGGAGGAAATCAACATAGAAATGGAGTAGGTGTAATTTTAGACAAGAAGAGAACAAGATCTGTAACACGGCTTCTGGAGTAAATAGAGTTATACTAGTTAAATTAGAGCGGTAGCTCATTAACATAAATTACATTCAAGTATATGCACCCATATTAGAAAAGTTCAGATGAAGACATACAGCAATTCTACAAAGATTTGAACACAGATATGAGACAGTGCAAGCATCAAGAGGTAAACATTGTGATGGGAGATTTCAACACAAAGGTAGGACAAGAGCAAGATATCAATGTCACTGGTAGATTTGGCTTAGACATCAGAAATGAAAGAGGTGAGGTATTAGTGGACTGGGCCAGAAGCAATAACATGATAATAGGAAATACATGATTCTTTCAACATCCTAGACGACTATGGACATGGAGAAGTTCAGATAATAAGACTCACAACCAGATTAATTATATTATTTTTGAGGTCTGTCAAAACATGCCCAAGTGCAGACTACAATAGCAACCATGCTTCTGTTTTAGGAAAGTTAAGTATACAATTAAAAAGATTAAAAACTACCAGGAAAGATAACACCCCAGATGTTAACAAAGAAGAAAGATTTACAAGCACAGTACAACATAGCAATACAAAACAGGTACAACACCATAGAGAAAATACAAACCATTGACAAACAGTGGATGATGCTAAAAGATTCTATACAGCAAACATTTGCAGAGATCCTAACACTTAAGAAACATCTAGCAAAGAAAGATTGGATGACAGAAGATATCTTAAAGTTGATGGAACAAAGAAGAATATTAAAGGCTAACATTTAAGAATATAACAAGATAAACAAAGAAATTAAACATAAATGTAATACAGCCAAAGAGAAATGGTGAAATGCAAAATGCTGTAAAATAGAAAAATATCATTATGGAAATACAAGGGATGCACATAAACAAATAACTGAATTAACAGGTAGAAGGCAATTTCACAAGACTGGGTGCCTGAAGCAATGCAAGTTAATAGGAGAAAATGAAATCATGCACAGATTGAAAGAATAAATTAAGGAACTTTAAACTAAACAGACATACAATATAACAATGAAAGCCTCTGTGTATTAACTGCAGAGGTGGAAGAAGTTATACAACACTTTAAATACAATAAATCTCCTGGACCAAATAATATTACAAAGAAAGAAATAAAAGTGCGGGGGGAGTATGGCATAGAAATAATCACCCAAAATGCTAAATGACATCTATAACAGTGGCGATATTCCATCTGATTTATTGCAATTAATATTCATAGCCTTACCAAAGAAATCTGGTGCAGTAGAATGTGAAGACCATCGAACAATCCACCAGACGACCAAAATCCTACTTCATATAATCATGAAATATGAGGAAAATTAAAACCAGAACTTTCAGAAGAGCAATGTGGATTTGTGGAAAAGGCACAAGAAATGCTCTATATGTAATATGAACATTGATGAAGAGGGCAATTGAAGTACAAAATGATATGTACTTGTGCTTTATAGATTATAGTAAAGCATTTGACAAGCTGAAGCATTCAGAAATTCATTATACAGCACATACTAATTAACCATATATTTTTTGGCTGCAGTGGTGTCTTCTTCTTTGTTAATTCTCAAACTACAGCGGATTAGCAGATTAGCAGGACGTAGTTTGGAGAACAGAATTTGCTGTGTCATGGTTTACAGTATAGATGCGATATGTCGCAATTTGGTCTGAAACATCCAACTTCAGCATGGCTGTTGGTCACTGACCCTATATGGCATGGACAGCCAACTCCATCCCATAATCTCCTTATTCATTCACCTCTTACGACATGCATGAAAGGTAAACAGTGTTGCTATTCTTTGCTCCCCCATCGGGTTCTGGCAATACACGGGTGTGCAGTGATTTTAAGATACAAACATGTTAAGCAGATTGTAATTTCTTTCTGAACTGTCAAGATGCGTAGTTGCTTGCAGCGAATATGGACCTGGTACCTTGGTCATCTGAACGGAGCAGAATTTATGGACACTGAACCAGCAGTTAGAAAAATAATAGACTTCAAGATGTGAATTTACAGAAAAATGGAGGAGAGCAAAACAGACAGTGAACAAATAGAAGAATATATGTGAGTCATATATATAACAAAAGATATCAAGTAAAATGGTTAAAAAAAATATCCGGATATAGAGCCAAAGGTAGACCAGGAAAACAGAAAACATCAAAATAACCTTGAACAAACATGGAAATGCAACCAAGACAACACATCTGGCCTTGGAATGACAACTGAAGCTCCCATCTTTACACTTAATGGCAAGTGAGATTACTATCAACCATCATTCACCTGTGTAAAGGCATTAGACAATTAATATAATTAATTATTATACTATATTAATTTGAATACAGACAGTCCTACCTTGCATGCTGCTTCAATGGTCTTACACAGAGGTCCTGCACTTGGCTCACAGTGGAAAACATGACAGATGAACTTGTTCTGGGAGGTATGCATAATAAAAGCACACATTCTGCAAGGAAATGGTAGTAAATTAAAATGATTCCATCAAAGTTTATAAAACAGACATAAATAGAAATCCCATTATACAGCTGAGAGTACCTAAGCCCCCATATTTCCAGATTGTTATGTTTCGTCTGAAACTATAATGATTTGATCTCTCTAGGCAGTTGTGCACTTATGAGTAACAACCAGGTGCTAAAATGATCATTCAAAACTTAATTACTGTCACCAGATCAATAAAAGCAATCATTCAGGTCATAAACTGCATAATTTCTCGATGTAAACATTTTAAAATAGAATACATGCAAAAAGTCTTCACCGTATCCATAAAATTCATGCATGACATTTATCCATACCTCATTATCACCTTATCTATAAGATTCATGAACGACATTTATCCATACCTCACATTATCAACAGCAATGCCCATGAAAGAAAGAAATCTGACACGATACTCCTCTATGATTCCATCTGGTTTCTGAAAATAATTAGCACATGAAATCCTAAGTATATTATCTGTATAATCAAGGAAATCCATGTTAAATTCTCTGCAGGATAAAAATTGTACTTGGTTTAATAAACTATAAATGGACACCAAAACTATAATTGGATACCAAAACTATAACCTAGACACCAAATCTATACTTTAGACACCAAAACTATACTTTAGATACCAAAACTATACTTTAGATACCAAAACTATAAGTTAGATACCAAAACTATAAGCTAGACACCAAAACTATACTTCAGACACCAAAACTATACTTTAGACACCCAAACTATAACCTAGACACCAAAAGTATACCTACAATACTACACCTAGACATAAAAACAAAGTCTTGATCTATGGTTACAATTAGGATTATTCAATGCTATTATTTTGTACTTTTATCAAGAAAAATGAAACTGTGTACCTGGAGGGTGAAAGACACATCGATTTTAACATCTTTTCCAATATATGTTAACTTTCATCGTATATACCTTAGTCTACTATCATGACGATGATTATGATAATGATGACGATGAAAGATTACTGAAGTAGCACGAGTTTGTTCTCTCATTCCCTGTACCAGGTGATGAAGCTTTACTTTCATCTCAAGATTTGGTGTTTCTCTGGCATTCATTTTTGATGGGGAAGATTTCCTGACCTTTTACAAGTCACAGAAGACTGTTTGACTCATTGTAACTGTAGGTTGCAATTGCCACCTGAGCAATCTTCTATTTCAGAGAGGGCCTTGCCATGACTTTCTTGCAATCTTGAAGCTCTTCAAATATAAATTCAATTCCCTCAAACAGTGCAGGCATGGGTCTTCAGCATACTTCACCAAAGCAATAATGTTAATTCCTTCAGTGACCAGACAAATCTGTCGACAGGAGACTCCAGGAAATGGAGACGCAAGGTCTTGCATATTGTGAGATAAACTCTAGCGTTTAATGTATAAACTGCACCCTTATCGTGATCCATAACTACACATGGGATTATGTTATGGCAGTTTCATGTTGCCAGCAGATAAAATTTAAAACAATTATATAATACTACAGTAGCTTATACTTGGCTGGATGACAAAAGAATGAAAGTTCCTTCAGACCAGATAAATGTAACATTTTTTACGGAACAAAGCAACAGCTCACACACACACACACACACACACACGCATATATCACACAAGGGCATTGATTCAAAGGGTATGAGCCAATAAAACACTGGATTAACAACCAACTTATAATTGACACTTCTTGAGCATTCATTCTTAAACTCCCACTGGATCTCTCTTGTAACAGGAGAATGGTCCCATTAGATTTCCAGCAGGATGTAGTACAGAGAATGGACATGCATTGTGTCACCAATTTATTTGCACCAATGGCCCAACACATCCATCTTTGGTGGGATAACTGAAACAAGAACAAACTAGAAGTAGGCTAAGGTAGATAACACATACTCCATGTTCTGTGATGGTAATGGTAGACGGTGCTACTCCAACACTAACAAATTTCCACTTCTCCGGTGGAACACTGTAGTACAGGTGCTGGATGGCCTCATTTAAGGTGTCACGCCCTGAAGGAAATATATAACACAAATGTATCAATAATGTTCAGGGGATTAAAATTGTTATATAAAATTCATTTTCCAAAATTAACCCTATGTCCTGAAATTAACCCTAGTCTTAAAACGCCATTCCTTTCAGCTTCTGAGCAGGAAATACACAAGTGCATATAAGTAGAACTAGATACTTAATTTAGACATGCACAATATAAATATTACTGACTACCTTAGTCATTTCCAGTGTATACATGGGTCTAAATACATTAGCAGGTGACCATCGTTAAAAACACTTTACTTGCTCTACTATGTAGTCATACCCCTGTTCAAGTCCATTGAGTGTAACATGATCAACCTCGAATATGACCACAATCACTTTTATTTATCATTAGTCTAATTCCCAGATTTCAACACTAACAAGGTCATCTAATTCAATTTCCATGTAATTTTGCAGAATATTCACCATCAATCTAATTCAGCTTTCTCTGTATCACCTAGCACAAGTTAAACAGCTTGTTCTAATGTTAGCTTTTTAGAACATAGATGTCTCTGCAAGTCATTACATTTTGAAAACAATTAACAAACACAAAATAACTTCACCAAATGTACACCATTTTGAGAAAACACTTTCTCATAATTCTTCTTTCATTCACTTAGAATCACTGTTCCCACTAAGCTGTGCTACAGTGCGCTAGTGCACATAGTTCTCATTTCTCTATCTATTGACATACAGAGTTTAGACTTGGTGCACATTACCGTACTTATGTATATAAATGTGTGTAAAAGTTCCTATATTAAAATGTATAACTGATTTAAATAGACCATGATGAAGAAAATTAGTTTCCTTTTAGGTAGAAGGTTTACTCAGAAAAGATGGGATTCAAACATTTATCAGCTCACTGAGATATAGATATGCTCACATTTACTCTTATCTTAGAATGTTTGGAATGTGCTTATACCTGAAGTTTTTCCCATAATGCAATGCATAGTTCATGATGTAAGCAATGTTAGTAAATAAGTCGAAGAGGGATAAATGTTGAAAGGTGGTGTCTTGCATGTTGGAGTAACATGACCATAGAGAATGCATAACCAAAATCCATTCTTCAAATAGTGTGTGCCTACAACTAGCAGAAATTGTGCAAGTGGTACACTGTGCCTGCATCCACTAGCCCGAACAATGTCATCAATTTTATTTATATGGGGTAGTGATTTATGATATTGAAGTCCCTTTTTCCTGTCCATCAAGGAATGCAATTGTTTACATGTAGACCAAAAATTTCGGTATTTTAAGTTATACGGGTTAAAGGGATTCAAATGCAATATAACAGAGAAATTGGATGTGTCAGACCAATGATGTAAATAAAACGTTCACACAATTCATTTTTGTTCTCTGGACATCCTGTTAGAAATTTAGCAGGATCTTTATCCTGCTGTAAAAGAGATTAAGTGGGACTTATGATAATTTTAAAAAACAAATAAAACCACACGCACTAATGCAATATGATGTTACTTATTGGTGTCCCTCACATCGAGGTCAGTTGTTTACTGTGGGAATGGAGTTCTTCTATCCAACCAGAGCTGTGAGATGAACATTTTGGGCAGTCCATGCCAGTTTGTAAAATCTATATGCTTTCCATGACTACCATCCATATAAAGTGTTTTGGTTAGATGGACACGGTGAGAAGACTTCTTTATGAAGGCTTCTTCTTTTTTCTTTTTTGATTCTCACACTCCTGCAGATTAGCAGAACACAGTCCAAAGAATGACATGCGTTGTGTCAGGGTTTATAGCTTGCCTATCTGTGACTTTCAATCTGACACGTTTGATTTCATCATAGCTTCTGGGTCACTTTGACCATCTATGGGACAAATGGACACCAATGTCACCCACATACCTCCTTAGTTGCCTCATATGACATACATGGCAGGTAACAGCATTGCTATTCTTTGTTCCCCTCTGGGACCCTGCAACACCGGCAGTGCAGTGTAGTCTATACATTGTTTGAGCAATGTGATGCTGCAGTATGTAGTTCTTGCATGTTGTTAAACCCAAATGAAATAGGACATGCTGTATAGTTTATAACAGAATTTAACGGACATGACCTGCTGAAGACAGATGTGTCAGATCATTGGCTCAAATAGAACAGCGACACAACACATTTCCATTCTCTGAACTACATCCTGCTAGAAATCTAGTAGTACAATTGTCTTGTTACACGAGAGATCTAATATGAGAATAAATGTTGAAGAAGAACCATCACTTGCACTTGCTTCAGCTCATGTTGATCATTTAGTTATTCAAGAAACATACAGATGACAGAGTTTGGTCTAGTGAAGGCAAGCAATCACAGCATATCACTTGCACAATCTCCAACTCACGTTGGACATTTAGTTATCCAGGAATTAGTTTGCAGGGTTTGGGTTATTGAAGGCAAGCAATCACAATGTATCACTTGCACAATCTCCACTAGCTATAGCCACATAATTTGTAGAATGGTTTCATGGATTTGAACTCCCTGTGGTCATGTCACATCATTTGAGACTTACTTATTAACATTTTCCCCTTATAACACTGCAACAATGTGTCATGGTGAGAAGTGTGGGATGGGGATCTTCTGGTTGGAGATGTGGTAAAGGCAAGCAGAGTTATGAACAAGTATCATATTACACTGTTTTTTCTATAAGTGCTCAGCTGCCTAGTCAGTGGTTGTCCAGGAAACTAGACTGGCGCTGCCTACCGTACTTTAATGATATTGATGGTACCATTACTCAACTTTCCTACAGCATGAGTTCTGGTACCCAAATACCTTATGGTTAGGTGAACCACTGAAGAAAATCTTATATCAAACCATGAATAATGACAAAACTCAAAACCGTGGCCTGCTGGTCAGTTGACCAGAAACTTAACATTACACTACCACAATGGGGTTTCTGTGTATAACCACTAGAGGTTATAAAAAGTATAAATGAAATCAATGTTAGTTTTCTATTAAAAAGTTAATAGTATTTAACAAGAAACAAAACAATTGTCAAAATGGACACACCCGTTGGTCTCGTGACTTCATGAGCACCAAGATAGTGACATCTCATTAACTTGCGTGGTTCCTCCATTGGAGTAGGGAACCTGGCATCTGTTTAAAAAATTTTTTAAAAACATAGTATAGAAACATAGAATACAGATTGTCAGGTATAACCAAAAAATATGGGAATATAGGGGCTGCACCAACACAGGGCAAATGTGAGAATGAATGGAAATAGGCTAATTAAATTATTATGAATAATAAACACAACATATTTCTATTTCTTCATTCACTCTCATGCTCCTGTTGACTAGCAGGATGTAGTCCAGATAATGAAATGCAAGGTGTCATGGCTTAAAACTTGACTGCGACATTTGTGCCTTTTGGCCAGACACATCTGATTTCAGCATGGTTTCTAGATCACTTAAACCATATATGGGATGAGACAACAACTTCACCCCTAAATCCCCTTAGTCACCTATTGTATCATATACATAGTAGGTAATAGTGATGCTATTCTTTCCTACCCTTTAGAGTCCCAGCAACATATGGAAGACATGATATACCATACTACAAAGTGGGTTGACATTTCAACTAAAAAGCCTTCATCATGATGAACAGTAATGAGCAAAAATGATGAAGAAGGTAGCACTTTTCTTTACAACAAATCTGGGTTCATTACGGAGAAGACCTTTTATCATAAGATAATTCTTGATCTGATCATAGAACATACTAATCAAACACATGAAGTACTCACTGTTATAGAGATTTTGGAAGGAAAGTTTCTCCCCCTTGGGCTGACCTATTTTCTCCAGATTTGGTAGATCAGTTGGCCGGTTTAGCCTGGCTACAGCTGATTGATGCAGACTGCGTTCCAGCATTATTTTTTTACAGATATCCCTAAGTGTGTTAGAAATCTCACAAGCAGGTGTTTCACAGTGAAACACATGACACATGTGGGTTGATGTTCCACGATCCCGTGCAACATAAGCAAAGTCCCTGAGGTAAAGAAGCAGAAATACATTAGTTAAAGCACAGCAAAGGTCTAACCACAGATTACAAATATACATACACAGGATACAGAACAATAAAAGATTCCAGCTTGCCTGAACTAGCTCAAGATTCAATGTAAAGATAAATCAACTGTTCATGTTGCATTGGCAGTACTACTGTAAGTACCATTAATCAATCTGTGAGCCAGCCAGTCTGTTTATCTTTGTTCCGTCAGCACTGAATATGATGCATATGACAATGCTCTCCAGTTTGAGCAATGTGATGCTGCAGTATGTAGTTCTTGCATGTTGTTAAACCCAAACTCATACCTCCTGTGATGGTTATTCTAGAAAAAGTTTATCTTGGCCTTTCTCTCTTTCACCGAATGGCACATATTTTAAAGCATGTAGTGGCATTCTATTTTCATTAATTCTAAGTACATGTTTGATATAAGTCCATTATTTTCTTTTTGTTGAAGAAATATATTGTTTCTCTTATTTGCCTGTATGCCTTGAATTCTTCCCAGCCAATGTTTAATAGTTTTCTAAGACATTTATTTTCAAATGAACTTAATTTGGCTCTTTCTCAGATCCCGAGTCTACAGTTTTTTTTTACGGAATGTGAAAATCAAAATATAACATTAAAAAGGGTTGCATGAGTGGGTTAGGAGAGTTGTGTGGGTGGGAACTGACTGGGTTAGGAAGGAAGCCAGTATGTGCTAATGTTATCCAGTATGGTGTAGAAAGGACTAATTCTCGCTTGTAAATTAGATCACCACATGAACTCAGTCAAATAGATTTTCAAGTGGTGCCATTCTCACTGTTATGATAGCACTTTCAGCAAATCCTTCCCTCAGCATAACCATACTAATGTCATAACATGTCCCTGTGCGCATATCTTTTCATCCACATAGCATGTTCCTGTGCGCATATCTTTTCATCCACATAACATGTCCGTCCCTGTGCACATATCTTTTCATCCACATAGCATGTTCCTGTGTGAATATCTTTTCATCTGGGAGTCCCTCCTCACATCTGTAACAAATGTACTGTATTTTTACCGGCCCAAGGCAAATTCAGCATAGTTACGGTAGCCATTTTGTAACTAAGAATGAACCAGCATAGTGATGTCACAAACTACTAAAAAATTTGGATCACCAAAGATTTCATAAAAAGGTTGAACAGTTGGGCCAGGATCTGGGAAAGAATTCTAAATTTCTTTCCCAAACATGTAAGTAGAACCTCTACATATTAACAACATTTTTAAAAGTGATGCCCTATACATTTCTTCTTCTTCTTCTTCTTTCGTTCACTTGAAACATGTCTATATCTGTAATTCTGTCTCCTCAATAAAACTCACTGTCTTTTGTAGTTCATACAGTGCCCCATAGAGCTTTGATTCTAGTGTTGTTTCCTCTGGCCAATATGTCTGCCTCAGCGTTTCATGCTCAGAACACTCTTGAAGTATATGTTTGGCACTCTGTGGTGCCTGTCCACATGTACGCATAGCCGTGTTGCCAATCTTGAACTTTGTATACATGTGACTGCGGAGATGGTTGTGTCCTGTTCTGAGACGTAGAATTATAACTTGTTCTGATCTGTTCATAGTGTGATAGTCATCTTGTGGTGTGTTTGTGGCTTTCTTATTGACTTGATCATGTTTTTTCTGATGGTAGGTGATTGGTATATCTGGTTGGTCTTCGGCAGCACCTTCCTTAGCCAGTTGGTCTGCTTTTTCATTTCCTGGTATTCCACAGTGAGAGGGTATCCACTGCATGGTTACCCTATACTGGTACGACAATTTGCTAAGTAGTTTTTTCAAGTCTGTTAGTTTTCCAGACTGGAGAGCTTGAAGCACTGACCTTGCATCTGTCAGGAATACCACAGGCTGTAGGCCAGAGTTGGAGTTCAGCAGTTTTTTAGCTGCCCACACTAATTGCCTGGATTTCTGCATCATAATTATTGCAGAATTTTCCTGCCGGTGTTCTGTCCTATACATGATATGTTTAATTTATTTTATTAGATTAAATGTGTAAACCTACCAAAATTATGAGCACATGTCCTACCAAGACTATGACACATGTCCTACCAAGACTATGACACATGTCCTACCAAGACTATGACACATGTCATATCAAGACTGAGCACATATTCTAATAAGACTCTGAGTACATGTTCCACCAACACTGTGAGCATATGTACTACCAAGACTGTGAGCTTACATGTCCTACCAAGACAGTGAACACATATCCTATAAGCACTCTAAGCACATGTCCTACCAAAACTAAGCATATTTCATTGCTTTTATATCAGTATAAAATATAACACACATAGACTTGAAGAGAATGTGGGCACCACCAAGAGAACTTTTTTTCCATAGAGATAACATTGAATATTCAACATAAAACTAATGCATACATCTATCACTCTATTGTCTTATCTCCGCTTTTGCTGTTAGGTGTCACAGGATTGAATGACAATTGATTTTTGGGCTATGGCATTTTTGGTCACCTGACATGCAGTAATGTTTTGATATCTCAGAATGTTGGTAACTCCTTCAATTCACTTTCTTCTTGGTCTTCTGTTTCCATTCTCATCTTCTATGCTCTTGCCGCTACCCAATATGGGCGGCTCATTCTTATTAAGTCTCCGAACCATTTCAGTCTCTGTTTTTCAATGCATGTGACCACAAATGTTGTTCCAACAGTTCTTGCAATCTCTTCATTCCTCACATGATCTCTTCTTGTTCCAACAGTTCTTGCAATCTCTTCATTCCTCACATGATCTCTTTTTGTTCCAACAGTTCTTGCAATCTCTTCATTCCTCACATGATCTCTTCTTGTTCCAACAGTTCTTGCAATCTCTTCATTCCTCACATGATATCTTCTTGTTCCAACAGTTCTTGTAATCTCTTCATTCCTCACATGATCTCTTCTTGTTCCAACAGTTCTTGCAATCTCTTCATTTTTCACATGATCTCTTCTTGTTCCAACAGTTCTTGCAATCTCTTCATTCCTCACATGATCTCTTCTTGTTCCAACAGTTCTTGTAATCTCTTCATTCCTCACATGATCTCTTCTTGTTTCAACAGTTCTTGTAATCTCTTCATTTCTCACATGATCTCTTCTTGTTCCAACAGTTCTTGTAATCTCTTCATTCCTCACATGATCTCTTCTTGTTCCAACAGTTCTTGCAATCTCTTCATTCCTCACATGATCTCTTCTTGTTCCAACAGTTCTTGTAATCTCTTCATTCCTCACATGATCTCTTTTGTTCCAACAGTTCTTGTAATCTCTTCATTCCTCACATGATCTCTTCTTGTTCCAACAGTTCTTGCAATCTCTTCATTCCTCACATGATCTCTTCTTGTTCCAACAGTTCTTGTAATCTCTTCATTCCTCACATGATCTCTTCTTGTTCCAACAGTTCTTGCAATCTCTTCATTCCTCACATGATCTCTTCTTGTTCCAACAGTTCTTGTAATCTCTTCATTCCTCACATGATCTCTTCTTCTTCTTCTTGTTCTGTTTGCTGATTTTCATAGATTACTTCATACATCAGTAATAAAATAAATTATAATTCAGATCAACAAGAACATCTCCAGAAATAGGTGAAATGTCACAAACTAACATTCGGATGTGCTAGGCCTACAAGGCGCATAACGGTGGCACAACGTAATCACGCTCCCGGCGGAAATCGCACAGATATCCGCGCTGGTTACAATGGAGCGAACGCAAAACAAACAACAAACAAACAAACTAACATGTACGATTTGGACACATCATGCAAGATTTCCTTTTCAAGACTGTTACACAGAGAACAGTTGAAGGTAGCAATGATAATATTAAAAACTGGACAGGATTAAGATACTGCACACTTAAACAAGGAACTGAGAACAGAGAGGGATGGTGGGATTTTTGTATTGTTTCCAGAATAGCATTCCTATTACCCTGAAATGTTATAGGTTTGGCTGTTGTTCATCTGCAGTATTCAATGAAGACCATCTGAACTCAAATGAGATGAAGTTAATGACTGCTGATGATAGCTGAGTTACTACCAGATAGATCTGTACTTTTTTTAAAATCTGAAAGAGTTGTGCCATTCAGCAAATCACACAATATTGTCCTGGTTCAGTGGCAAGATAAATCATGACTGGTAATGTACCAGAATGCAGTGGATGACCAGAGTGTTCTATGTGCCCTACAAGTCCATTGTGTTCCAGAATGCTCTTATGGAAAGTGTATTTCAGCCAGTTCAAAATTAGCTGTTTCTTTTAAGTTGTCTGCTTAATATCCGGGCTGCACATGCTTAAGCAGATAAGCCCTGTATTTACCTCTGGGCAGTACCTTGGTTACCCTCACTTTATTTGGCTGGCTTATTAAATCCGTTACTGGGGTGTGGCTGCTGCTGCATGCAGCGGGCGTGATGATGGTGAAAACACACATTTCCACATTATCGAAGCACAATTAAAAAAAATAACATTACCTCTCTCTGTTGTCCATGCAGCATGAGGAATACAATAGCAATAATTAAATTCAAGAAATAATTACTAATGATTAGTTATAAATCAACGCCATTGCACCCTTGGGCAAACCTATGGGCATTTAGTTTTCTCCCCGTAACTCTTAAAATGTATGCAAACTAAAGGTTCAGTGGCTTGCTGGTGAAACACATACCTTATTCTGCCTAGTCCTACCCTTGCCACACTTATTAGCAAATTACCCAATCACATTCAAGATGATCCAAATGTGTTCTAGATATATCGCAGTGTCTACATCTAGAAGGTGCTTTAAAAGACAGAAGTAATTAGGAAATCTTTTTGTCCACAAAAAAAATTTCGAATTTGTATTTGAAGAAAAGAATTGGTAAAAGGTAATAATCTATGTAAAGGTAAAGTAAGCCAAGTTATGAACCAGCATTATAACATGATTTTCAATAAGTGTTCAAATGTCTAGTCAGTGGTTTACCAGAAACTGTCTGTTCAGTAGCAATGGTGCCATTCCTCGATCCTCCTAGAGCATCAGTTCTGGTACCCTACTTTTTTGTTGCTAGGTGAATCACAGAAGTAATTTTAATTTATAATAAGTGACCTTGAAACCTGGTTTAGGGTTTCCATATGCTCCGATAAAATCCAGGTTTTTATTGCTGTTGTCAATAGCCCCAGGAATTGCGAGCGCTTCACTTCCTGTGTGCAGTAGGTTGGTTTCTCCGAGTTTTCTTTCATACCCAGGAAACTTCAACTTTCTGCTTAATGCAATACCTATTGAAGAAGCCTTCTACTCACAAGATGAGCTGATAGTTTGCCTGGGTCACCCATTTCATTTCCTCCGATAAGGCGCTTCACAGTCAGCAAGTTATTCCTAAAGTAGGAAGATCAATCCATTACCACCCTTCATGGCCCTAGGTCTCAGCAGACCTAATTTCTTCTGTATGAGCTGTGTTGGGCAACGACAACAGTATGATTAGACTCAGGGTTGATACACCTTCCCAGACGAGGTGCTGCTATGCCATACATGTCGAGGGTTTGGGATTTGACCTGTGCATTATTCACACACTCATCTCGTCTGCCTGTGATGGCCTTCCAATTCATAACCAGACGCAACCTGTGTTTTGACTCACCGCCATTGCATTTATCACCCAAAGAAATAAGTAGATTGTGCCTATCTCAAACAAGGAGCTTCGCAGTCAGTGAACAAATCTCCTGTAAAAAAGACATCATTCCCTCTGTGCCCGTGGGTACTGAACCAAATTCTCTCTGTATGAGCAGTGTTGGGATCAATCTCCTGGGAAGGAAAGACCAGAGTATCATCTTCTGACTGTGCACACAACATGTACAGCTTAACAATCACCTGAACAGAATACAACCACAACACACTCCAAAGTGCCGGCTGTGCAGTCATCCCTATGAAACTATTGACGACCATTTTTTTTAATGTCCAGTGCTGGCTGACATCAGGAGAATGCTTCTCCCTCCAAGGCCAGATAAATGGAACACATTATATGGAACAAAACAACAGCTCACAAACACATGCATATATTACATAATGGCATTGGGTCAAAGGGCATGAGACCATGAACCGCTGATCAACAACCAACCAACCAGCAGTGTTGGGCAATGACAATAGTCTCAGCTGTGTGCAATGATGAGGTCTCTTCAGTTTTATTTTTTACCCAGATGACTCTAACTCTCAGCTGTGTGCAATGGGGAGGTCTCTTCAGAATTGTATTTCTTTTCCAGATAGATCTAATTCTCAGCCATATGCAATTCTTTGAGAAGAAGTATTCTACTCAGAGGGGTAAAAATGGACAGTTCACCTTCCTGCTTCTGTTAAGTGTCATGCTCAGGTGGTCTTTGATATCGTGCATCCATCTTCTTTGTGGCTTACCTCTTTTTCATTACCCTGGCATCATCCTTCCACTATGGTATTTTCTAGGCTATTGTGTCATTTGCTATGACCAAATATTGTAATTTTTCTAGAGCAAAACTTGTTATTTAGTTAGATGGACACCACATATTTTGAAAAGTAATTCTGGGAGAGCCATACATTATGTTTAAAACTAAAAATTCAAGTAAATGTGTACATTTTCTGTAATTTCAACACTAAAAGTACAATAATTGTGTCTCTTAATTCTTTTTAATAACATTGTTATGCTGTTGCTAATCAATAATGAGTATTTCTTACCATCAATGCGACTTCTGATGCTGAGCTGCAGTAGAATGCACTTAGCTCATTTGTAGAATGAAATATTAATATGCAATTAATATGCAGATCAAAGAAGTCTAAAGAAACATTAATTTTTATAATCGAACATTTGTCTGCGAGCCAGATGTAGCCATCAATAGAGCTACATCTGGCTCGCGAGCCATGGGTTCCCAACCCCTGGTCTAGATTGTCTAGAAAATACACATCTTTCAATGTAGGCTCATTCTGCCGGTGAATAATAATAAAGTACTTACAAACTTAAGTACTTATAAAGAAGAAAAATAAGTAATTCTCTACTTTTTCTGCCCACATTATTTATTTTTCTGATCTTTTTTATTTTTTAGAAAATATAACTAGAAATATTTATTGTTTAGAAATATAACTAGATATCTAAATATTCAACTGACCTTCCATTATCTCTACCCACTCCCCAGACTCGGATAGAGTGGATGGGTTGAGAGTTCAAAGTCACACCATCAACAACATCAACTAGTCTGAGGCTAGTATGGTCCAAGTCCAAAAATAGATCCTTACCCTGGAAAGCATTACATGAGTTAGTTGTTCATAGGCATTAGAACTAATTCATGTTACCAACTGATATAACTTATAAATTTAGCTCAGCATTTGAGTTAGACATGAAATGAAATTTAAATGGATTAAAAAAAGCGAATGAGCTAACCAAAAAATTGATAGATTATACACGGGTAGACAATGAGGAGGTCTCTTCTTTTTATAGTCCGTGCCCTGTGGCGTTTGTTATCACGTCTTTCCATATCATTCTGTTTTGTGTGCTGTCAATCTTCGTATAGTCCATGCTGTTTAGTATTGGTTATGTCTTTCCATAGCCTTATATTTAAAGTGCAGTCAATCATTTCTTCTTATAATCCATACATCATAACGGTGGCACAACGTAATTATGGTCTCAAATAACATCACACGAATATCCCTGCTGATTACAATGGAACGAATGCAAAACAAAAACAATCCATACAGTGTGGTGTTGGTTATCATGTCTTTCCACAGACATGTTTCCTGCGCTGTCAATCATTTCTGATACCGATGTTCTCCCATCACAATACCAGGTTGTCAAGCATCTCCTCTCTTGGTCTTCAACTTGCCTGTTGTTACAATGCGTTCCATCTTTCCTCTTCTCCTGATGTGTCCAAAAAATAAAATGTGGACTGTCTCTTTCTGTTGCGAATAAGTAACCTATTTTTTTTAATTAACTTCTTTGAAGATATTTTCATTACTCTTTTTATCTTTCCATGGTATTTTTAATCTTCTACAAAACCACATCTCTGCCGCTTTTATATAATTTTCCACTATTCTGCTGAGTGTCTAAGATTCACTTCCATACATAAGAATTGGTTCTATATAACTTCTAAGAACTCTTTTTCTCACCTCAACTGACAAAGAAATATAACATAGGATAGTCTTGTGAAATGTTGCTAATGAGGTCTTATATCAGTAAAATAAGAGAGCTATACAAACCACCTACAGTGAAAATAAACCAACCAAAAGATTCCTACCGCTCTCTAGACCAGCAGGAACAGGTCACTATACGTCGCCTGAGGACAGCAGACAACAGACTGAACAAACAGGATATGACTGTCGACTACACCACTGTATACTTGTGGACCAAATGAACCGATCTCTGAACATATCCTGCAGACTGACCCCAGGAATGAACAATTGAAACGTACTGACCTAACAACGCAATGTAGACACTAAAGATTTATGGAACTAAATAAGACCTCCAGAAAACTGTATAGACATCATCCAGAAGATTTATCTGATGGTACAGACATAAAGTAAACTGAAGAACAAAAACTCGGAAACCACATCGGAATATTGGAAAATCATTGTAATGGTTTTGCGACAGTTTAATTTAAGAGAGACTTCAAGAAAAATAGAATCACAACTACATCAGAAAGGAAGTCATGGCATATTCTTATAACACTTATTGGCATAGTACAGGCGCATTTGGAGGGATTGTGTTGTACAAATGTTGCACCCCTACAACTCTGATGGGTTATGGGTTTTATTATTATTATTATTATTACTATAAAGTTTATGTTCTATTTCTGCAAGTATTTTTGGCTTTGTTAGTCTTGTTTTTTGTTGTTGTTTAAACAGAATCACAAGTATGCATCAGACTATGGTCAAACAAACAAATACAAAGATATACCTCACATTTTTTATATCAAGTTCTATGTTGCAAAGTGGCAGAAAACAAACTACTAAAAACAGCAAGAATTCTCATCGTCTTCTGCATTTGTTCTCAACCTCTTACTGGTTTGAAGGGCGTAGTCCGGGGAACAGATTAAAGTGTGTCATAGTTTACAGCTTGGCTGTGATAACAGCACCTTTTGGTCTAACACAACTGACTTCAGCACGTCCTCTGGATCACTTTGATCCTCCATGGCATGGAACAGCTGATCTCACCACCAAAACCTTATCAGTCGCTTCTTGCTGAATAATAACCATCAATCAATGATGACAACAGTTACAGAATTATGTCTCTCTGGTGTGTTCAGTGATGAGATGTCTCTCTGGTGTGTTCAGTGATGAGATGTCTCTCTGGTGTGTTCAGTGATGAGATGTCTCTCTGGTGTGTTCAGTGATGAGATGTCTCTCTGGTGTGTTCAGTGATGAGATGTCTCTCTGGTGTGTTCAGTGATGAGATGTCTCTCTGGTGTGTTCAGTGATGAGATGTCTCTCTGGTGTGTTCAATGATGAGATGTCTCTCTGGTGTGTTCAGTGATGAGATGTCTCTCTGGTGTGTTCAGTGATGAGATGTCTCTCTGGTGTGTTCAGTGATGAGATGTCTCTCTGGTGTGTTCAGTGATGAGATGTCTCTCTGGTGTGTTCAGTGATGAGATTCTCTGGTGTATTCAGTGATGAGTGATAAGTCCAATTCTAGCATAGAATCCTCCCCCAAAAGTAGTACATAAACTACTATGCTGCCAGGCATTCTCTTTAAATATTTTAGTCTGTTACAGTCAAAAGATCTGTCCATTTATCATTTTTCATTATAAATATAAAGGCTCACAATATTTCATGAAGTCTTCATGGACCCCCCCCCCCCCCGGCAGACAAGTTTAAGAGCCCCTGCTGTATGACAAACATGGCTGGTAACAGTAATGCTATTTTTATGCTACCCCTTCAGACTGACACCATACGGAAATCAACAAATAAATCTGCCCAGTTGCAAACTGCATTAATCTAAAACTGTCAACCAAATCGCAAAATAAACAAACCATCCTAAATACGAATCAATAACCCTGTCAGATCCACAACTATCCGGACACATTCAAATTATTAAATTTCCCTTCTTGTTTACTCCGAAATCATTTAATAAACATTATTGATTACTTGTCGGCAAGTTTGCATCCAGTTCTTTTTCTCCGCGACACATTTCACTTAATTTAAGCACTCAAGTTCACTTAGATCTGTACTCTGTCAGATTTAAGGATCCAGCATAAAATATCCACAAGAGTACAGAAATCCATGTATAATGTATGTAAAAGGTACTGATCTCTGGAAGGAGAAAAAAACTTGAATGAAGACTAATTATTCTTCTGGATTGTATGGGTGCAACATTAGAAACACCATCCACCAGTGCTGCTGGGGTCTGAAAGGGCAGCAAAGAATTGTAACACTGGTTAACTTTCATGCATGTCATAAGAAGTGACTAAGGGGGTTATGGGAGGGATTTGGTTGTCCCATTCCATATAGGGTCAAAGTGACCCAGAATCCATAAGTTAGTCTGACATGCGCAGATATCATAGCGAAGCAGTAAACTATGACACAACACATTCCATTATCTGGACCACATCCTACTAATCTGCAGGAGTTTGAGAACAAATGAAGAAGAAGAAGAAATATTTGCGCCAAAAGACATGATAAATATTATGTTGATACTCCAATGGCAGCATTTCAGTGGGCACAATTTTACTCTGCTGTTCATCTCCTCTCCAAAACTTTCCTTATAAGCAAAATGAAATAACTCTTGTCATTCTGTGTCATTTTTCCGGAAGTTGTGCTTCTAAACAGGCACATTTTTAGTATACAAATTATTGAATGAGATCATAAATATACAAATCAACTATTTTTTGGATGCATAAAGAGTTAAAAACTCAGGAGGACATATGCATTTGTCAGAAAGGCATGGTTGTGTTAAGGGGAGTATATGTATGAATGATTAGTCCCTGAAGGGAGGCATTCCAGTGTGACAATATCCCAGGATCATTGCATCCTGCTAGGAGTGCATCATATACATCTGAGCCACCTAGTTCCTTCTTTGATCATTGTTGCAGCCCATCTGCTTCCGTGCCTCCTAGAGTCTGCAATAAAAGGAAAAATGTGTAATGTTTGCTGTTATGCATCTCACCATCATCCATGGGGGCCATTTGACAGAAGAAAAAAGTAAGACATTGAGGCAAGACATGCAGTGACAATGATGTTTCCATAGATGACAGGTTGTCAGCCTATCCCCCCAACTTTTCACTTTCCTTAGTTATCTTCTATGATATGCGTGGATATTGTTAGATATTGGCCCTATTCTGTGCATCCTGAACTAGAAGTCCATGCCAGGGTTGCCACATGGGCGAACAAAGAGATATAACTTGAAAATCGTGCTAAAGGGATGATGATAATTAAAGAAGATGTATGAAACCTCAAAGAAATACCATATGACTTTTCACTGAAATGTTAGAATGTGGAGTTCAGTTCCAAATGGAACTGTGATATTATTTTTATAGGGAGATTGAACACCTATAGGTTTACCCAAAGTACAGTGATGTTGACTTATAATCAATACACATTTTTATAAAGAAATTCCTCAGAAATTTTACAAGTTGCAGATGACTGTTTATTCTCATGATTTGAGCCAGAGAGTGTGTAGCACCTTGCACTGCTAGTTTTACAGTGGAGTTTCGTTATTTGCGCATTTAAGCCCAGAACATCTGCTTGTGGCATGACTTTAGGGTACAATGCTATGAGCTCTGATTATCATCTGCTCTGGAGACAAATATGCAGTGACTTTCTTGCAATCTCGAAGCATGACACAGATAAATTGTCAGATTTCCTCCATCCATTCAAGAAGACGTCCAATCACGAGTCTTCCAGTAGGCTTCATCATGAAAAATAAATGGAGTGTGCTAGTCAAGTCTATTCCCAATCTACTTAACTGCCTCCTATGACATGCATGGAAGTTGGTAGTGTTAATAAGTGTTTTATAAGTGAAAGATATCATCAGCTCACGTCAGATGTGCAAAGGTGCTCTGACCCCCACTCTCAATAAATTTATCAGCATAGTAAATCATCATTCTAATTCAATGTTGATTTATCAATCAATTCACACAGGTAGCAATGTTACTATTCTTTACTTTCCTTTAGGGTACAGTCAGTTGGCTATTTCTTCCACAGAGGATAAAGTGATCCAGAAACCCTGCTGAAGTCTGATGTGTGGGACTGAAAGGCACCAATATTTAGCAAGGATGAGATAAAAGTGTTCATAAAACAAAGACCTCATCAAGGCAAACTCCTTGAAGTGAAGATGTGGCTTAGTTCAGCCAACAGAGGCTGGAAACTAAGATTGGTCAGGCCATCTCTTACATCGAGTAGGTCTACAGTCTGACCTACGCAAGCACAGGTGCTGAAGTCGGAGATACCAGACCAAGAGGCACACCAGAAACTATGGTATAAAGAAATCCAATTAGTTAACATGTCTTATGTGAACAAGAAGAAGATAAAATAAACACAGAAGTCTTACATCACCCCATCGCCCGACAGCATCGTTGATATCATTGCGACCTAAGCAGAGGTCAACAATGCACTTGTTTACTGCTCGACTGCTGCGCTCGGGGGTTAAATCCTCCTCAGCAATTTTAACCCAGCCTAGGGACCGAACGGCAAAGCGTACAGAGTTCGTAGAGCGTTTATTTTTGGATGAGGCTGAGATTTTCCCTGGGAACGGTGACCTGGAACATAATATTCAAGGACAAAAAATTATGATTAGTCTGATCTGGTACAGGAAATACAAGAGATGGTAAAAATGTTTACGGTAACAATGGTGTGTAAATCATTATACATTCATTTAATTCATTACATGATTTAAGTCATGCATCATTAGTAAGTTCAGAACAAATTATGATTATTGCCTATGTTGTGCCAGGGACCATAAGGGGAGCCAAGAATTGCAACACAGGTTACTTTCCATGTATGTCATAAGATGCTTCTTCTTCTTTTTCAGCATTCATTTTTAAACGCCTGCCGGATCTCTTTTGTAGCATGATAATGGTTGTAATAGATTTCCAACAGGAAGTAGTCCAGAGAATGAAAATGAGTTGTGTCGCTGTTTTATTTGAGCCAATGGTCTGATACATTCATCTTCGGCAGTCATAAGATGCAACTAAGGTGATTATCTGATGGAGCTGGTTGTGCCATCCTATATAGGATCAAAGTGACTTAGAAGTCACGTTGAAGTCGGATGTGCCCGGCCAAAAGACGTAAACATCGTAGCAAACCTGTAAACCATGACACAACACAGTCCATTCTCAGGACTACATCCTGCTAATCTGCAGCAGTGTGAGAATGAATGCAGAAGCAAAAGATATTAATGACATAACCTCCAAGGGACTATAAGTTTGTCTTCCTTGTTCCCTATGCTAGACAGTTTTACTTTTAGCTCCAGATTGTTATTTCTCTGACATCTGTCTGAGCAGGTACTGGTCTCTGGAAAGAGAACCACATTATTTTATGGTGGAAAGACTTCCTAGAGCTTCTACAAGTCTTAAATGACAGATTAATTCACTGTGGCTGTATGATGCAATAATATGAGTTGAACATGAGTATTAACTCTGAAGGGAACACACTCAATGGGGCCTAAGTGACTTATTGATTGACATAATGACTCCCTGATTAATTGATTGTTGCTCTGATTGTTTGCTGATTTATTGTGTGAATGATTGTTAACAGACTAATTATTTGCATGAATCATTGTATGATTGATTGTTGTTAGATTGCCTGTTTGCTTCATTGCATGTTTGTTCCTTTGATTAACTGTGTGAAATTGGGTGCTTTATTAATTGTTTGATAGATTATGTCAAATAATGCTTGATTCAGTGACTAATTTCTTCTTTAAGTTTGTTCTTTCTCATATAAATTCACCACCAAAAACAGATGTGTGTGATATTTGGTGCAAATAAAATGGTGACACACCGCATTTCCATTCTTTAGACTACATCTTGCTGGAAATTTTGGATCATTGTCCTGTTGCAAGACAGATCCAGCGGGAGTTTGAGAATGAACGCCGAAAAAGCAGCATAACTTCAATCTTATTTTTTCCCATTCAAACAGATGTTAATAGACAAGTCATTTAATACAATATTCGAAACAAAACCAGTCTTAAATAAAACACAGGAAACAAAACAATCGAATAAAACACAGGAAACAAAACAAATCATTATATAAAATAGGAAATAAAACAAATAATTGAATAAAACATTGGAAACAAAACAAGTCATTAAATAAATATAGGAAACCCAAAAAAATCATTAAATAAATCATAGGAAACAAAACAGGTCATTAAATAAACATAGGAAACAAAACTAATCATTACATAAAACATAGGAAACAAAACAAGTGATTAGATAAAACATAGGAAATAAAACAAATCATTAAAAAAAATAGGAATCAAAACAGGTCATTAACTAAAACAGAGGAAATTAAACAAGTCATTAAAGTAAACACAGGAAACAAAACATGTCTTTAAATAAAGTACACATAACAAAGCAAGGCATTAAATAAAAGGGTAAAAAAACAAGTCATTAAATAAAATACAGGAAACAAAACAAGGCATTAAATAAAACATAGGAAACAAATCAAATCATAAAACATAGGACACAAAACAAACCATTAAATACAACACAAGAAACAAAACATATCATTAAATAGAATAACAGTAAACAAAACACGATAACGTACAATGACTGCAGGGATTTAGCAGCATACTGAAGTGCATGGCCTTCAAATTCAGCCAGATGTCGTCCAGTTCCAGAGATGTCATTTGCAAGGGTTGATGTTGCAGGGCCAACTAAGCTTGAACTCTGAAAAAATAATATGTATTTGTAACTATCAAAACTTCTTTATAAATTGAACATGGTTGGCTGATTTGTAGCACATGATGGCCACTAGCAGTTGTCATGTTTGTAGGAAGCCTGTAGCCATTATGAAGTAGGAAACTTCATGTTCTGTAACTTAAATGGAGATAAGAAAATTTGAAAAAATATAAGTCACATCTATAACCAGTGAACCCAACACAATCAATATGATGATAAAGATACATATGAAAAACAAAAACAGATGCAAGAATTCAAGTATCTTTGGAGCAGTTTTAAAAAACAGCTGATGGAATTTTGAGCAGAGAGATTGAAACTAGAATTCAAAACATCAACAATGTAAACTTACAATCTTGAAACAAATTTATCTCAATGGAGACTAAATGAAGATCATAAACTATCTTCAAACCAATATTGTGCTACCAATGTCAGACTTGGACATTACATGAAGAACTAGTGAGAAACTTTCTACATGCAAAATAAGATGTCTAAGAGAAGCAGCAAACAAAACAAGATATGACCATGACGAGATTACAGAAACATCACCTGTTGTCAAATAGAATCAAAAACGGAGAATGAAATGGTTTGACCATTTAATGAGAGTGAATGAATCCTAACTGACAATCAGAAATAGCTTACAACATGAAAATAGAATAACCAAAAGGCTGAGAAGACCAGAAAGAAGAGAAATTGAGGGTGTCCCAGAGACCCTAAAACAATACCATCACTGCATATCAAGCTAAAAATGTGAGTTATATATAAATAAACAGATACAGTAGAACTCCGATTATCCGAATTAATTGGGGAACGGTACGATTTGGATAAAGAAAATTCGGATAATTGGATATAGCCCAGGAATGAATTTAACAGTGTACATACACATAATCATACATTGAAATGAACGGAATTTTATTGATAAAACGTACAGTAATATGTAAGCAACTATGTATGGCAAATAAACTACACAGTAACGGCATGTGCGCACTGTCCCGTGACCTTTCTACCGCGTCCGCTAAAGCGATCACTCTAAAATTATGTCACTCAACTTCGATTCGGATAATTGGGGATTCGGTTAATTGGGATTAGGATAATACGATTTCTGCTGTACGTGTCTGGATAATTGGGATTCGGATAATTGGATTTCTGCTGTAATTACCTACACCAGTGACGTCTAACATCAAAGTCATAAACAAGAAAAAGAAGAAAAAAAGGAAAATTTTTCCTTCACTGATGAACCGAACTTTGATATATACCGGAAACTGTCACACTACATATACTTTTCATTGTCCGCTGACACAAAGTATACGCAAAGTGACCAATGATCAGTCACCTCAGCCGATAAGAGTGACGTGTGTGAGACCAACACGCAGGACATATATCTGGCGAAGGACTTGAATCAAGACATTTTCTGGATTCAACCGATGCACATGTAAAAACTATGAAGAGATAATGTCAGACTAAATGATTGATGGAGACGAAGGATCACACTAATACTTGGTAAGTTATTGTCAATTACTTGGTATCCTGCCGAAGACGGATGTGTCGGGCCATTGGCGCAGGCAAATAAAACGGCGACACAACGCATTTCCATTCTCTGGACTACATCCTGCTGGAAATCTAGTAGGACAATGGTCCTGCTACAAGGGATATCCAGCGGGAGTTTGAGAATGAACGCTGAAGAAAAATTATTTGGTATGGAAGAAGTGATGCTGAGAGTTGAAGCAGATAGATGGTGGATGGGAGTAGAATGAGTGAGTAGAGTGTGCGGGATTAGAGAGAGTGTGTGAGTAGAGTGTGGGGCTAGAGTGTGGGAGTAGAGTGTAGGAGTAGAGAGTGTACAGAGTGGCGCTAGTGAGTGTATGGGGCTAGAGAGTGTACGGGGTTAGAGAGTGTGGTAGTAGCGAGAGTAGGAGTAGCGAGAGAGAGATGTACTAGAGAGTGAGAAGTGAAAATAGAGAGGGTAACAGCAAAAGATGGGACTAGAGAGAATGTGGGAGTAGATAGTGAAGGAATAGACAGTGGGAGTGGAGAGAGTATGAGTAGAAAGAAAACGAGTAGAGAATGAGTAGAGAGTATGAGTAGAGAGGAGTAGAGAGAGAACGAGTAGAGAGAGAACGGGTAGAGAGGAGTAGAGAGAGAATGAATAGAGAAAGAACGAGTAGAGAGAGAACGAGTAGAGAGAGAACGAGTAGAGAGAGAACGAGTAGAGAGAGAACGAGCAGAGGATGAGTAGAGAGAGAACGAATAGAGAGAGAACGAATAGAGAGAGAACGAGTAGAGAGAGAACGAGTAGAGAGAGAACGAGTAGAGAGAGAACGAGTAGAGAGGAGTAGAGAGAGAACGAGTAGAGAGAGAACGAGTAGAGAGAGAACGAGTAGAGAAAGAACGAGTAGAGAAAGAACGAGTAGAGAGAGAACGACTAGAGAGTATGGGTAGAGAGTGTGTGAGTAGAGAGAAAGTGTATGAGCAGAGAGTACATGAGTAGAGAGTGGAGTAGAGAGATTATGAGTAGAGAGTATATGAGTAGAGAGTGGAGTAGAGAGATTATGAGTAGAGAGTGTGTGAGTTGAGAGAGTGAAAGTAAAGAGAGTAAGTGGGAGTAGAAAAAGCGTGTGAGAGTAGTGTGACTAGAGAGAATGTGTGTAGAGAGAGGGTGTAGGTAGAGTGTGATTTGAGATAGAGTGGGAGTAGATAGTAGATAGTGTGTGTAGAGAGAGTGGGTGTAGTTAGAGTAGGTGCGGATAGAGTGCGAGTAGAGAGAGCGGGCGTAGAGAGGGAGCAAAATGGGTGAGTGCATAGAGGGATTAGATAGAGTGGGAGATGAATAGGTATAGAAAGAGGGAGTAGATAAAGAGAGAGTAGACGAAGTTGGTGTAGAAAGAGCGTGGTCAGATTGATTAGAGTGTGAGTAGAGACTGCAAACAGAGAGAGTTGGAGTAGAGAGGGAGTAGAGCCTAGAGAGGGAGATATCGAGAAGTGATCAAGAGTAGAGAAAGTAGGAGTGGAGAAAGTGGGAGTAGAGAGGGAGAAGAGATAGTGGCAATATAGAGAGGGTAAACGAGTTGGAGTAGAAAGAGTGAGAACAGAAGTGTGGGTTCAGAAGAAGGGAAGTGCGGGAGTAAACAGAGTGTGAGTGAGTAGAGAGGAAAAGAGTGGCAGTAGAGAGAGAAAGAAAGGTGATTGATGAAATTGCCATGAACATTTGTGTTAGGATTATTGTTCCATGTTTATTACTGATTAAAAGCATAGATTTCTAGATCGATGTTTGTAGCTTCCCTTATCGAAAAACAAAAAACTCTACTTTGTCACATCCTTATAAATTGCATCTCCCCGATTTCTGTCTTCCAATAAAACGTGTCAAAGAATATAGCTCCTTGTTCTGAACTAGTCATTCTTAAACTTTTTAGAGCTACGGAGTCGAATCCATACATCTCGCAATCGAATGTGGCGATTCTCAACATTATTTTACCACGGCCCCAGGGCCGTAGGTACGTTTCCCGCAAAAATGAGATGTGGGGGTAATTTTTAAAAGGCATTCCTGATGGTTATCATACTTGGTAATTCAATAAATATACTTTAAAACATGTTGGTTTTTTACTAAGCAAAATATGGTTTTGTTACTAAATAAAATATGCTTTTGTTACTAAATAAAATACGGATTTGTTACTGAATAAAATATGGTTTTGTTAATTTTAATTGATAGCATATCCTATTCAGAACGTGGCTATCAACCCATCATTTTTTGGCTGTGGTGATTTTTCTAGGCAATATAAATATGTTCAGTAGTTTTCCATTGCTTTCTGAATGGTCCGGATGCACAATTGCCTGTGGCGGAGATCGAACTCGGTACCTTGGCTGTCACAGACGTTTCAACCCAGAATTAATTGGGTACTCGATTAGTCCGAGAAGTAAAGACTGCGAAGGAGAGGAGATGGCACCTGCCCTCATATAGCAGAGGCACTGAATAGTGAGACCATTAACATCTCACACCCCATACGGCATTAACAAATGTTATGGGTTAACTTTATATAGAAGAAAAGGGGAGATATTCGTGGAAAGAGAAGAAAACAAAGAGGTTCTAACAATACTTTGTATGAAAAATGAAATATTAAATGAAATAAAGAGCAAACAGATAAAGTATTTTGGACATAAAAAGACATGAGACCTTGTTGAAGACTTTACTTGAGGGTAATCGATAATACGTAAGACTTATAAAACAGTATACCAATATTATTTACAAAGAAAACAAGTTATGTCGTAGTTTTACGGAGAAAAAGACGATCGGACTATGTGGTATATAGATGAAATAATACAAATAACAATATGCAAGACATTTTAAACGTTTCAACCCTAAGGTCTTTATCAAGAATAGACAAAATAAACAGTGAACAAGCAAAATGTCAGCTTCGATGTCGTACTGTTTAATGTCTGCATTCTAGTGCTTTTGTGATGGTACCATCGTTTTTACTGGGTATTTTTTTTTGGATCTGTCTGGAACGCATACTGTCCAGGCCACTGGAGCGCTAGGAAATGAGGACGCTCACATGCTGGCTACAAGGGAATCTGAGGTGGGAATTGTGAATATGGACAAAGGTGAAATTGTGAATATGGACAAGGTGAGATTGTAAATATGGACAAAGGTGAGATTGTGAATATGGACAACGGTGAGATTGTAAATATGCACAAAGGTGAGATTGTGAATATGGACAAAGGTGAGATTGTAAATATGGACAAAGGTGAGATTGTGAATATGGACAAAGGTGAGCTTGTGAATATGGACAAAGGTGAGATTGTGAATATGGACAAAAGTGAAATTGTGAATATGGACAAAGGTGAGATTGTGAATATGGACAAAGGTGAGATTGTGAATATGGACAAATGTGAGTTTATGAATATGGACAAAGGTGAGATTGTGAATATGGACAAAGGTGAGATTTTAAATATGGACAATGGTAAGATTGTGAATATGGACACAGATGAGATTTTGAATATGGACAAAGGTGAGATTATGTTTATGGACACAGGTAAAATTTTAAATGTGGACACGTGAGATTTTCAATATGAACAAAAGTAAGATTGTGAATATGGACACAGGTGAGATTTTGAATATGGACAAATGTGAGATTGTGAATATGGACACAGGTGAGCTTTTGAATATGGACAAAGGCGAATTTATGAATATTGACACAGGTGAGATTTTGAATATGGACAAAGGTAAGATTGTGAATATGGACAAAGGTAAGATTCTGCATATGAACAAATGTGGGATTTTGGATATGACAAATGTGGGATTTTGAATTTGAACATAATTGAGATTTTGAATATTGACAAAAATGAGATTCTGAAAGGAATACTTATTGGAGAATGATACGACACTTCAGCGTACTGAAGGAAAGTCATCTGAACCATCCTTCGGAAATCACGCTATTTGACTTTTCCATGATTTACATTGGATAACAAGTAACCAGCGAAAATCACGGAACGGTAAAAAAAAGCGTTACTATTGAAGAATGAATTCCGAATAGCACATGACTGTATAATTGACGAAAGACTCGGTAAAAGTTCTTGAAGATGTGGTCAAAGAAGAGGGGAAACATGATTTGATGTGAACCAATCAATGATTACAGGACAGTGAAAAAACTCTCGATAAGGGTAAAAACGAGATCAGAAACGGCACTCAATCCCGTAAATTAATCCCTGGCAACAAGTTCTTCCATATTAGAGGCCGTTGAGAGAAGAGTTCAGGGGTTTGATGCGCGTCTCTGAGATCAATACGTCTAGATAGAATTTGAAGACAAGAGAAATTGATGACTTCATTTTAAAGGACAGTAACTGTTTTTAGCAGTGGAGCAACAAATTGAACAATATAATACACAATCAATCACAAAAAAGCTTATCTGTAATTATATTGCTCCTCGCCAAACATAAGGGGCCACAACTATCACTTGATATATCTATTTCGGGATTTGGCTTGCGTCTGGAAAAAACAACTTAATATATTAGCAACCATTAAAAACTCATCGAAAATTTTGATTTGTTTTCACCCTTAAGATGTTTATTCCACCGAAGACGGATGTGTCGGGCCATTCGCACAAATAAAACAGCGGCACAACGCATTTCCATTCTCTGGACTACATCCTGCTGGAAATCTAAGTAGGACCATGGAGTTCGAGAATGAACGCTGAAGAAAATACGAAAAATGTTTTCGTACGTGAACTATTCTTCAACCCAGAACGCGTGCAGGTGATGAAATTTGTGCAGTCCCATTGTTTTGTTGATGTGTCCTTTGCATTTTTCGTGCTTTAAGTGCAAAACAGCAAATAAACAAATTCTGACTATTAAAATCCGACTACCCCCCCCCCTCCAAAAACAAGGTTGAAATTTGGCACACACATTAATTACAGTTGACGCAAGTATAAGTCATTATCTGATTGTTATCGTAAGAATGTCTGAAACCTTTTTTTTTCATGCCTGACTGACGTTACGATATGGCAAACGACTGACCTTACGACTGAAGTTGATGGAAAACTGATGGTATCATTTTTTCAGTGGAATGGCGACCGGAGAAATTGCCATACATTTCAATTGACCAGCAGCCCACTATAATAAGGCTGCACCAACGCTTCCTGGCGACAGGTGCCAATGATGACAGCGCCAGACTTGATAAACCTTGTCTAACAACACTAGCTCATGATCGTCATATTGCACTGATGCATTTGCGCAACGGCTTCCACATAGCAACTCAGACAGAAGCTCATAAACGAGCTTCTTATTACCGCAAACACTGTGCGAAGATGACTTTAAAATTTTGCTTGCAAAAAATGTCCTAACATCTGCCCTGTTATTACTGGATGCAGCATAACCAAAAAGTCTTTTGGTTTGGCTTGGGCCCAACAAAATATTCAGCGGCCCATTTAAAAAAAAAATACTGCATATTATATGCAGCCGAATCCTGGACAGGATGCTAGGCATGCAAGAAATGAAACTCCAGTATCGGAAAAAAACACTGGAAACTATCAATGAGGGGCTGGGGTAACACCAGGCACATGCAAATTTTATTTCATCTCTATACAGGTGTCCCAAAAACCGTCGATATTACAGGTTAAGCTTTCTATTAAACTGACGTCCCAAAAACCGTCGACATTACAGGTTGAGTTTTCTACTGAACTGCTGTCCGAAAAACCATCAAGGATACATATCGATGTTGGTTTTGAATTGAAACTCGCGCACGCCTCTATGACACATCTCGTTTCATAGACGGATTAACATTGATTCTTAATTATGATTATAAGGAGAATATCGACTCATCAAACAGCGCGACCGGACAACATAAAATGATTGGCCAGATTTTTAAAAGGGAGAGGCCAAGTTTGATGAAATTGAGATTTCCAGTTTGATATCGTCTAAACCAAACAAAAAAAATACCAGAGCTCCTAAAATTATTGAATGTGCATTTTGGCTTGTCGAAGTTCGATTAACAGGGATGGACGTTACGTTTGTACAGCGGGAATATGGATAAGATAATATAGTTTCATTCTCAACATTTAATGTATGACAGTAACTGAAAATAAAATCTCTATAGCTTAATGGTTAAGACATATGCAATTTGTTCACGAGGTCGAGTGTTCTATACCTGATCGTAACGTCTTGTTTAAAAGTGCAATCGATGGGGGTTGGGTCCCTGTGGATACTAGCTAGAGATTCAGGAGTCAAATGCTCTGAGTTTTATTCTTGTCATAGAGCATAGAGTGTGCTGTTCTGTTTCATAGTATATATATATATATAATCATATATAATCAGGAAACCAATATATAGTGAAGCAAATTCTCGATTCTTTAAATAGTTATTTGGATACGGGTATAAAAGACAAGTACATAGATTATACCCCTATCCACTACTTTTACAGATGGATAAAAGTATCACATCACTTCCACGATGCTTCCGACAAAGAAGTTTCTAATAGTTATTCTGAAAGTTTGAGTACCGATTTTTTGCTAAGTGACTACACATAGGTGGGGATAATAGAGAAAGATCAAATGAGCAAGTGCTGGACAGTTTGGTATTGTGGCATGGGGGAAATAACTAATAATAATAACATCTGTAACTGGTTAGGGTCGTAAGGGTGTCACATTGGAAACAGCACAAAAAGCCTGCCAAACTTCCCTATCTTTGGTCAATACGGACACGTGTGGAAACATCACACTGGCGATTCCTTGATGTTATCAAGGCGAGTTTTATTTTCCACATCTACTCCTTCAACCCTGAACTATTGTGGCCACGGAGAGTTGAAAGGAGGAGGGGGGGGGGTTGAAAGTTATTTTATAGCAGTAGAGGTTAAAATGTCTTAGTGACTTGCAAAGAAAGGCAATGGACTTTACTAGACAAAAGGGGAGCTTCGGAAGAAATTTGTCCCAAAAATGGGACACTGGTACAAAAAGGTTGAGAATCACTGCTCTATAGCAAATTTCTAACGCACAATTGTAACTAGAATACTTGATAGTAGTACATGAGAAGAAGGCGTGGGACATACATGATAACTATAAACAGTTAAACAATGGCATTTAATCTATAAGTATCATTAGGCCTTCTTGTAAACATAAATAACACATACACAGAAACAAGACTGCTTCATGTATAACATGGATGAATGAAGAATATAATTAGGAATCATCAAGGTGAATCGACACAAAAATCAGACAGTAGCAGATAGGATTTCAAATAACTGCATCTAACAATGATTTGTCTCACAATTTGAGTCAAACGAATTTTCTTAATTCGGCCACTCTGCATCTTTAAGAAAAAGACATGTGTATATTCTCAAGTTACTGTGAAGTATAATAATATGGCATAGTATGAAAAATACCAGATTACCTGAACCGCGACATTCATTAATTTTTTTTTATAAACACACCTTAATATAACCAAAATGGACCCGTGCTCGCGGTTGAAAAGGAAACCATAAGTTGGTGGCATATCCTATTCAGGTTGTAGTAGCAATAAGCCAGCATATTTTTTTGATGCAGTTATTTTCTAGGTAAAATTAATATTCAATAAGCTGCCATTGCTTTCTAAATGGTCCTGATGTACAACTGCCTTCATCGGAAGTTGAAACTAGAACCTTGGCCACTCAAGATTATGAGCATATATACACAAAATGACATCACAAAAACAGTTGGCTGTCAGCAAACGTTACCGGGATTTTTCCTTAGGAAATAAGTCTTTTTTCCTTTGGTGCTGATCTCACAGTAACTAATCTTGGCTGAAGCGACGGATCAGTGGTTGTTTTTGCCACTACTTTGTGTTGCTAACCAATGAAAAATACGGAATACGTCACGTAGGCCAAGTTAAGTGATGCTGCACGGCATCAGCACGCAGGACTATTCTGGGGGAGGAACTTTCTACATATGAGAATCTTGTGCATACTAGTGAATATTGGTTGAAGGACGATGATTCTTGACAACTACCTGTGACACAAAGTATATTCTTTTGTAGGTCTAGACTTGACCTTAGCAGTAACACACAGGAGTCCTAACCCATTCTACGTCACTGTGTAAGGCCAATCCGGCTATTTCTGCTTTTCATTGGCTAGAGGAACAAAGTATAATTAATTGACAAATGAAAACCATGACAATAGTCGGAGTGGCCTCTCGCAGTGACGCAACACCTAGGCTTGATATAGCACAGATCGTGTTCTAGGTGTCTGTGCTGAGCCACACTCTGTACCTCATCCCCACAGAGAAGAGCAGAAAAAGAAGCTTTCATTTAAGAATAAAACAAATACAACTAACAATAAATATGTAGAATGCAACTTACCGATTCTGGAACCAGAGAAATAGCTTTTGGGGAGCACAGGAAAGGACCCTCTGGAGGACCAGGGATTGGAGGGCTTCTCTGGATTGTCCCACTTTTTACATGCCAGTAGTAAGGGCCATCATCGTCTGCGAACAAAAAAGTATATAGTAACCAATTTAAAACACTGGACTTATGACAGACAGGGCATGTAAGCAAGAATATGGGAACTGTCAATCAATTATATCAACAAATGTTTGATCCCCCCTCCTTTTTTTCTACAACTGTCAAGAATTCAGGGATCCTACCCCTGCTTAATCATGTAAAAACATTAATCCCCCCGCCCCTAAACGATGTATTAGTAGAATATGCACGGGAACAAACTACCTGATTTGTCTCGTGTTTTTCATTTTATAGAATTGTTTCTAATCCAAAAAATTTAATTCATGTATAAAAAATAGTAATATTGACGTCAACTTTTATTAAACCTCTTCCCCTCCCCCTTTCTCCCTTGCCAACAGCTGTCAAAAGTTTTCAAGCCCCCCCCCCACCCCTTTATTGTTGACATAATTTATGGACAGCCCCTACGATAATGGAAGCAGTATTGTCAACTGTTTCATGAGAAAAGAGCTAGTCTTGTGTCCCAAAATTCACTAAAATGGCAAAACTGCGTGTAAGACGCAGAAGAGAAAACAATTGGTTACAATATCTTCCTCAGGATATAACGATAAACCATGGATCTATAGATCAAAATCATGGATCTCTAGATACTATGGGATTTTCTACATCACAATAACGGTTGTAAGCAAAGACTTCTAGAGTATTGGGCAGCAGAAGTTCTCAACCTTTTCAGACGGCGAGCAACGCCTATATGTATTATGTGTGTGCGAGCACCATAACAAATAATAGAATGAACGGGAAATTGAAAGTGAAAGTGAACGTAAAAATTGGTCATATTAACCTTCTTAATTGCACCGTGCACGCCCCTTCCCCCACCCCACCCCACCCCCACCCCTTCCTTTCCCCCATAATCTTGAATGTAACACTATTTCGTCTTGTACAACAAAGCTTGAGTTGTAAAAGAAACTCATGATCGTTAGTGCTTGCGAGCACTTTTAAACTTGCATGGCGAGCACCAAATTTCATTAGAAGAGCACCTTCTTGATTGCGAGAACCGGATTGAGAATTCTGTTTTACAGTATCTGTAATGTGCATCATGCATATTGTTAAGCTATAATTTTGAAAACCTTTGAAATTGGTTATAACGTCATTGAGACAAGTTCCCTAGTAGGGTAGCTAGGGGTAGGATGGCGCACTTTTCACATTTTAGCATATTCTGACAACTAGGCGCAATTATGAGAGACCAAACTGGTATCAGTGTATAGCTTATCCATTTATCTTAATTTGTGATGTTACTGACAACATACAACTATGTGTAGACAGTAGAATGATAATTTTCTAACATATGTAAAAAAAAAACCACCCCATCTTGCCCCATTTTTGGGGGCAAGATGGCGCAGGGAAAAGGTGATACAAACCATTATAAAATTAGGACAATCACCTCTGCAACAGGTCTAACACACAGGCAGTGTGTAAATGTGTGTTAAGAATAGATAGAATAAATAGATAGACCTAGTTTTGTAACTTTACTCTGAGAACAAAATTTCTAAAAAAAAATTAGTACATAAGTTCCGTTTTAAAGCTAATAATGCTTTTGTAAGGTTGGTTGATCATTAAAACCATATATATCAGTCTCTATCAGCCTAAGATCAACATCCATGACATCTGCAAATTTCCATAACATTTTGAATGCGCCATCGTGCCCGACTAACGGTGCGCCATCTTTCCCCAAATTATATGGTTAGCAACTTTAATAAAATGTATTTTAAAAACACAAATTATTTTGACAATGTAATGTGCTTAATAACTTAACAATACAATATATGTTTCAGTTTAAACATGTAAAAAAACATGACAGTAATGATAACAGTAGGTAAGGAGTAAAAAGTTGGAAAAAAAATAATTCAAGACTCATGAAAAACAAATTTACCTTATGGTTGGAAAACTACCTTTCCGAGAACTGTCAAATTTCGTTGTGTCATAGAATGGACGTTTCCTGCCAGACCTAGTCATGTGTCCTACCGAAAAAATCCATAGACTCCAAAAAAACACAAAAATCCGTCTTGCCCCGCGCGCCATCTTACCCCCGGCTACCCTATTGTTAGAATATGTTTATGTTATAAAGTAAGTCCCACAATATTTCTTTACAACTGTCATCGTGACATCGAAAATCCAGTTGCATATCCTTATATCTACAGATGCATGGATCCGTCATTAATTTATAGCTGTATTGATTTTCTATGCATTAATTACCTTCAGTACTTTTCCCCAACCTTATATAATACCCAATTGTCATTCTGCATGCTGCTGATTTTCAACCCGTTACTTTAGTCTTCTGAGATGTGCAAACTGACGACTTATCACGCACAAAGCCATACATAGCAGCAAACATTTACAATATATATATATCTATATTATCTGCTTCAGAACATACCCTAATAAGTCCTAACAAACAGATGATTATAGAAAAGTGTGCTTGTTTGTAGAATGGTATCAGCACATCAAACAAACATTACCATCATCATCACCACTACAGACATAAACACCCCCCATCTCTCAATCTCTCTCTCTCTCTATATATATATATATGATATTTCTTTCCAGAACGCTGTCTTTGCAATTGATGTCCTGAACCCGATTCTATCCTATGCCAGTTTGCCTGCGTCCTCCAATGATAACTTCATACAGTCTTTGATGTCATCTGTCCATCTCCTTCTAGGTCTACCTCTTCTTCTACTTACCGGAACTCTGCCCTCTAATATGCGTCTTTCTATGTCATTGTGTCTTTTAATATGTTCGAAATATTTCAGCTTTCAGTGTAAAATTGTATTCGCTAGGCAGCCTTCCTCTATATTTAGCATACTCAAAACCTCACTGTTCCTTATCTTTTCTGTCCACGAAGTTCTCCCATTGTCAAAATATTGTCCTATAACACTTCTGATCGAATTTATATAGCCGGATTTAGTTGGAATTATAGAGCTTCCAACTAAGTTGTCTTCGTAATATATTGAACATCCGTTGGTGGGATAAAATACCAGACAGTGATGTTCTGATGAAATCGTAAGTCTGTAAGCATACATACAATGTTGAATGTCGATCACTTCAAAATAGACACAAATTCATGGGAGAATCTTGCACACGACAGATCCGACTGACGTCACAAAATCAAGAGTGGTGCAGCAGCTGCAGAGCGTTTTAGGCATCAAGCTGCGCAACAAAAACGCGTTCGAAGAAAGGCAATAGCTGCTCAATGTCACACAGAATGCCCCGAGACATTCCCATAGTGTGGTAGACAATTCCAAGCACGGAAAGGGCTCATTAGTAACAATAGGGTACACGGCAGACAGCATCATTTTATCATCATTCCAGTTAAGCTGAATGATCATCGTCGACTTAGACAGACGAACAACAGCAGCAGCAGCAGCAGTAGTAGTAGTAGTAGCAGTAGCAGTAGTAGTAGTAGTAATAGTAATAGTAGTGGTAGTGGTAGTAGTAGTAGTAGTAGTGATAGTAGTAGTGATAGCAGCAGCAATAGTAGTAGTAGTAGTAGTAGTAGTAGTAGTAGTAGTAGTAGTAATAGTAGTAGTAGTAGTATTAGTAGTAGTAGTAGAGGTAGTAATAGTAGTCGTAGTAGTAGTAGTAGTAGTAGTAGTAGTAATAGTAGTGGTAGTAGTAGTAGTAGTAGCAGCAGCAGTAGTAGTAGTAGCAGCAGCAATAGTAGTAGTAGTGGCAGCAGTAGTAGTAGTAGTAGTAGTAGTAGTAGTAGTAGTAGTAGTAATAGTAGTGGTAGTAGTAGTAGTAGTAGTAGTAGTAGTAGTAATAGTAGTGGTAGTAGTAGTAGTAATAGTAGTAGTAGTAGAAGTAATAGTAGTGGTAGTAGTAGTAGTAGTAGTAGTAGTGATAGCAGCAGCAGCGGTAGTAGTAGTAGTGATAGCAGCAGCAGCGGTAGTAGTAGTAGTAGTAGTAGTGATAGCAGCAGCAGCGGTAGTAGTAGTAGTGATAGCAGCGGCAGTAGAAGTAGTGGATAGCAGCAGCGGTAGTAGTAGTAGTAGTGACAGCAGCAGCGGTAGTAGTAGTAGTGATAGCAGCGGCAGCGGTAGTAGTAGTAGTGATAGCAGCGGCAGTAGAAGTAGTGGATAGCAGCAGCGGTAGTAGTAGTAGTAGTAGTAGTGACAGCAGCAGCGGTAGTAGTAGTAGTAGTAGTAATAGTAGTAGTAGTAGTGATAGCAGCAGCGGTAGTAGTAGTAGTAGTAGTGACAGCAGCAGCGGTAGTAGTAGTAGTAGTAGTAGTAGTGATAGCAGCAGCAGCAGCGGTAGTAGTAGTAGTAGTAGTAGTAGTAGTAGTAGTAGTAGTAGTAGTGATAGCAGCAGCGGTAGTAGTAGTAGTAGTAGTAGTAGTGGTGGTGATAGCAACAGCAGCAGCGGTAGTAGTAGTAGTGATAGCAGCGGCAGCGGTAGTAGTAGTAGTGATAGCAGCGGCAGCGGTAGTAGTGATAGCAGCGGCAGCGGTAGTAGTAGTAGTGATAGCAGCGGCAGCGGTAGTAGTAGTAGTGATAGCAGCGGCAGTAGAAGTAGTGGATAGCAGCAGCGGTAGTAGTAGTAGTAGTAGTGACAGCAGCAGCGGTAGTAGTAGTAGTAGTAGTAGTAGTAGTAGTAGTGATAGCAGCAGCGGTAGTAGTAGTAGTAGTAGTGACAGCAGCAGCGGTAGTAGTAGTAGTAGTAGTAGTAGTGATAGCAGCAGCAGCAGCGGTAGTAGTAGTAGTAGTAGTAGTAGTAGTAGTAGTAGTAGTAGTAGTGATAGCAGCAGCGGTAGTAGTAGTAGTAGTAGTAGTAGTGGTGGTGATAGCAACAGCAGCAGCGGTAGTAGTAGTAGTAGTAGTAGTAGTAGTAGTAGTAGTAGTAGTGATAGCAGCAACAGCAGCGGTAGCGGTAGTAGTAGTAGTTATAGCAGCAGCAGTAGTACTAGTAGTAATAATAATGATAGTGGTAGTGGTATTGTGGTTGCAGATGTAGTAGTAGTAGCAGCACTAGTAATAGTAGTAGTAGCAGTAGTAGTAGTAGTAGTAGTAGTGATAACAGCAGCAGCGGTAGTAGTAGTAGTAGTAGTAGTAGTAGTAGTAGTAGTAGTAGTAGTAGTAGTAGTAGTAGTAGTAGTAGTAGTAGTAGTGATAGCAGCAGCAGTGGTGGTAGTAGTAGTAGTAGTAGCAGCAGCAGTAGTACTAGTAGTAATAATAATGATAGTGGTAGTGGTATTGTGGTTGCAGATGTAGTAGTAGTAGCAGCACTAGTAATAGTAGTAGTAGCAGTAGTAGTAGTATCAGCAGCAAAAGCAGTAATAGTAGTAGTGGTGGTAGTAGCAGCAGAAGTATCGTATTCGTAGTTTCTTCTTCTTTCGTTTGCTTGAAACATGTCTATATCTGTAAATATATTCGTTGTTTAAGTTGTATCAACTATACACTATCGATACCAAGTACACGTGTGTGTCAGAACAATATAAAATCACTTCCTATGTTAAACTCGTAATGGTATATAAGCACTCTACATAAGAATTATTATTGTAACAGACTGTGGCGAGAACATGTTAGAACATGACATTCCACCAGAGATAATGACATCTTTAACGAGACCGACCAAAGACATGACTGACCACTTAACATAGTTAGCACGTGTATTTTACAAAAACATCACTGTAAGAAACATGCCGTGATCATTTGGCAAAATACGACCCATGGGCTCATTTAAAAACATGAATCATGTCCCCAAAAGTGACTCATTTGTATATATCTGTAATTTTCCCAAAAAAAAGTATGCACAAAGTAACCAAACGAATATCATGGACAATTCCAAAGATTCGCTTTAGAAAGAACAATGAGTGTTTTTCAATGAGCAATCAGGTCGTATATTGAGGATTAGTTACCCGTATAGTGATATAGATTAGGGGATATCCATATAATACAAACTTTTTAAAATATCAATAATATCAATAAAAATCAATAAAAGTCAACAACTTTCCATAATTAAGGGATCACCCCAGCTTAAATATGTAAAAAAAAATAATTTATAATCAAATACACCCCCCCCCCTTTTCCACCTAAATTCCTTAATATAATTTTAGAAAAAATAAATACACATACTAGTCCTACATTAGGTGTGTCACATTTGTATAAAAATGTATCAAATAAAGCTATTTGATAAGTGTTTTAAAAATTGTATTGTTGATGTCAACTTTTGTCAACCTTTCCCTTACAACATTTTCATGCTGGTTTCAGTTGAACTTTTTCAATCTTTTCCTGCCTGTTAATCTATCAATATTTCTGAAACTAAACCTCATTATTGACGTAATTTATGGACGTACTTAGGAAAGGTTAACACAAACAAAAACTCGTGTCTTGAAAAAAGAACAATTTCTTTCGTATCATAAACAAAAACAACCAATCAATATATGAAAATAAGACACACACAAGCATAATAAACTGACTATTCAACATATCAAAATGTCCACACACAAAAACACACGCATAATAAACTAAAGTGAAGGTATCAACAAATCTCGCCATAAAAATCGATACCTCACTACACCAAACACAAGTGGTACTTATCGAACACAACCAACACGACCACCCTTGGGCTGAACCTCCTATTTTGACAAGAGTAAGAATGCACTCGAAGACTGGTATCCCATTAAAAGCCTTCGTAATTCCCGGAAAAGCTAGCGGATTAGTCCACTTGACTGACATGAGCAGGGGGGCAAGTTGCAATCTTGTCATTTGTCAAGGTAATGAGCTTTGGGAACGTGGACTCACGTTCTTGTAAAATTTGTGTTTGAAACCATGTCCACCGATAACACAACAATCAGTCTTCGATTGGCAATTTGAACAGATTTTTCATTACTGGAAACTTGATTGAAAAAAAAAGAAAACAGGGAAGGCTATTTTGTTAAGAAGATATGCTATCTAGTCATGTTCTGTGATACCATGGTTGCTGGTACCATTGTGCGCTTCTCAGGCTGGTATATCAGACCTCAGCACCAGCGCTTGCTTGGGCAGGACTGTGATGTCAGGGATGGCACGACCAATCTCTTTCTAGCCTCAGTGACTACGTCCCTTCTCCACTTCAAGGAGTTGGCCTAGATGGTGCAAATGAAAGCTATGAACACAATATTATTCTGATCTATTCCTTTCCAGCATATACTGTTTTCTTTGAATCATGAATAATTTCATATATCTTACACTAATTCTATGGTTGGATTCTTGATTAGAAACCAGCAAGACATCACAGGGGGTATTTCCATAAGTGTTTTGCTTTCCAATTTATCAGCCACCCACTAGTATATATGAAAACTCAATTTTCTATTTTAAGGTTATTAATAGTAATAATTATTATTATAAGAGCCATAACTCTTCAGGGCCGCTACGTTGCCACATCAGAGACATCAGCATAAAAAAACCATTCAAACACTTCTGTCCTCAGCCATTCAAAGGAGTGTAGAAAAGTTATGCCCAGACCATTCCTTGTTGTTGTCGCCGCCAATCCAGGATTTTCTCTTCTTCTGTCCGCCTCTTCTTCAACCAGCCACATATTCCTTGCAAAATAGTTTTAAAAGTCAGTCGTGTCTCGCTACCAAAGAATTTTTAATGGTATTACGTGATCTATGAAACTTTCGACAGAGGAAGCACTTTAAACCATCACTCCTGGTCATGTAAATTCACATACATGCACCGTCAATAGCTTGTAATAAGTATAACATGAACATCAACATACAAAAGACGGAAGTTATGAAAATAAGCAAGTCACCTACAGCAATAGATATTCCAATAGACGACTAAGCAGTGAATCAAACAAAATAATTCAAATATTGAGTAAGTGGGTTTTTTTCTTCAGAAAATGGGAAACTAGACTAATATAATCAAGATGACAGAAAGCAAACGGAGTGACATATCAACTTTCACCATTACTCCTGCATCTACAGAATAATATTGACATAAAGAGACATATAATACTATAATTTTCATACCAACACTTTGTAACCAGTGTCAAACATGGTTTTAACAACCTCGCAGCTGAGAAAAATCATCATACATGAGATGAAATGTTTGAGAAAAGCAGCTATGGTCATTAAACTAGACACAATCAGAAACGAGGATATCAGAAAAAGAGTAGGAATAATGTCTTGTATGGAATATATAGAACGTCAGCAGATAAAGTGGTTTGGTTACTTTGTAAGAATGGATCCAAGGTAATTACCACTGAGAGCTTATAACAAACGATCATCTGGATACAGAGCTACGGGAAGACCGAGAAAGAGATGGATCGATGCCATCACAACCACCCTCAACAAACACGAACGATGTATTCTTGAGGTTTGAAAGGGAGCAACGAATAGCAACACTGTTTCGTTCCATGCAATTTGTACGAGGCCACTACGGAGGTTATGTGGTAGAGTTAGCTGTCCCATCTCATATAGGGTCAAAGTGACACTGAAGCCATGCTGAAGTCAGATGTGTCAGGCTGCGCAGAAATCGCAGCTGTAAGCCGTGACAGCGCATTCCTATCTCAGGACTACATCTTTCTAATCTGCAGGGGTGTGAGAACACACGCAGAAGTAGTGGAAAGAGCTAACGGTAAATTAAAGTCACCCATAGACATGAGGGCACGTAATCTGACATAAAAACAGCACACTCTTATAGACAAGAAACAGTACATTTTTATAGAAGAAACAGTAAATTCTTATGTATGAAAGATAAATTTCACTTCCCAGGGCCACTTTCTCCATCGATGAGGCCTTTACATGTGAATCCCGTAATGTCATTTATGTGATCATATGTAAACGCTGTGGCAAACAGTACATCGGGGAAACCGGCCTACGAGTGAGCGATCGCTTTTGTAACCATCTTCATGCCATCAAGCACAGAATACCCACTCATGTGGCCACACACTTCAACGGCGTGGTCATCATGGTGCGTTGGATATTCAGGTCACCGCCATCAGATCTTGCACCACCGATGAAAGATCTAGGTATGCTGTAGAAAATCGTCTCATTTTTGAATTGGGTACACTCAAGCCTTTTGGACTCAATTCCGACCACTCTTATGTCTAGTACTTATTTGGTGTGGTCTTTGTCTGTATTTTTTTGTGTTCCGTCATTTACTCATCTTTTTGTTCGTTTCGTTTTCACATATATTTACGTTTTCATGTACTTTCTGACCTTCCGGCATATCATTTCCATATTTCCGTTGGACGTTGTGATAATTTTTCCATTCGTAGTCTTTTGATGTTTTGTTTGTGTCTTGATAAAGACCTTGTGGTTGAAACGTTGAATGTGATTTGTGTATTGTAATTTTTATGATTTCTTGTGTGCTCATCATTACCTACTATTATTAACTCATCATTACATCATTACCTATATTCTTATACAAACCTTTGTATGAGAGACAGTATATTGTTATAGAAATAGTACATTCTTATGTTTGAGAAACAGTGCATTATTATAGAAACAGTACATTCTTATGTATGAGAAACAGTACATTTTTATAGATGAGAAACAGTACATTCTTATAGATGAGAAACAGTACATTTTTATAAACGAATAACAGTTCATTCTTATAGATGAGAAACAGTGCATTTTTATAGACAAAAATTAGTTTATTCTAATAGAAACAGTACATTCTTACAGAAACAGTACATTCTTATAGAAACAGGACATTCTTACAGAAACAGTACATTCTTATAGAAACAGGACATTCTTACAGATGATAGAACAGTTTATCTGTGAATTTATCTGAGATCCCGTGCCTACCAATGCTCACAGTTTTTAAATAATTGTCCAATCATAATTGTTTTGTAGTAGTTTGTGATGTCATGGCTGAATGAAATTGTTTAGTAGTTGGGATGTCACTCTGATGGTTCGTTTCTATTACTGAAATGGCTGCTATATAGATGGATGCTTTGATTTGCACATCTATTACCACACTGAGAGCCCCCCCCCCCCGGGCATACAGGGGCTCTCAGTGTGTAGCACACAGATAGATGCATCCAACAGCAGTCCCTAATGACCATGTTCATGCCTTCTCCTCCGATGCGTATTCATGGCATTAAATCATGACATAATTTAATCTCCATTAAAATTAGCCATTTTCTAATCAGCCTTGGACTGATAAGGATGCAATACTGATTATTGAGTTTACGAGAGGGGTGGGGCTGGTTTTAGGGCTAGTATTAGATCTAACCCTACACCTAATAACCACGATCATCCCCTCTGCTCCGATGCACATTCGTGGCATTACATCTGGACATAATTTAATCTCCATAAAAGTAGCAATTTTATTTTTTCTAGGAACAGGGTCTGCTAGCAACGTAATTTAATTTGATGACACAAAAACTGTGTGCACCATAGCAAACTTGAAATGAAGGTGTGCATAATATCACCATTATGTGCACATTCGGGGGGGGGGGGGGTGGCAATAAGGCATGTGATCTAGGATAGAAAGTATCGAAAAACATCAGGTGGAGAATAAGTTAGGGAATAGAATGGAATTCCTCTATAGCGCCTCCTTTTATAACAACACTTTTCGAAATCCCAGATTATATTTCTTCTTTATTGTTCTGTATTGCATATAGTGAATTTCTATTATTACATATACATTTCATCAGTTCATATCAAGTTGTTATAAAGGGATTTAACTATACTGTCCAGAAACAATATAACAAACACTTGGGACCCACATAAACACATATATTTCTCTCACCTTCATGCTTTTGCCATCCTTCTGGTAGAACTTCCTTGTTGAGAACACTTTCTTGTGTTTCTTCCATAGGCGCGGGTATCTGGATGAGAAATGTTGACTTAGATGAGATATTGCATTAATAATAATAATAATAATAATATTAATAATAATATTAATAATAATAATAATAATAATAATAATAATAATAATAATAATAATAATAATAATTCAATTTTTTTAAACCCATAACCCAAGAGGGTTGTAGGGGTGTAACATTGAGACATTTGGTGCAGAAATATCTTCCCGCATCTCTATCCTCAACCATTTTTATGAGTTTGGAAACTTCACACTCTGTTCAGTCCTTGATAGTATCCAGCCATGTCGTTTTCTAGCCACCTCATCTCTGTTTCCCTTCACCGCACCTTGAAGAACATCTCTTGTCATTGAGGAATGTTTCATCATGTGCCAGAACCACTGAAGTTTACGAAGAGTCACAATTATTAACAGTGGTCTTGCTGGCCCACTACTACGTTAATTCTTCATCTAAAGACGTACTAAATTCCTGCTCATACTGCAACAGGTCTTTCAGAGCTAGGATTAGACTCATAAGCCATCTGAGGACAACAAATAAATCTAACCTAACTTGATCTTTTACTTTTAATGCCATGCTCATCGTTTGCGAAGGAGGAAGATCACCATCATCATTTTTGTTGGGTTTTTTTCCGTTCAAATAATTACTTATTTGTGGCCTACGTGGACGTGTGACACGCAATTTCAACATTTTTCTGCCTGGTCCTCATACAACTCTCCGTGGCTGCAAGGGGACACATGACCTATGTTTAAAACAACTGCGACAGTTGAAGCACAGTAAAGAGAAAGGAAAGGTTGAGTTAATTAGGATAGTTATGGACACACTACACAATGATGAAGGGGATGCTGAAAGACAAAAGTTATGTTCAGAGTAAGGTAGACACGGAAGTGACCAGGAAAGGGGAGAAAGTGGATACTGCCTGGGACGATCCGAAAAATCCACAATTGACAATTGACTAGGATACCGAGTTTAAGCTAGGCCAATTAATCAGTGCCCTTGTGGTGAGATACGCTATTTTAAACAGCGAACGTAAGTCCAATTTGGTTTATCTCAGAATTTTGTAATTTTGTACGCATAGAAATATAATTTGGGGTTATGATTCATCAAAACAGAATCTTTAAGGTATTCTTTATATCAACATTACTTACATATATAAATGCTAAACTCTGGTGTATATTTATAGACCAGGAAAGAGCATACGATAGAGTCAATAGAAATGTTTTATGGGAAACAGAAAACTATAGAATCAAAGATCCGTTATTAGCAAATATGAAAGCTTTTTACCAGAATTGTCAAAGCTCAATAAGAACTACCATAGGAATGACTTCATCTACGAAACAAAATCAGGGGTAAGACATGGATTTGTACTCTCATATGTACTTTTTAACATAAACATAGACAGAATAACAAAATAATCCCAAAACAAGAAAGTAAACAGTACAGTAATAAGAGAAGAATTTGAAGAGGAACTAAATAACGCAATCAATGAATTGCTATTTGTTGATAATCAATGCCTTATTTACGAAAAGGAACAGCAGTTACAAAATCACATTCACGCACTCACGGCAACATGCACCGAGTATAACATGAACACAAATACGCAGAAAACAGAAACGATGGAAATGAGCAAGTCATTAAATCCAGTGAACATAACATTAAACAAAACTGGCGTGAAACAAAACTTCTGAATCTAAATATCTTGGAAGTGTATTCACAGACAAAGGAAAATTGGACATAGAGATTGAGACACGATGCCAGAAAGCAAACATGGTGATATACTAGGTATCAACTATGCTACTCAACTCAAAGATCAAGATGGAAGTCACAAGATAGATGATAAACAGTATTTTTATGCCAACATTTTGCTATCAATACCATACATGGGCGATGACAGCAGCCCAGCAGAGGAAACCTACATGTGAGATGAAATTCATGAGGAATGCCGTAAGAGTGACAAAACTAGACAAAATGAGAAATGGTTAAATCAGGAGAAGAATAGGCATAAGACCATGCACAGAATACATCGAGAAATAACAAATAAAATTGTTTGGACACCTTATGAAAATGAACCATAACTCACTACCGACAAGAACATGTAACATAAGAAGATATGGATTCAAGGCCAGAGGAAGGCCTAGACAAAGATGGATAGATAATATCAAGAAACCCTGAACAAATACGGATTCAACGCAGCCAAGGTAACACATCTGGCCTTGGATAGACAATTAAATCTCACAGTCGCCACCCCTATGCTTAACACCAAGTATGAATATTCTGACCATCATCCACCTGGGTATAGATGATAGCTAAAGTCTACGACCCTGGGGGCACGTATCAACCACAGTTTTATGAGGAAGTGTTAACACATTATATGGAACAAAACAACAGCTGACAAACACATGCATATATCACACAATGGCATTGTGCCAAAGGGCATGAGTCCATGGACCACTGGATCAGCAACCAACCAACCATGAGGAAGGGTTTGTTCATACATACAGAAACAGACAAGAATATACACTAATAACTTACGAGTGCTCCTGGTGTCTGAGGAGAGAAAATAATTGGGGTTTTCTCCCCAGTCTGGAAACCACTGTCATTTGAATCCGGAGAGTTAATCTCAGTACCAAGATGAAATCTGTGGACAAAGTAATTTATATTGTTATATTGTGAAAATGGTCAGGCAGTAGAAAGTAAATATGAAAAGGCAGGAGAAGGTACATATAGGGCAGGAAAATGTAGAATGTAGATATAGGGCAGGAAAATGTAGATATGATAAGGCAGTAGAAGATAGATACGGTAATGCATGAGAAGGTAGATACAGAAAGGCAGAAGATAGATACGGTAAGACAGGAGAAGGTAGATACGGTAAGACAGGAGAAGGTAGATACGGTAAGACAGGAGAAGGTAGATATGATAAGGCAGGAGAATGTAGATATGGTAAGGCAGAAGGAGGTAGATACGGTACGGCAAGAAAATGTAGATATGGTAAGGGAGGAGAATGTAGATATGATAAGGCAGGAGAATGTAGATATGATAAGGCAGGAGACGGTAGATACGGTAAGACATGAAAATGTAGATATGGTAAGGCAGGAGAAATACATCTGTAGTTGTGGGTTCGACATGACACACTAGGTGAAAGAAGTGCTGTTGAAGACACTGGAGGTATAAATACAATAACAACAGAAAGTAGATATCACAATCCCTGTGTTGCCCTTAGACGTCATGTAGGGATCGCAAACGTTGCATCATGTTGTTTTTTTTACAATATTCTCAATCTGGTGAAGGGAGTCAGTGCCCTTCTTTTTCCGCCAATCTTCTCCTCTTTTGTTGGTCCACCTCATCTTATTCCTCTTCAGACTCCTCCTCTATCCCCTCCTCCTGTTTGTCTTCCGTATCCTCCTCCTTCTTTTCTCATCCCTCCCCCTTTCCTTTTCTTCGTCATCCTCGTATTATTATTATTATTATTATTATTATTAGTATTATTATTATATTATTCTATTATTATTATTATTATTATTATTATTATTAGTATTATTACTCAACATTCGTTATCACAATACTGCAGGGTAGCAGGATGTAGTCCAGAGAACGGAATACGTTGCCATTATTTACAGCCTAGCTACAATATCTAAGCGTTTAGGCCTGACACATCCGATTCTAGCACGGCTTCTGAGTAACATTGTGACCCACTACCGGAAGAACAGTCAACACCACCTACAAAACATCATTAGTCACCTCGTGCGAGGTGCATTGCACTTCGCGTGTATCTATTCTTTGCTCCTTTTCGGATCCGAAAACACGAGGAGTCCTATCTAGAGACACGCAGATATCGTAAACGAATTATTTCCTGTACATGTCAATGATGAAAGCTGGTGAAATAATGAGCAAAACTTATGGAACTATAGTCATCCCGTGCATCAAACCTCAGTTATAGTCGTGTCTCGACTCGTCTTGCACTAGTGTTAAATAAGGTCCGACAAGAGAGTGAGGTCGACGCTTTACACAACTCTCCCTCACTTAAATTCAAATCCTAATGTTAGCCATTTTCACATCCACGAAAAATCCTAGTTAATTCTGTGCAATGGTCTTCTTTATGCAGAAAGTCATTTCTAGGGTCAAATGCTGGTGGGAAAAAAAACCATCAACAAACCGGTAGAAGGCAAGTGGGGAAACCCCAGCCGTACCATCCCTAGTGGATAATATTTGAACACAATTGGGCTCTAATATAGACCTCTAAACAGAAAGTAAACAATACTTCATTCGTGATGTTCTTTATTATTGTCGAATTTTTTATTGATCATTATTTATATACTTGAAGACGCAAGACACACAAAAATGTTGACCACGAAATGCACGGAAATAATCAAAAATTAACCTTTCACATCATGCTTACTTTATGGACAGGTCTTACAGCACTGTCGATGGTGCCGCCAAGTGTATCATGTTTAGAGACAAGAAAGGAAGAATTAGAAGTACTGGGGGAATTACAGCATAATCATCAAAGTTCTAAATGGCATGTATAACTGTGGCTATATTATATCTGATTTATTGTAATCGATCTTCATAGTCTTACAGCGAAGAAACCTGGTGCAGTGTGACCACCGAAAACTCAGTCTGATGACTAAGATCATACTTCGTGTAATCATGAGACGAATAAGAGAAAAGATAAACCCAGAAATTTCAGAGCAATGTGGATTTGTAGCAGAAAAAGACACAAGAGTGCTCTATATATAATACGAACATTTATGGAGAGAGCAATAAAAGTACAAAATGACCTGTACTTGTGTTTCATGGTTTCTGATCCAGCGGTCCATGGGCTCATGCCCTTTGACCCATAACTTGTGTTTCATAGATCACAGTAAAGCATGAAAAATTATTTTTTTCATTCAGAAATGATAAAATGTTAGAAAAACTAAATGTTGACGGGTAATATCTCAAGATAGTAAGAACTATTTCTTGGAAACAAACAGCTGCGATGATGGTTGACAATATTGTAGGGGAATTCCTACAGATAGAGATGGGCGCCAGAAAAACGACGTGTAATGTCACAAGATCTTTCCTCCCTGTACACAAAAGATATAGGTAGGATGTATTTTATCACCCATCCTATTTAATATCTACACAGAGAATATCTTTAAACATATAGAAGAAATGCCAGGACTCAAGATCAGTGGAAAAATAATAAACAACCTGAGATATGCAGATGACACTGTTGTTTTAGCCGAAAGTGAACATGAACTACAAAGAATAATAGATCAGGTAGATAAATCAAGTAAAGAATATGGACTGGATATAAACATTAAAAAAAAAAAAACATGATAATCAGCAAAGTCACATAATAACAGGTGCTAAATATAAAAATACACGGAGAGAAACTACACGTAGAACATTATCAATATCTTGGACACAATCATAAAAAAATGACCTAAATGTGAAACAGAAGTTAAAAGGAGAATAGCAATGTGTAAAAGTACTTTCAATGAAATGAGGAAAATATTAACATCTAAACAAATTATAAACAAGCTAATAATGAGAAATATAAAATTTACATCTATTCCATATTAATGTATGGCTAACAAACATAGACATTAAACAAACAATTAGAAGACAGAATTGATGCCTTTGAGATGTGGGTATATGTGACAATTGGGAGAACATCATGGAAAGAGAAGAAAACAAACAAAGATGTTCTAACAACACTTAATATAAAGAAATAATTATGAAAGGAAAAAAGATCAAGCAAATAAAATAGTTTGGACACATTAAAAGACATGACACCTTATTGAAAACCTTACTTGAGGGTAAAGTCGAAGGGAGGTGAGCAAGAGGTAGACAGAGATACAAGTGGGAGAGTAACATCACAATATGAACAGGTTACAGTCTAGAAGAGTGCCCCACCAAAACAAAGAGACCGTGGATGTTGGAAGTCTATCGCAGCCAATCTTCGTTGTGGAGACGACACTTCATGATGATAATATAGACGATATTGTGCGAAATATAGAAAGCACGTCAGGAATAGTAGTTGGAGATTACAACCTGAATAATATTGGTATATGCTGATGATACAGTTTTGATTGAAGGGAGATCTTCAAGTCCTGTTAGACATGGTGGTATAAGAAAATGAAAACAGGGGCTTCAGTCTAAAGAAGAATAAAACTGAAGTAATGGTTGTTTCAAAGAAATACATGCCGTCAAGATGCAGTATTAATATCAAAGATGCCAAAATGAAATCAAGTGGATACAGCCAAGTATCTTGGTAGCAGTTTAACAGATGATAGGTGCTCAAATTAGATAAGGAGCAAGATAGCATAAGGCAGTTCATCATTGTAATACATGGGAAACATTCTATGAATCAATTGATATGCGAATTCGAGTGCTAGGATGTTATATGGAGCCAATTCGTATGTATGGATGTGAAGCATGGACGGTAAACAGAAAAACGTGAGCTGAAGAATAATGAAATTTCCATGGAGAACTAACAAAAATTAAGAATTCATCAGATGCTGGAGTAAAATGATAATTTTAGCAAAAATTTGGAGCAGACAGCCACAATTTTATGACATGTAATGAGAAGAACAAAGTTTTAAATTTTAGTAACCATCGGAAAGACCAAGTGAAGAAGAAACCGAGGAAGACAAAGTGAGAAGCTGGATAGGTAGTCAGAATGTCACTAACTCAACTTATTAAAAACATAAGAGACAGAGAGCTGTGGAGAAACATGATCGACTACACCATGGCACTTGGTTTAATGATTGATAACCACCGCGTGCCAGGAGCTATCGCTATTTTCCGATTTGAATACAATTTATCAAGAAGAAATATGGTAGAAAAATCGTATTACATTTTTAATCTTTCCACAACAAAAACAAGTCACATGGCAACAGATTGCAGGCAATATTGCAGGGTAGTCTAGTATCCCATGCCTCAATAATTCTATTGACAATAATTAATTGGAAAATTGAAAACAAGATTAAATCTGTGCTCAGTGAAAATCAACAAGTTCCCTAAAGATAGGAGCACCATAGACGCAATTGACACACTGACGAAAGAATGATTGAGCAAAATATAGCGCTTTTAATCTGCTTTATTGAGAAGGATTGTGACAGGGCGCAATGGAAACATTTTTTTCCAGTTTCAGAACAGCTTGCAGTGAAAAAAATCAATTATCCAGCTAATGTTGGACAATATACAAAAAAAATCAAGTTATAAAAAAGAACTCACGTAAGAAATTACAAATTAAGCTGATGACGCAGTATCGACAAAACAACATCTACACACTGTGCAAACATATAGGCAATATATATATATATATATATATATATATATATATATATATATATATATATATATATATATCAGCACTACGTGACTATGTTCTCATGTAACGCATACGTTTCGCGAATTTAGCTCGTAGACGGACCATATTTAGCACCTATATAGTCTGGCACATTTGCCAGCCCGTGGCGCTTGCAGTAAATCTTAAAAGTTCTCCTGTGATCCGACAAAGCTCAACATTGATATGATTGGGTGACCTTTTTACTTTGACTTATGGCGTGATGGTCAAACGAATATAAATATTTGTCGATTGCCGACTAGATCTAATGAATATATTATTGTTATTGGCATTTATAGTGTTTAAATAGAAGGTGACAATATAATTCCATGTTAACTATGGTTCCTACTATCGTTTCTGCTTTTTCATTGGTAATTTATTCGATAAAAGGAAACATTTCGCATCTGTTTTGAATCCTATTAAGTTATTTCCGTAAGAATTACACAACGTTCATAAGTATGCAATTTTAATTCCTTTAACATGAGGCCCGCATTAGCTTTATTTTTAATTTATGTAGACGGAATTTTGTTACAGGATAATATTTTCCGTTAGGCTTATTAATTATATGTTGTAGTTTATTCATTTTGTATGTGTGTGTTTTCATTCCCAAGAGTAGAAATGTTGTTCTAAATTGTATTCCAAAATGAATCTATTATATTTTCTTTTTTGTTCTACTCTCACTCGGGCAATGACGGGCCTTGCTTCTAGTATCATATAAAGTAATATTGTTATAGTTCAACTATAAATGTAAAAAAAGATCAAATAAAACCAATAAACAAAAGAACGAGGACATTTTTCCACGTTACGGTCAAATGGGGTCCTTTTACAAGAAACACATAAACAGTAACACACGGAAAAAGACCTTGTTCTTTTGTGTATTAATATTTATTTATTTTGCTTTTACTGATATAACAGTAACAATATTACTTTATATAATATTTATCTCTTATTTGTTTTGTTACTGCAGCACTCTCCACTTTGTCGGACATTCTCTGATGTTTTGGTTATTTATACATGTAGAAACAAATCATATAACTCACTGGTGTAAACAAAACACCGAACTAACTATATAAACAAAACAATAATATAATTCACTTTACCAACAATACATCATATCAATTCCGTGTATCAACACAACAACACGTAACTCAGTGTAGAAATAAAACAACATTATAAATCATTGTACCAACAAAACAACATACTCACTGTATCGACAAAACAACATTATAACTCATTGTAACAGTAAAACAAAATTATCACACATTGTATCAACAAAACAGTATAATTGATTGTATCAACAAAACGACATAGAACTCACTTTATCAACAAAACAACCGATATCTTACTGTATTAAAAAATACAGCTGATAGCTCATTATATCAATAAAACAGCTGATAATTCGTTGTATCGACAAAACAACCGATAATTTTCTGTATAAACAAAATAGTTGATAACTTACTGTACTGACAAAACTGCCGATAACTCCGTATATCCACAAAACAGCCGATAAATCACATATACCTACAAGAGAGCGCTAATACATTATATAAACAAATCAACTGATAATTCACTATGGCAGCAAAATATGTTATAACAATCTATCAAAACTGATAACTTATCATACTGATAAAACAGCCGCTAACTACTTATATCGACAACACAGCCAATAACTAACTGTATCAACAAAACAGACGTCAACTCTCCGTATCAACAAAACAGCAGTTACCTCACTGCATCAACAAAACAGCCACTAACGATATATGCACTTTCGACCAGACATATCTTTTTTGAGTCACTTTGACCTATGAGATAGAACAGGCAACTCCACCCCTAAGAATTCTTAGCGGCCTCTTACGGTATGCATAGCTGTGGATATAAATTCTTGACGAGGTTTGTAGCCTGATGACTCCAAAGTGGTATCGCTTAGGACCCTAACAGGGGTGGGGGTTTATCATTGTTATTATTATTATATTCCATGAAGATAATGTTTTTTAAATATAAGCTTATTTATGGTCAAACACTATACACATATACTCACTTTTCACTGCCGAGTGGTTCGACAGGCTGATCCCCTCCTTGCATAGTCTTTGGTGGATCATCTTCATCCTCATCATCTCTATCCTGCTCGTCATTATTGTCATCAACATCACCTCCATTCAGCTGTCTCATCTCTCTTTCCAACGCCTGCTTCTCAAGCATTTCTAAGTATCCCAGAATACCTCGTGCCCTCTTGCACTGCTGGCTTCCGACTCCGTAGAAAACCCTCGGCTCTTCCTCGTTATTAGTGTCTCCATCATTTTTCTCTGAAGAAACCATATCGTTTTCCTGGGTTTCACCAAAGGAAATATCATCAACTCCAAAATCATTGTCGTCTGAAGGAGAGAAAAGCTTCTGAAGTATCAACGTACGGTCAGGAGTCGATGGTGTATGCTCGCACGAGGAGTAGCTACTGAATGAACCTTTACGAGGGCTGAAGAAATCCGAGCTCAATGACAGCTTCTCCAATGAAATGCTATGAGCGTTGCCGTTCACAGCAGAACTATCGTTGTTGTTGTTGTAAAAATGATGATGACCGCGATTAAAGAAATAGTTAGGGTTGGAAAAACTGGTGTAGGTAGCATCCGGATCTGCAAAAATATGAAACAAATACAACTATATATATATATATATATATATATTGTACACATACAATAGATAATATGCGAGACGGATGTAAAACTATATAACAATAGTATAGTCTGTGCATTACTCAATCTTAATGCTTGCTGATTGACCTTGAGTTTTGTGTCATGTGACGTTTTCCTTCCAGAACGTTGTCTTCCCAATGAACTCTCTGAACCTCTCTCTGTCTTGGGCCATGTGGCTTGCATTTTCTAGCGATGTATTCATGTTATCTTTAATGTCGTCAGTCCATCGTCTTCTTGGTCTTCTTTTTACGGTGCTCGATTAACGGTTGTTCCTTCCCGAAAGTAATGGCAACCTACGGGAATATTGTGCCTAGAAATTTCCAATGGATTAACCGAACTTTTTCTCCTTGAGTTTTACGTACACAATATTGGTATAAAAGAAATAAAGAAAATTAACTGTGAAACTAATATATGTGTATGTATGTATGTATGTATATATATATATATATATATATATATATATATATATATATATATATATATATATATATATATATATATGTTAGGATTTAGCGACGAATATATATATATATATTCCTAGGGCGTGGAATACTTTACTACATTTATTCTGTATTTTTTTTGGCATCTCATGCCGTCTTTTGTTATAGTAGCAGTCTTCAGAAAGCTCTCCCCTTTACTACGAGCCATATACATATATATAAAATCATTACAAGATATATCATCATCAAACCCGTATCCCCTTAGGGTTGTCAACACACAAATTCCGTACTGTCTGTTTTCAGTTTCATGTTTAAGTACATATATCTATATAAGGTAACATATTCTTTTTAAAGCGTATTCATTTCTATAGATCTTCTTCCCTTTGAGGCAAACTCCTTGAAGTGGAGATGATGCTTAGTCCATCCAACAGAGGATGGAAACTAAGAATGGTCGGGCCATCCCTGACATCGAGCAAGGTCCACAGCCCTTCCCAAGCAATCACTGGTGCTAAAACCGGAGATACTAGGCCGAAAAGCGCACCAGCAACCATGGTATCAAGTAACATGACTAAATAGCATGGATCTTCTGAACTCCTCAGTTGACATGTTGCAGCCAAAGATATGTTTAAACAATCTAAGATGCCTCTTATCCATCGGCACCTTGGGTGGTCCTTACCCCTGCTACCAGCAACCATATCTTCCATTATTAATTTGTCCATGTTATGGTATGTCTCTTCATATGGCCACAAATATTTGCTTTCTTATATGTATATGCAGTCAAATCCCAGTAAAACACCTTGGTTCGGACCGACCAAATATTTATATAATAACATAAATTCGCTATATACAGTACAAATACTAAATATAACTCGCAATTTTGTAAAGTGTTGTTAAATAGAGAAATATGTTATAAGAGAATGCACTATAGAGGGAAAATATACAATGTTCCGAAATGCATGCCAAAAGTAAGCTTCGAAAAGATCAAAGTATTCGGGAGACTACCTGTACAGACTACCAGCGTAGTCTATACATATGGGAATTACACAATTACACGGAAGAATCTACTTTCAACAAATGCAATGCTGAATGCTACATCAATATAGACTAAAATCTGTAAACCGAAACAGACACATTGATGTGTTAGAAAATAATTTTGGAGAAAGTCGGAAAGGCGAAAAAATGACACTTTCAATTGGAATTCCGTTTAAACCACATTTTATTGTAAATTCTTTATTTTGTATGAAGCTATCTTTGCTTGCAACATTCTACAGCTCTGTTGAGCTTCTTCCATCTGATGTTGTCGTTATCCAAACAGAACACGCTGATATTAAATAGAATACCAAGCAAAACGATAGACATTTAAAACAGAAAACCAGAGAAAGAAACAGCTAGTTTGAAAACATTTATTTTTATTGTTTTCAAAGAAAAACAAAATAGCGAAATGAAGACAGTAAACAACAAAACAACATTAAAGGCGACCCAAAAAAAATTAAAATAATCGAGTTGGTAAATGGAGATATCGCGTTCTCGAATACCATAAAAGTAGCGCTTCTTTTTACTTTGCCAAATTACACTTTCCCCGAGCTTAAAGAATGACATTCTTTATTTTTCTGTTCATTTGCAATTATATCTCCCGAAATTCCAAAATGGTCCAACACTTTTTTCTACCTATTTTTTTAAATAAATGTTTTCCTCAAACTGCAATTTCACGCTACTTTTCTTAATCATTTGCAACCACATTTTCTCAATCTCCAATGCATTTCTCACTATTTTTTTCTTCCACTAGCAAAATGAGTTTTCTCACCCTCACCCTAGCATCGATTTATGCTTTTTTATTCTCTTGTTAAAATCACGTTGAATCATGAATTGCATTTCATGGTCTAAAGTAACTTTCCCTCATATAGTCAACGTAGTCAAATATAAAATGTTGCTTATCAATTCCATGTCTTGCGTACCTTTCTTTACATAACGTAGTCAAATACGAAATGTTTTATCAATTCTTGGTCTAAACGTAACTTTACATCATATAACGTTGTCAGTTATGAAATGTTTATCAATTCCTGGTCTAATTTGTTTACTAATGGTTTTGTCTCATATGGTCGAGGCCCGCTTCTTTCAACCTAGGACTGGTGTCCATATTGGTTATATCAGGGAGTTCCTGGTCTAAACGTAACTTTACCTCATATAACGTAGTCAAATACGAAATGTTTATCAATTTCTGATCTAGCGAAACTTTCCTTCATATAACGTTGTCAGTTATGAAATATATATAATAATTCCTAGCCTACAGTAACTTTCCCTCATACAATGTTGTCAAATATGAAATGTTTTATGAATCTCTGGTCTAAACGTAACATCCCCACAATTAACGTAGTTAAATATGAAATGTTACTAGCAATTCCTGGTCTTAGGTAACTTTCTCTCATGTATCGTAGTCAAATATGAAATGTTGCGATCAATTTCTAGTGACGTAACTGTCTCTCACATAACGTTGTCAAATAAAAATTTTTTTATCAATTTCTGGTCTAGCGAAACTTTCTAGCGAAACATATAACGTTGTCAATTATGAAATATATATAAATTCCTAGCCCACAGTAAATAATGTTGTCAAATATGAAATGGTTTATCAATTCCTGGTCTAAACGTAACTTTTCCCTCATATAACGTTGTCAAGTATGAAATGTTTTATCAATTTCTGGTCTAAACGTAACATTCAAACAATTGACGTAGTCAAATATGAAATGTTACTAGCAATTTCTGGTCTAAACGTAAAATTCCCACAATTAACGTAGTCAAATATGAAATGTTACTAGCAATTCCTGGTCTTATGTAACTTTCTATCATGTATCGTAGTCAAATATGAAATGTTACTAGCAATTCCTGGTCTTATGTAACTTTCTATCATGTATCGTAGTCAAATATGACATGTTACTAGCAATTCCTGGTCTTAGGTAACTGTCTCTCAGATAACGTCAAATATGAAATATTTATCAATTCCTGGTAGAGCGAAACTTTCATTCATATAACATAGTCAAATATGAAATGTTGTTTATCAATTCCTAGTCTTACGTAACTTTCTCACAATTAACGTAGTCAAATATGAAATGTTGATAGCAATTCCTGGTCTTACGTAACTACCTCTCATATATCGTAGCCATGTATCGTGGTCAAATTTGAAATCGTTCTTATCAGTACCCAGTCTTACATAATGTAATAAAATATGAAATGCTATTCATAAATGTCTTCCGTATAAACTGAAATAAGTAAAATAGCATACTACGGCTAGTTAAAATAATTTTACGTACCGATAAGTCTTCACTAGAACAATATTCTTTGGTAGCATCCAATCCGAAGGAAGAAATGTGCAAATATTTTAGTAAGTGTCCATGTTTTATATTCGTAAATTGCTACTGAAAATATGCTTACATTAATCAGGTGTAATTAGCTTTACCGATAGTATATCTATCTATCTATAATATGTGCCCCTTGTTTGCCTTAGGGGTAGAAGAGTTCTCTGCAAATGAGTTTCCTTTGTGTTGTTTGTAAGCATGTATTTGTTGTATTTGCTGATAGTGGTAAATATTGTAAATATTGGTAAATATTTTTTTTTCATTTGCGTAAGTTTTGAAGTCGATAATTCTGCGAAACACGTCCTTAACTATGTATATTTGCTCCGACATTTTCCAGTTCTTTCTTATCAATTACAACTTTCAGACTGGATTTGACTTTTTGCAAAATCTCTAGTCCTAAAATGCCAGAATTGATCGTGAGGTCCTGAATACAACACAGTTCTCTCAATAAAAAAAACACATTTGCTCGTATGCACTGTGAAATTTTCGGTTGACAGTCCATGCATGATTCACATCCATAGAAACGTGTGTACACATTATCAAAAATCCAGGTAGAGATTAGGCAAAACTCACTTGATTTTATAATAACCGCCATCATTATCGACTTTTCTCTCAGAAGTAGATTAGACCCGACAAAGTGGTAAACGATACAGGTCCACCATTAGCTATTCGCTTTTCGTGGACGGCATTTCCAAGACGAATTATTTTAAGGGTAATTTAATATGTCTGGGTCCTGGTATGAGGACTGTGTGTGTCTCACGAGTATTGAAATGCCCTCAGCCATTTTTGGCAGTAGTGAAACGGTGTAAATCTGCTTGGTTTGGACATGTAACGAGACACGGAATCTTTTCTAACATTATTGTTCAAGGAACAGTTGAAGGTAGAAGGAGATGGTGTGATAAGATATTCATAGCTTGAGAACATCAAGGAATTGTCTGGTCATGATTTTTCGCACCTCGTGTGAATGGCTGAAGACAAAGATATTCTTCTTCTCCTCCTCCGATCAGTTTCCTTATATCAGAAGTCTATCAAGGCAGTGGGCCGCCTTCATGAATTCAGTCGTCAGTAGAAGGTTCTCACAGTAGCCCCACATCTTCACCTTCTCATCTGTTTCTTGGGGCCATATAACTTAATTGGTTTTATCTGTTGCTCTACTCTGTTTAATCCCGGGTCATCAGTACTCAGAGTCATTATCTGTAGAATCCGGAGATCCTTCTTCCTGGCGATACACCACAGGGACAGCACCACACGTGTAACGTATCTGAGCATAGTCATTAACTGTATGGTGTGTACATGTCCCGTTTACTGCTTATTCGTCCACATACGTTCTGGCTTACATCGCCACTCTAAAACAGACAGCAGCCTATGTCATAGAATCCGAAGTCCCAACCTGACTGAGTGATGACCAACAGACAGCAGCCTATGTCATAGAATCCGAAGTCCCAACCTGACTGAGTAATGACCAACAGACAGCAGCCTATGTCATAGAATCCGAAGTCCCAACCTGACTGAGTAATGACCAACAGACAGCAGCCTATGTCATAGAATCCGATGTCCCAACCTGACTGAGTAATGACCAACAGACGGCAGCCTATGTCATAGAATCCGAAGTCCCAACCTGACTGAGTAATGACCAACAGACAGCAGCCTATGTCATAGAATCCGAAGTCCCAACCTGACTGAGTAATGACCAACAGACAGCAGCCTATGTCATAGAATCCGATGTCCCAACCTGACTGAGTAATGACCAACAGACGGCAGTCTATGTCATAGAATCCGAAGTCCCAACCTGACTGAGTAATGACCAACAGACAGCAGCCTATGTCATAGAATCCGAAGTCCCAACCTGACTGAGTAATGATCGCCGAAGAAGAATATCGCCACTCCATATTTGGAGGCCGTTCCACTATCGGCCACCTGTGGACACGCCTTGTAGGGGTCGGTAGCCCCTTCCCCCCTCCCAATGGGACAGAGATATATGCAGAGCTTTTTGTGTTGATGTCTCCAAGGGGTACCCATACGACCGTAACATGGTATAGATCTTATTATGATATGCATTTTTTAAATCAATGCACAGCATGGATTATTATTATTATTATTGTGGTTATTGTTGCTATTGTTATTATTATTATTGTTATTATTATTATTATTATTGTGGGCATCTTTACACATTTTCTGTATTTTGTGTGTCAGGACACTGGTTACAATCAACCTCATATATATATATATATATATATATATATATATATATATATATATATATATATATATATATATATATATATATATATCAACTCGGTAGAATCAGTCGCAGCTACTCAATCCCATGTATGTTGATAGTACTCTCTTCACAGCTGATGACATTGATGCCGATGTCAACTACGGAATCTCAAAGGTGACTGTTGCATTTGGCAGACCGCGCAACAACGTGCTGGAACTGAATGGCATTCTATTTATCTATCTTCCCTTCCTCTTTTACCCTTTACGGGAGTCGATGGAGATACAATGTTCTGGTTTTCGCTTATCTGGCAGCTTCAGATAATGTTATTTGGTGTTTGTGTAATGTCTCTCTGATGTTGTCGATCCAGCGTACTCTAGGTCTACCCATGGCTCTTCGTTCTGCTTCTCCTCTCTTCATATATGCTTTATAAACTAATGAATCACGTGGCATTCTTTCTAGATGACTAAACCATTGCATTTGTTGATTGTGTATGTATTGTAGAATTGATATGACACCCACTCTTTCTCTTATGACCTCGTTTCTAATTATGTGTCTCCTGGTCACTCCTGTGGCTTTTCTCAGACATCTCATCCCTGTTGTAACCAGCTGTCTTTTATGTGTTGTTGTTAAGGACCACGTTTGACATTCGTAGCACAGAGTTGGAATGAAGATACTTTTGATAAGATGGTTTTTGTTGTTGTCATTGGTTGTATTTTGTATTGCAATAAAGGGGATAATTGTGCCAATATTTGAATCGCTTTGCTACAACAAATGTCTATTTCGGTGTCCATCTTGCAATCTAACTATTTGCGCCTAAGTATTTCAAGATGTTTGTTTTATGACTTGATTTTCCACTGATATATTTAGATTGTGTGTATCCTTTCCTACTGCCATGGTTTCTGTTTTGTCGATGTATGTATGTTGTTGTTCTTGCACTCAATGTCCATGGATGTTAGAAGACGTTGAAGTGGTTGTTAAACTCGATTTTTAGTAGGATGTAGTCCAGAAAACTGACATGTGTTGCCGTGTGACCGTCTTATTTTTCGTCAATAGTCAGACATTGACGGCATGAAATATAACCCAAAAAAAACATTGAGTCAGACAAAAACCACTAGATAACTAATTCAACCAGACAATCACAGAAATAAAAGAAAACAACAAGAATAAAAACAGAGCAACCTCAAACAAACGGAGTAAAACAAGGTAATTCCAACAAACAAATGAAATCGTTACCAATATCAAAGACAGGCAACAAATCAAGAAGCAAATGCAATCAACACGCAATCAGACTAATGTAATAATAAATATTCACATCAATAGACATATGCTCAGCGCCACACTCCTCATCACAACCTCACACGTCATCACAACCACTCCATCACAACCACACACCTCGTCACAACCACACTCATTATCATAATCACACTTCTCATCATAACCACATTCATCATCACAATCACACTCCTTGTCACAATCGCACTCCTCACAATACTCACAATACCCACACTTCTCATCACAACCTCACTCCCCATGACAACCACACTCCTCATCACAACCACACTCCTCATCACAACCACACTCCTCATCACATCATCTCTCCTATCACTCAACTTTAAACTGTTCCAATTTTAGGTGGCCGTATACAATTGAAAGACATTCATGTTGGATTACCACCGATGGAATTATCGGTCGATATCTTTGCTGTTGTTGGGGTAGTGTAGTTCCAGCGCCCCAGCACTACTATACAGGGAAATTGAATTAAATCCAATAAGAGTGGCCGAGAAAACACCCTAAAACAAAATAAGTAAAATGAGAAGTGAACGAGTGAGGAAAAACAAGAACGAGTGATACAAAGAAATGAACGAGCGACAGAAAGAGACATTAGTGAGGCTTAAAAAAATCAAGAAATATACGAGACAAAATAACGCATGGACAAAGTGGGACAGAACAAAAAAATGAGTTGGAGAAAATCCAAGACCAAAAATCCAGTAACGAGTATTAGAAAAATCAAGGGACGAGTATTATTGAAAAATTCAGGACGAGTAAGACGTAAACAATATGGGAAGAGTAAGATTGAAAATGTTTGGGACTAGTTAAAAAAGAAAAAACCCACAGGGACGAATTAGTCAGAAAAACTCCTGGGACGAGTCAGTAAGGAAAAACTTCTAGGGGGAGTCAGTAAGAATAACTACAGGGATGAGTAGGTACGAAAAACAGGGATAGTCAATAGGAAAAACTCCTGGAACCAGTCAGTAAGAAAAACATATGAGACGAGTCAGTAAAAAAAAAAACTACAGGAGCGAATCAGTAAGAAAAATTCATGGAACGAGTCACGAAGAAAAACTCCTGGCACGAGTCAGTAAGAAAAACTACAGGCACAAGTTAGTAAAAAAAACAAAAACTCCAGGAACAGTTGGTTAGGAAAAGCGCCAGGGACGAGAATAAAGTAGGTCATGGTTAGGTTCTTATATCATTCGTCACAATCATGAAAACGAAAAGACAAAGTGAAATTTATAGGTCAAGATATCAAACATCTACAGTTTCTCACTCAAGAACGGACCTGGTATCGCTGCGTGTCCGTCTGAGAATAGTTTTAAGGCTGATACACCAACGACTTTCGTTTTTGCCTTTAGCATACGTTTAATATATGTTAGTATGGTCTTATTCTTCTTGACAGACGGTCTGAAGCAGACACGTATCCATTGATATTTTCTTCCTCGCAAACGAAGTGAGTATGGCAATGAAAAAATCAATTAGGTTTGTTGTTTGAGAGGCCTAAGATGACCGAGGAGTCAAATCAGGGCTTAGAAAAAAAAACTGTTGCAATGTGAACATAAATGAAGACGGTCTTGAGATGAGAAAAACGGTCCGACCTCTTTTGTATTTGTTTCTGATTTTTCGAACTGTCTGCAGTATTCTACTCTTTTCAAAGTCTGTAATACACGCTCTGATCTGACCGTGACAAGACATGTGGTCAAGAGATGTTCTTTCCGTAGAGCTTGGGTCAAGTACCTATTGTAATTGTGTGAGTACAAGCTAGACCTTTTCTGCTAAATAAAAATCTGAAGCCAGTTAACGGGATTTAAACCAGGTCCGTTCATCTAGCACCAATTCGCCTTGCAACTTGAGTCAACACCGTTTCAAAATTGGACAACACAACATCTCTAAATAAATGTTATCTTAGTCAAGACTTCCAACATATATGTTCTCAAGTTACTATGAATATGGACCGGTCGATCGAAAAACAGACAACACACACTGCGAAATAATCAGATGTAAAATCATTTACATACCTGTACAGTGTGTGTGTTGTTTTCATTATCATGGTAACTTGAGACTATACACGCTGAAAGTAAGTCTTAGGGTGGGGGTGGTTGAGGAATGAGTTACTGAACCTAGCTGATCAAACGTATGGGAGACTTTGAATGACGACAAGAAAATATCCGCGAAGCATGGATCAAACGTATCAGTCAAGAGAAATGATATTGTCAACATACCCAACAATTTATAACACTTGAGTAGGATGTGCCCATAGTTTTAAAAAAGGACAATTAAATTTGTTTTTACTGTGAGAAGAACCACGACCTGGCTCATGTCACGACCTGTGGACTGATGACCCAGGAGGTCGATTGTGATTATTACCGTGCGTTTCATTGGTCAGCCTTTGTTATTTTTTGCGGGAGACTCCAATTATATAAATAGTGTCCAACGAATAGCCAGAAAATAATAAAAAAATCGCACAGAATAAAGCCATGTTTACTTTTTACAGTTATGTCTTATAGTACTCTCATTGGTCACGGAAGAACCCTAAGTACGTGTGTCACATGATGACTGCTCTGTGGATGTTGATGTTACACGTCATTGTCAGCCCGTTTTCTTTACGATAGCGTTTCGTAGTTCGCCTGTGTTCCAGTTCACGTAAGGAACAGAATCGCCTACACTTTCGTTCTAAATATATGGAGTTTACCATTCACTTAAATCATTTATAACTTGTAGTACGTTAGTTACATAATATGCAGCAGTGGTTCTCAAACATTTCTCCTTAGCTCCCATATCTTTGAGTGAAACTTCTTCCGTGATCTTTCCTGAAGACATACTATAATGTTATGAAATATTTCCCCTGCTCTGATTTCCCTAGATGTAACCGTTACTCCCAAACTTCCCTTCGTGACCCAACCCAGGAAAAAAGTTGGCACCAGAAACGTAGTCTTCACTAAAAAGGAAGGGGTTTACCTTTTTAAAAAAGGCCTGTCGCATAATTTCGTGTGTAATTTGCATTAATTCTAATTTATTTTCATGCGATTGTTTAAAGTGACCTTTATTTAGAATATGTTAATAATACTCACTTGGGAGACAGGTAATGGAGTTCTACTGGAATAAAACTGACACACTATCACTGTGGATGCCTACATTAATTAATATAGTATACACAACAAAACACAGAATATAATCATACAAATGACAATACACAGGACATAATCGACGTTTCGGAACAAAAGACCTTTTTCAATATACGCACATAACATACAAACATAAAAATACCACAAGTAGAAATGAATACACCACAACAAGCGTGTCCGAGTGAAATATAGTAGTGAGATAACGGAAGGATACGAACAGGAAGTACACAAAGACGATAATATAGGTGGAACGAGAGGAACAAAACGATGACGTAAATGACGGCACAAAATGAATATAAAGACAAAGACTGATCCGACCGAGAACTAAGCAAAAGAGTGGTCGGAATTGAGTTATAATGGCTTGATGGTACCCAACTCAAAAATGATACGATTTTCTAGGGCGTACCTAGATCTATCATCAGTGGTGCAGGTTCTGATGGTAGTGACCTGAATGTCAAGGACACCACGGTGGCTATCACCGTTGAAGTGATTTGCCACAAGAGTGTGTGTTCTGTGTTTAATGGCATGCAGGTGGTTACAGAAGCGGCCGCTCAAACTAAGGCCAGTCTCACCGATATATTGCTTACCACAGCGTTTACATATGCTCACGTAAATAACATTACGGGATTCACATGTAAAGGCCTCATCGATGGAGAAAGTGGCCTTGGGAAATGAGATAGAGCGCATCTTAACCACATAAGGACATGTTTAGCAACGACCGCGTGAGCAACGAACGGTACCAAAATGGTTAGGTGCAGAAGACCTGAGGTGGCTGTGGACCAAAATGTCCTTCAGATTTTTGTCGCGCCTATAGGCCACCCGAGGTAAGTGGTGGAAAGCGGCACGAGTGTCAGGATCAGACTGGAGAAGAGAATAATGTTTAAGCAGGAAGCGACGGACAGTCGAGTTATGGGATGGAAGGTAAGAACAAGTTTAACCCTATCAGAGGAGGAGGAAGAACCCTGGGAATTATTCAAAGTATCAAGGTGATATAGCTGGCGTACACGGAGCCAAGCCAATGAAAGACTGATGTCGGGGAACGAACGTCTACGGAAGAACTCAATCATCTCAGCGGATATGTCGAGAAAGTTGTAGACATCGCTACATAAGCGAAGGCGAAGAAGCTGTGAGTAGGGTAGAGAGTTGCGACAGGCGGGAGGATGAGAAGAAATGGAAAGTAGAAAGCCATATGCTTTCTGCTCATTTATCAAGGCCACATTCTCCATCGATGATGCCTTTACATGTGAATCCCGTAATGTTATTTACGTGATCATATGTAAACGCTGTGGTAAGCAATATTCCTGTGGCTAATCACTTCAACGGCGATGGCCACCGTGGTGTCCTTGACATTCAGGTCACTGCCATCAGATCCTGCACCACTGATGATAGATCTAGGTACGCCCTAGAAAATCGTCTCATTTTTGAGTTGGGTACCATCAAGCCATTTGGACTCAATTCCGACCATTATTTTGCTTAGTTCTCGGTCGGATCAGTCTTTGTCTTTACTCATTTTATACCGTCATTTACATCATCGTTTTGCTCCTCTCGTTCCACCTATATTATCGTCTTTGTGTACTTCCTGTTTGTATCCTTCCGCTATCTCACTACTATATTTCACTCGGACACGCTTGTTGTGTGGTGTTCATTTCTACTTGTGGTATTTTTATGTTTGTATGTTATGTGCGTATCTTGAAAAGGGTCTTTTGGTCCGAAACGTCGATTATGTACTGTGTATTGTCATTTGTATGATTATATTCTGTGTTTTGTTGTGTATACTATATTAATTCATGTAGGCATCCGACAGTGATAGTGTGTCAGTTGTTTTCCAGTAGGACTCCATTACCTGTCTCTCCCACGTGAGTATTATTTTCATTTTGTTCTACTAGCAGTACCACCTTTTATTGATTAGAATATGTTAGAGAAAGGATGGGTAGTCTGTCTTTTGGCTACATTTCTAGTGCTAAACTTCATGTTCATGATTTCCAAAGGGTGGGGGGGGGGTGTGGGGTAGAAAGTTCGAACACCCCAAATCTCCTTATCTACGGGTTTGTTTGAACCCTCGTGGGGTCGGGAGTCATATGGGCTACGCTCTATAAGGACCGCTCTAATATATTTATAAATATCAAGAAGCAAACACAATCTGACAACATAATGAAATAATCAAGATACAATCACACACAAAGGTAACATCATTTTACCTTCCATCGGGTTGTGATAGATTAGATAATTATTGTCAATCTTCTTCTGCTTCCTGTAGAGGGCGCTGTACATAAACAAATTCAGTCGAAATTTCCGACTTCGTTGGTGACGCCGTAAATGATACTGGGAAGTCGCATTGCTAAATTTAGTGGAAGAGCTTGTTTTTAAATTGATCAATGTAGATCTTTCATATTCACGAGAGCTTTGCGGTTGAATTTTGCTGACTGTGTGTTTTTTTAGATTCAAGTTCTGAGAAATTGTATCTGCTTCTATCGTGTTCCAAACATGATCGCTTCTGAGCGTGAGAATGTCTCCAAGTTTGTTAGTGGTCGAAGAGTTTCTTGAACTGCAGGAAACTCGATCACTCAGCAATTCAAGACATTTACAACCTGGGTTATTGTATATCTGTCTTTTGAAATAACTACTATTTAGACCATAGCATCCGTCGGCGATGTAATTTCCGTTAAGCCGATTCAAAATCTCCAGGTCATCAAGCACACGGCTCGCTGTAGTGATAGGCATTATCGTTGACCTTAACACTTCTAGCTCTGAAAGATGTCCTTGTGTGGTCAATGACTGTGTTATTTCTATGGCAGCCCAAGCATACGTGAGTGGTGGTTACTGATCGATTAACTTCCAACATGTCGAAATTGTTTATTAACTAAATGATTTCACTCACATTTTCCTTCAATCTTTTCGTTTCCAAATTGATAATAATCTACATATATCACTATAGAACTAACAGTGCGTATATAGAACTAACAGTGCGTATATAGAACTAACAGTGCGTATATAGAACTAACAGTGCGTAGTGAAGAGTAAAACGTATATCACTATAGAACTAACAGTGCGTATATAGAACTAACAGTGCGTATATAGAACTAACAGTGCGTATATAGAACTAACAGTGCGTAGTGAAGAGTAAAACTTATATCACTATAGAACTAACAGTGCGTATATAGAACTAACAGTGCGTATATAGAACTAACAGTGAAGAGTAAAACTTATATCACTATAGAACTAACAGTGCGTATATAGAACTAACAGTGCGTATATAGAACTAACAGTGCGTATATAGAACTAACGGTGCGTAGTGAAGAGTAAAACGTATATCACTTTAGAACTAACAAGTACGTGGCCAAGTATAAAAATCCCTGAACAGAAGCAGTATTCATAAAAACGTAACAATTACAATATAATTTAATAATAATTTCATCCTATATTATAATGTATATATGTCTCGCAATTAGAAGATCTACGAGCAGAATAAAAACAAGACTTCATACGTGACGATTTTGATTATCGCCGTGATTTTCGTTGGTCACTATGTATATACTTCGTGTCGACTGCCAATGCCGATCTACGAGCAGAATAAAAGCAACCCTTCATACGTGACGATTTTGATTATCGCCGTGATTTTCGATGGTCACTATGTATATACTTTGTGTCGACTGCCAATGCCGATCAACGAAATGTACGGAAATAATCGAAAACATGACGCACGAAGGATTGTTTGATTCTGCTCGCAGGTGTTTTATAGCGAGAGTCACGTTATAAGACAGAGGTAAGTATAGTTTTAATGATGGCGAGCCGGAAAGACGTTTTTTTTTTTCTTCGTGGTATGTTGCTAAAAATCGTATTTCTCTTATTAAGGAGCTCTAAGTAATGTTTTCAGTCTTACAAATGCAAAATCAGTACTAGAGTCACTACAATTAAATAAACTACCAGAGTTAAAAGAAGGTATTGTACATAGCGCAACATCAATATAGAAACATTCAGCAATGACAGCAATGAATTCCATCTCACTGTGGAATAGTAGGAAATGAGAGAGTTGATCAACTGAACAAGGAAAGTACTAACATGCAACAACCATATGTACCACTATCACAAAAGCTATCACAAAAGAAATCCAAGCAAGCAATTTGGAATGAAAATCAACATAGACAAAACAGAAGTAATGAATATTGCAAGAGAAAAGGAGAACATCAACATACAGATAAACAATAAACAACTAAAACAAGTAGATGAATTCAAATATCTGGACAGCACATTGAGATATGACAACAAACAAGAAGCAGAAATAAACGCAAGATGTAATAAGGCCTGTCAGATCATTGGTCAATTAACACCTTTACTAAGAAACAAAGAGATTACACTAGAAACAAAGTGCGCTTTTCAACACCATTTTCTTACCAACATTGTGTTATCAGTGTCAAACTTGGACATTAGATTCTAGACCAATACATAAGATTAACACCACTGAAATGAAATGTGTGAGACGTATGATTGGAGTTAGCTTGAGAGACAAAATCAGAAATGAAACACTAAGGAAACAATTAGGGATCAAGCCAACAATAGAATACATACAGAAACAACAAGTTAAATGGTACGGCCACATAACCAGACAGAAAGAGCATAGTATTATCCCAAAAAACACTTAACAAATGATACGAAAACAGTCGACCTTTTGGACGCCCTCGTAAAAGGTGGATAGATAGTGTATTAGAGACACTCGGAAATATAACAGCAGAGGAGGCAAATAGAAGGGCAAAATACCGTACACTCACTCTTCCCTCAACACCGAAAGGTACATGAGGACAGAAAGTATAAGAAGAAAGAAATCCATGATAAAGGCACAACGAAAGCTTAACTTATGTTCACGGGATGACTACCACCTACTAAACAGACATGAATAGGTCATCACATTTTGACTCAGAACTGGACACAACAAACTAAACAACCATATGTACACATAATATTTAATTGATAGATTAGCAAAATGAACATGTGGTCAAGCAAACCAAATTTCATATCATGAACATATCCTTCAAGAATGTGCAAACTATGACACACTGTGGTGCACCCACTGACCTTCTGAAACCCCTATGAAGATTAAACTGTATGGTACAAAACAGGAAATTGAAAACATTGTCCAATATATACAAGAAACAACACTGCATATATATATCATCAACGAAAGAAAAGGCTTCCAGAGCTGTGAGACCTATGCATATAGTGCATTTAAATCTTTCTGGCAAGCTTATCAAATCTTTTATTATACAAACTTCATATTTATAAATCCTTCAGTCTACAAACTTCATATTTATCAAATCTTTCAATATACAAACTTCATATTTATCAAATCTTTCAATATACAAACTTTATATTTATCAAATATTTCAATTTACAGGCTTTTTACTTCTCCAATCTTTCAATTTAAACACTTCCTAGTAATCAATTATTTCAATTTACAGACTTCATATTTATCAAAACTTTCAATTTACAAATCAAATATTTATAAAAATCTTTCAATTTACAAATATATTTATCTAAACATTCACTGTACAAACCAAATCCAATCTTTCAATTTACGAACCCCATATTTCTAAAATATTCCAATTTATACACCTCCTATTAATTAATTCACAGCTTTCATATTTATAACAACTTTCAATTTACAAACCAAATATTTATCAAAAATTTCTTTCAATTTACGCACATCATATATATATATAAATTATGTGGCCCTTGTTTGCCTATCGTAGTCAGGGGTAGAAGAGTTCTCTGGAGATGGCCTTCTTGTATGCTGTTTGTAAGCTTGTTCCTATGGCTTCATTAAATTATGTGGTCCATCCTTTACATGGTCTGCCTCTAGCTTTATAGCCGTGATGTCTACGTTTCATAGTTATCTGTGGCATGCTCTCTGTTGGTAGTCTGGAAGTGTGTGAAAATCACTTGATCTGTTATCTTTTGATGTGTTCCAATGCTGGTATTGTTTTGACTATCTGTCTGAAGTTATTGTTTCTAATTCTATTTCTTAATAACACTCCGAGTATTCATCGTAGGCATGTCATTTCTGCTGTCACTATTTTTCTTTTGTCGTGTGCTGTCATTGTCCAGATCTGACACTGGTAGCACAGTGATTGGATAATAATAGTCTTGTATAATATAACTGTAGTGTATAAGGTTACATTTGTGTTCTTAAGAATACGTGTCCCTTGTCCTAGGATCCACTATGTTTTGTTGCATCTATTTTTTATCTCTTTGCTGTTTTTTCCTTCACTCGATATAATGCTTCCTAAGTATTATATAATATCAAACCCTTCAATATACAAACCTAAACAAAAATGTATTACCTAACTTCTGTTTTTTTTCGATCCTATATTTTGCAGCCTTCATATTCATAAAAACTGTAACTCTATTGACTTCATATTTATAAAAATCGTTCAATTTACTGATTCATTTGTATTAAAACTTTCAGTTTACTATCTAAACATATATAAACATTTTTATTTTGACTTCATAGTTACAGATTTTTTTATATTTATTGACTTCAAATCGATAACATAATTCAATTTCATGACTATAGTTATACAATTATCCCATTCACTGACTTCACATTCATAAAATTAATCAAAACAATGTCTCAATTTTTATAAAATAATCTAATTGACACGATATTAAATTGTTAAATCAATTTAATGACTTTATATTTATAAAATAATTCACTGACTTATTTATAAAATAGTTCAATTCACATACTCGATACTTTAACAAATATGCAACTATAACTAAATGTCTCTTGCAAGAAGTACAAATACGTAAGTTCCGAAAAGCTCAAAATGTGAATGATAAACCGGCATGAACGGGGTAAGCAATAGTTTACGTATATACGAGAAACAGAAGAGCAGAGTGGCAACGTTGCATCAGTTCGTCCTTTTCACACCACCCAAACCCCGCGTTTCTGACGTAAGCGGCAGTGTTAGCCTCTTCTGCGCAAGACGCTACCAGAGCCGGTGCCAAACGACATGCATTTGGGAAAACCAATGAAACTCTAGCGATAGGTTGGTCGGAAAGGGCAACAAGAACCGAAGGAAATTAGCGACAATTTAAAACGATTGATAATTGCCCACGGCACGAGACGCTTCAGCGCATTGTAATATTATCGCTTCCATGTAATATAGATAGGGAGTTTGTGGTCGAGTGGTTAGAACGCGTCTCATAACCTTAGGTTCAAATCACGTTAAGGAATGGATTATTATTTTTCAGAGGTAAAAATGAAGTACACAGTAGTGTCAACTGCTACAGCATGGCGGCTTCTATTACGAAGCTAACATCCTAACTGCACTCTTTAATAGTAACGCACGCAATCAGCAATATCAAAGAGAAACAAACACTAAACATGCAAATATATATTTATATCTACGATGTGAACGTCAATACTCATTCGTTCTTACTCATCTTTTTTTTACTGTGAATTTATTTTTTATACAGGCATTTTGGTCGAAACGTCGATTTGTGTGTGTTACTATGTGTTTTTCCATTGATTAGCAAATCGGCATTACACTGTTCCACGTTTCGCCTCTTGGATTTCGGTTGTGCTGCAGTGAGCACATATTATCGATCTTCCGACATAAAAATGCATGGAGCTATACTGCAACAAGCAGAACATACCTGTATCTTGGACACATAATTACAAATGGTGGTAGATGTGAAACGTAAGTTAAGGAGAATTATGATGGTGGCCTTATGTGTCTTTACAGAGGTTCAGAAAGTAGACCAGTGCAAAATTCCATGTGAATTGTGAGACCCACAAATTATGTATAGTGCCAAAACATATAGTCCCTGCGTTTCATATATGATTGCTAGTCAGGGCATGGTTTATGGAGGCCTTATCTATTTACACCAACCCTTCTATCTGATCGGTTAATTAATTCAAATGCAATATCAGTACGTTTGGAAGCAAGCAGAAATATGAGATTTCAGAAGATAATTACATACACCGTCCACTACCTTAGAGTCTCCCCTCCGGATTTTCTGTCAATTTTTCTCCCTTAACCCGAGTCACTACCGTGCTAACCCGCTAGACAGTGGGGATTTTGTGGACCCCATAAAGATGACTAAAATGTGACCTTGAAAATGTGGTCAGCTTTGGTACTTGACCTGTAATTTAAGCAAAAAGGGTATAGGCGTGTTTACATGCAGACAGGAAAGCATGGTAGATCACACGAAGAGTCCTGTCAGGACAAAGTTATCATACGGTTACAATTAGCCAATTTCCGAATGCTGACGCCAAACTTCCGCAGGCGAGAGATTACATGATTTGTGCACATGGTCTTATATTTACATGTCCTCCGTGATTTTACAACTAAAAAGTATGCAGTTGGTGTCGTTTTCTTACAATGTCATATTGCTATGATCTTTTTTAGATGTTAGAAATGCGTTATCCCTTTAAAAAATTGATTTACGATAAGAGTATGACATTTTATGAGCCGTAGGTGTATCGACAAATTTCCTGCAAATGGGTTCCAGCAAGCTATTTTGTCAGTTATTGTAAATTATCCATCGTTTATTCAAATGAGCACACATCTATGAACTGTTTTCTTCATTTTGACGTCGGTTTTATAAATATGCATGAGATGTTGCATACTATATGTTCACCAGTTGAAAAAAACATAAGAAACATGGCCACATTTTTTCCCGACGCCATGCCGACTAAAATTATTGGAGGTACTTTAAATATACTACTTTACAAAATTTGATATGCGTTTTTATTATTGTATATAAACACAAATAAGATATGTAAGGCGTATTAATATGTTGTTAATGTTTACTATTTAGAAAAAGATGTTATCTGATGGCATTAAGGGGTACTATACCTAAATAAGGGTCTACATATTTAGCGAAAACAGGAACGAAACATTTGCAAATATACTAAAAATGGGAGAAAAAATTGTGTTCTCAGTGAATGTATAATTATTTCCCTGGCGATAATACTCTAAATACAAGCCCGGTGTTTATTATTTACACACCAGCTCAATCTGCTTTTTAACAGTGCAGTACTAGCTAATATTTAGTATGTTAAGATAGCATGTCCACTAAGTATATATCTTTGCATCTGGGAGCACTCCTTAAACGGTTATAACGAATTTATCAGTCGAATCACAATTACGGCAACCATTTTGTAAATAGGAATACAGTGGTAGAGTGATGTCACAAATTATTTAAAATTTCGGATAGGCGCAGGTTTTTTAAAAAGTGCAAATTGTAGACCCTTATTTAGGTATAGTATCCATTATGATTATTATACTGTAAAGAAAATTTCACGAATTTACGTCATATTGTTGCCGAGTTCCCGGGTTTCTGAACATTAGGGAACATTTTCATAAAGACAATGGTTATAGCCATTGTCCTTATCTCCAGATAAAGGCCATCTCCAGAGAACTCTTCTACCCCTGACGTCGCAAGGCAAACAAAGGCCACGGCGTATATATAGATAGATATAATGGTTATGGCGCCACAGAAATGAACATATGTATTCACAATCAGTGTATTTTCTATTGCGTTATATGGTTGTGAGAGTTTGGTACTCACTGCGAACATGGAGAAACGGTTACTGGTATTCGAATACAAATGTTACAGACGAATTATACTAATCTCATATAGAGAGCATAAGACAAATGTGTACGTAAAAAAAAAATAGAGATGTAAATAAGTTCACAAGAACGATTACTTTCAATAGTGAAACGACAAAAATCTGTATCGTTTGAACATGTGAGCTGACATGATTCCTTGTAAAAAGAAAAACAATATTAAAAGGAACGGACGAATGTGGAATAATCAGAGGTCAAAAGAAAAGCATGGACAGACAACATCAAAGACTGGACAGGACACAACTTTTTCTCACTAGTCCGCATCGTTGAATTTAAAAACCACTGAATTGTGTTGGTGCATCCAATGTGGTATCCCTACGACCCTGACGTGTTACGTGTTTATAGATAGATAAAAACGTAGAGGAACGTTATTTTATAAAGACGATTTTTCTGTCGTTATAGCACTGAACACTTGTATTCACAATAAGTTATACCAATTTTATATACTTTGTAAATATATACAATTTAAGGACCAGAATGCGACAAGAAAAATGGAGTGAAATCATGGTAGACGGAAGAGACTACGAGGGATACAAGGGAGAATAGAGATGGTTCAAGCAAGTATGTAGATAAGGAGACGTTTGAGAGGTTCTCACCTCCCCCCCCTCCCACACACACTTTCAAATACGAACACTACCTTCAGCACTAGGAACTTAGTCAAAAGATGGACAAATGCCACATCAAACTCACTCTCTTTTTTTTAGCGATTTTTCACACAAAAAATAGCATCACATTTTTCATCGAAACGAAAAAAGTACTCACGAAAAGTAGGGATCGCTAAACGGGATCCCGGCTATCGAAAATACGGAGATACCGGGCTAAAACTGATGCTTCAAAATACAGGGACTAGATTCATGAAAACCGGTATTTCCTTTTCCAAAAAAAATATATCACTTTTCTTAGTTTCCAATAGTAATTTTCCCATGACATATTTAAAGCAAAATATGCGAATAATTTATGTGATGTGCGAACCCTTACACCACATGTAACATTTAACCACCAGTAGAAATTACTAGTCTACAATGTGTTCCAAGATGTTCTGAACTGAAGGATATTGAGAATCGCCGTATCTAATGTTTAAGTGCGCTGTCGTCTAATAGCCCGATAGCCTAGTTGATAGACAGTTTGCTTGCTACCATCGGGTTATAACGTGTCAGGTTTGAAACCACGTCCGAACACACAAAAATCCGGGTTGTGATTTCTCGCTTGACACGACCACTCCTCCCGTCGAATCAGCTGTAAATTAGTACCTCACGCATGTGTATGGGGAGGTAAAGACAGCAAGGGAGGGAAATGGCCACCCCATCTAATAGTTGCTGTGGCTTAGTACATGAAGAGCTATCTTTATTCCCGCAGGTTTCTTCCATATGACGTACCTTTACCTTTCACCGTCTACTAGCTGCACGTCAGACTACACGTTTATAAGTTGCTTTAAAACCATAGACCTGATTCTAACAACCCCTTTGCTATTAACAGAATATCACAAGAATTGATTTTCAGAATTGCAGAGACAATAATCCTTTGCGAAGAAACAATATTTTCCTAATCGACTTCTAGATGAATGGCAACTATATCCGATATCAGTTTGTTGTTAGCAAATGTTCTTTGAATTGTGACCTGCTGAAATACTGTCTCGTTCAATGCAGGGGATCAGAAAGGTATGCTAAATCTGAGTTTCTCAAAGTGGGTGATATACACCACAGTTGCGTGATAGACATTAAAGGCTGGAGCTAAAGGGTGAATGGGCGATAGAAAACAATCAGGTTTTTAGAAACACTGAATCAATCACTGTCCAAGTGTCGACTTTTTATCGAGTGGCTGCAACGGACCTCCAACATCCTGTCTCGTGTCTTAGTAGTGTACTCTGGGAGACTGTATCATGTACCTCTCAAATTTCCCCCCTACTTGTATCTCTACCTACCTCTTACTCGCAGTCCTTCATACCTTCAAATTCACCAAGGTGCCCTATCATTTAATATAACTAAAATATTTTATTTGTTTGGCTTTTAATTTCCCTTTAACAGTTCTTTCTTCGTGTGCAGTGTTGCCAGAACCTCGTTGTTTTCTTCTCTATCCATGAAGTTCTCCCTATTCTTCTGTACATCCACATGTCAAAGGCATCTATTCTGTCTTATATTTGGTCACTATCCATTTTTCTAAGCCATACATTAATGTAGAGTAGATGTAGAATTGTATGACTCACTGCTGGCATCACGAAATTTGAAAAAGAAAGAACACACTGCGGGCAATCCACAAGCGCAAGAAGCGGAAGGACAAATCCGAAAATTCTCCTACCCCGAACCTTCAGCAATCCTGCATACACTGCAATAGAGCTTTCCGTGCACGAATCGGACACCTACGAACTCACAAACCAAATTAGACAATTACCGATTCTAATTATTATTTTGTTTTCATCGCATTTATTGTTTTTCATGCCATGCTCATCTTCGCTTGCGAAAGAGGAATATCATCATCAGAATTGTATAATTCTCTAACGTTTTTCTACCTATTCTTCGAGTGTTCTTGGTTTGTTGCTTGATTTGTGATGCATTGGTAAGGCACCAATCTCTTCCACGGTGATCAGCCGCAATTAATTTCCATGCATTGAATGTGGGTCTCTTGTGTGACACATACGAATTTTGGCTTGCTGTGAATTATGGCTTGTAACAACGTTGTAATATATGGCTTCTTGTAACTTATGGCTTATTATAACATATGGCTCGCTGCAACATATGGCGTGTAATGTATGTCGTGTTGTAACATATGGCTCATTGTAACATATGACTCGTTGTAACATATGGTTTGTTGTAACATATTGATCGCTGCAACATATGGTTTCTTGTAACATATGACTTGTAACATATGCCTTGTAGCATATGGCTTGCTGCAACATGTTTCTTGTAACATATAGATTGTTGTAACATATGGCTTGTTGTAGCATAAGACTCATTGTAAAATATGGCTTCTTGTAATATATTACATGTAACATACGTCTTGTAAAATATATGACTTGTTGTAACATATGGCTCGTTATAACATGTGGCTTCTTGTAACACGTGCCGCGTAACATTTGTATTGTATTATATGGCTTGGTGTAACATGTCTTGTTGTAACATATGGCTGGCTGCAACATGATTTCTTGTAACCGATGTCTGGACGCAACGTATGGCTTGTTATAACATATGGCTTGTTGTAACATTATAATAACTTTTTCCTGACATGACTCTTCTTGTCGACTTTGGTTTTACCATGTTTTCCTTTTTGGTTGTCTTGCCTCATGAGTCGTTGATTCATGAGGATTCCTCTGCCTTGTGCAGTCATACTTTTTTGTACCAGGATGGACATTACTTGATGTGATTCTTTGTTACTTTTTGGTGGCATTCCACGCTGATATTTATCCATTAACTGAAATTAACGAGGCGCCAATAAGTAATAGCAAACTACTAAAGTTACATGATATGTATTAGGTACATCCACATCATCATCAAGTACCGTATCCACAATAGAAGTTGGCTGCAACGGACCTTCAACATCCCCTGTCTCTTGTTTTGGTGGTGTACTCTGCTAGACTGTGACATGTTCATCTCGTGATGTTTCTCTCCCACTTGTATCTCTGCCTACCTCTTGTTCGCCTTTCCTCGACTTTACCTCAAGTAAGGTCTTCAACAAGGTTTCATGCCTTTTAATATGTTCAAAATACTGCATGTGTTTGATTTTTATTTCTTTTAATAGTTTTTTTTCATACGAAGTGCTGTTAGAACCTCTTTGTTCGTTTTCTTTTCTTTCCACGAAGTTCTCTATTCTTTCATATATCCACATCTCAAAGACATAAATTCTGTCATCGAGTTTTATTTGTATGTTGTCCATGTTTCTGAGCCATACATTAATATAGAATATATGTAGCATTTTATAATTCTCATTTTTAGTTTGTAATTTGTCTAGATGTTAGTATTTTTCTCATGTCAATACTTTTAACCAGCCATATTCCCTTTTAACCAGCCATATTCCCTTTTAACCATCCATATTCCCGTTTAACCATCCATATTTCCGTTTAACTTCTATTTCACATCTACTATCCTTTGCAATGCTCAAATTACGTAAACAATTAGCGCACTTCTATTTACAATAATCGGCATGCAGCTGGTTTGAGCCTTGTTAAACGTATTCACACTAGTGGCAGAAGTCCGCTTGAAAGTTATTTAATTGCATTAAAATGAAAATCAGCCATTGAACATTGTGTGTGTTTAAAATTTTTAAAAATGTTATACAAAGGAATCCTCTTTAACGAATCATTTTATAACAGATTTTCCTATATAAAAACACTTCAAAATCCCCAATTTTTATTCTTTGTTGTTTGTATTGTATATAGCGAAATTCTGTTTACAGACATATTTCGTCGGTCCAAATTCGGTTGTTATAAAGGGATTTGATTGTTTTACTTTAACAATTTTTTTTTTCATTTGTGTCTTCACGTTGCACTGGATTGTTTGTATTTTTTATTGTATGCTCGACTTCTTTGTCCTCCTGTCGGAGCCATAAATTTATATGGTTCTATTAACTATATGTTGGTCACCAGCGATGAAAGAATGATAGAAATGAGAGCGACTAGATGAAAGAGGAAAAGGTGCGTCCTAGCTGGAATGACCACACGAACTCACAATCAACACCTAACTGGACAGCTTATATACTGTTAAATGGCTGAGGCAATGGCAAACAGGACATTTATGGGAATGCCCCTTGTACAGTGATGTTGGTTTCTCACCCCTAGTCACTCCAATTTCCATCATTCTCTCAACTTATACTGTAACAGTATCCTCAATATATATATATAGAAAGAATATATATATTTTATAGAGAGAGAGATCAATAAAAAAGTGAATAAACAAGAAGGTTTTCTTATTTCCTGTACTCTACTGCTTCAAGAGGCAGCATGATGTACAATGATCTGAAACAACGGACACAGGGATCTCAAGGAAGAGGGTTCCTGAATATATTAAGGGTTCTCCAGAAGTGGTGGGTCTATTCCTTAATTAAACTACCCAACAATTTCATTTCTTACATAAAATTTTAACTCAACAAAATAACTAAAGCTGAATTTATAACAAATAACACAGGATTTAATTATCACAATAATGATATGAACACTATGGCATTTAATCACATGTCCAGATACATGTGACAATTATTTAACCACACTACAAAGCTCTAGTATCTCATCACATGTCCAGATACATGTGACAATTATTTAACCACACTACAAAGCTCTAGTATCTCATCACATGTCCAGGAACATGTGACAATTATTTAACCACACTACAAGGCTCTAATATCTCATCACAAAAGGATCTATCTTAAAATATCTCTCCACAGAAGACGGATGTGTCGGGTCACTGGCGCAAATAAAAAGCGACACAACGCATTTCCATTTTCTGGACTACATCCTGCTAGAAATCTAGTAGGACTATTATTGTGCTGCAAGAAAGATCCAGTGGGAGTTTGAGAATGAACGCTGAAGAAGAAGAATATATCTCTAACTAACAATCACATTGTTTGCTCACACAATTACGCTGCATGTCCAACAATAATACAGCCTATCTGTCCCGATCTCGCATGTTCAGGGCAATGATTCCGGTGAGTTCATTAAAGCGATTCACTGTTTTTAAAGATGCTACAACTTCCACAGAAGACCCCTCTCAAGGATGACTTGCATTCCACTGGCTAGAGGTCGGAGGCTGCGTCTTCAGGAAAACACGATTCAGTTGCTTGAAATCTTCACAAGAAAGAAATCTGGAAAATACTTGTCTGTCTCACCGGATAATCAAAAAGGATCAGTTGTAGAACTCTGCATAGGTGCCTACATCAGTTAGTTATTCCTCTGGGGCCAAAGACGGCACATAGGGCGGATGTCATAGATTTCCATGTCTCTCGTTTCATTGCAATTTGCTTTAGATCTTCATTGTTTCTGATAATGATGGTGAAACGTTCTCTTGTAATAGTTCTACGTAAAGTTTCTTCTTGTAATCAGTGAAATTCACTATATACGGTATTGAAAAATAAATCAGAATTTGATTTTGAAAAGTGTGGTTACATTAGGAAATTTGTTATAAAAGAATGCGCTATAGAAGAATTCCACTGCATCTCTACGGCCCGTACGGGTTTTATGATTGGATGATGAATCGATATCTTCAATTTTGTTTCGTGAATAAACTTCACTGTCCTTTGTTCCTCATGGAACTTTCATTTCAGTGTTATCTCCCCGGGTCGGCATGTCCATCTCAGGGTCTCAAATTCGTGACACTGTCCAGAGAACGGAATGCTTTGTGTTATGGTTTACAGTTGGGCATAAACAAAAACAGAATTTAATGAATGCGTGGATTGCGTCACTGTGGATTAGACGTGGCATATCTGATGTTAATAGGTGCCAGTTAGTGTTCTGGTTGAGGGAGAGGTAGAGACAGGGGTGTTGCTGATCCAGCGACCTCTAGGTTAAATGTCCTTAAATGTCCATTGTCATGCTGGAAATATTGGGAGGAGAGAGAGGGGACTGGGGGGAGAGAGGCCCGGATATGAGGAAGAAGGGAAAGGAAGAGAGAAGAGGAGAGAGAACTGGGAAAAGAGACGGGAAGTGAGGAGCGTGAGAGAAAGGGGAGAGATGTGGAGATAAAGGAGAAGAAAGAGGTGGAGATGAGAGTGTGTGTGGTAAAGAAAGGGGACGAGAGAGGAGTATCGAGAGGTGAGAGAAGTGGGAAAGAGATAAGATAAAAGAACGAAAAACAATCGCAACGAGAAAGTTGAGGATAAAAGTGTGTTGCAAATCACACAAAAGCAATACAATTTCGACGTTTCCTCCAATAGGCCTTAACAATAATAGAACACAGCGGACAGAAAAAATCCCAAAACAAAACGACAAACAGAACGTCTAATTGCAACTATTAGTCGAATATTCAATATCTATTGGATCACAATTATATTGCAATCCCATCTGTTTCAGAGAAAGATCACGCACAGAGACATACAGACATTAAGATAAAACAGCAAGGATTCGGAAATATTAAATACAAAATACGAGAAAGTGAACAAGGGAGGCACTAATTATAGCATAGGGAGAACACAGAAGAAAACAAATACGTTGTTGAGAGATCACAAAAAAATAGAAGATAAAATATTAATATTTAAACTATAAGCAATGTTCAATCAATCTATCTATCTATACTCTCTATATCCTTTCTATCTAATATGTATATATTTAATATATCCATACATCCATCTCATATCCAGCTTTCTATTCATGTATCTATCCATCTCTCTATTCACTTGAACATCCATATATCCTTCCATCCATCCTACACACATCTATTATATCCATCTACTGCATCCACCCATCCATCTATATGTTATCCATCTAATCTATATACCGATCTTTCTCTTTTTCTACCTATCTATATATCCATCCAACAATTCATCTATCCACATATCCATCCAACAATTCATCTATCCACATATCCGTCCAACAATTCATCTATCCACATATCCATCCAACAATTCATCTATCCACATATCCATCCAACAATTCATCTATCCACATATCCATCCAACAATTCATATATCTCTATATCCATCCATATAACCAACAAACAATAATCTACCTAAATATCCATCCATATATCCATACAACTCATCTATCTATATATACATCCATATATCCATGCAACACCTCATCTATATATCAATCCATATATCCATCTAATGATTCATCTATCTCTACATTCTACATCTCTATATTTCCATCCATAACTAGAAGACGTAAAATTTTCGAGTATTTTGGCACAAACATAAATAGTTCAGGATACTGCACTGTAGAAATAAAGAGAAGAATTACAATGGTCACATTGATACTTGACAAAAAATCTTTGGCAAGGTACCAGCAGTTTAGCTAAACTATGTATGATCATTCATTCATTCATTCATTTTCCTTTTGCGCTGAAGTTGGCGCATAGGGCAGAGGTCAGATCTCTCCAATTATGTCTGTTCAAAGCTATTCTGTGCAGTTCTTGAATAGAATGAATATTGGTTGTTTTACTTTCTCTAAGTATTGTTCTTCTGAGTGTTTCTTTTGGTCTACCCCTTGCTCTTTTGCCTGTAGGTATCCATTCAAGAGATTGGTGGTGTATTCTGTTGGTGTCTGCGCGTAAGACATGCCCGATGTAGTGACCAACAGCGTTTTCTGATAACATCTGTGATGAAATTTTGATGTGTCTCTTCTCTGATTTTATCATTCGATTTCAATTCACTCCAATGGGTGTTAGTTATCCTACGAAGACATTTGTTCTCGAAACTCAGTAATTTCTTTTCTGAAGATAAAGAGCTTTTCCAGCTCTCACATCCATATGATAGCACCGGAATAACGCAGGAATTAAATAAGCACATTTTCGTGTGTGTGCTGATTGACTTTGACTTCCAGTTATTAGACAGTCAGTTAACTGCACTTGATGCTAGGGCAATGCGAGTTGTAATTTCTGTCATGACATCACCGTCGAGTGTTAATTTGCATCCTAGATAGGAGAATTTGTGTACTTTTTCAAGTTGTTGTCCATTTAAAGTAATTTCGTTAGGTGAATTGATGATGTCCATAATTTTTGTTTTTGATGAATTGATTTGGAGACCTATTTGTCCTGCAATGAGTTTTAATCTATCAGTTTTTGTATGATCAGAGCATGTGTATTTCCAGTGGCAATATATGGATAGAGGCATGGAAATTCAATAAAACAGTAGCAAAGAGAATCGCTGCTTTCGAAATAGGATGCTACAGAAGAATTTTACGTATACCATGAACAGCTAAAAACACTAATCAGGAAGTCTTATATCAA